>CM060393.1:28445816-28995302 GCA_030545235.1 Helianthus tuberosus
TGATATCTCTACTAACGGAACTCCATTTATCAAAATTCTACCTTTAACAGGATCATAAAATCTTTCTATCAGATTCGCTATTGTGGTCTGCAAGCAAACAAAGTTAAGAGCATTAGCAAATTGGGAACGGGTCAAATGGGTTGACCCATTAAAAAGTCTCCCAAAGTCTATCACCTTAAACTCATGTTATTCAAATATTCATATTATTATTGTAGTTATTATTACACGGATGGTCCCCTAACTTTTCAAAAGTACACGGATGGTCCCTATAGTTTTCACTTTGTAACGCATTTAGTCCCCAACCAACCAATCTAAAGGTTTCAGCAGGTCAAAGTTAGGGACTAAACGTGTTAAAAAGTGCAATCCACAGGGACCATCCATGTACTTTTAGAAAGAAAAAAAACTGGAGACTAAATGCGTTACAAAGTGCAAACTAGAGGGACCATCCATGTACTTTTAGAAAAAAAACTGGGGACTAAACGTGTTACAAAGTGAAAACTGCAGGGACCATCCATGTACTTTAAAAAAAACTGGGGACTAAATGCGTCACAAAGTGCAAACCACAGGGACCATCTGTGTACTTTAGGAAAGTTAGGGACCAGATCCAAAATTTTGATAAACCATACGGACCATCTATGTACTTTACTCTAATAAAAAATAACACATTAAATATTCGTTGATTTAAAAAAAAATAGTTTTACTTTACCTTTCCACCACCACTAGGACCAACAAGTGCGACCTTTGAACCCGGATACAGTTTCAAATTTATACCCTGTAATAATAAAAAATAAACGTTAAAACTATGTCTTTTTTATTTGATAATGTAAATTGTATTTTAATTTAACATTCTAATGTTTTTTTTTTTCGATATAATTACCTCGAGCACCATATGACGAGGACGCGAAGGATAAGCAAACCAGACATCATCCAACTCCACTTCCGCATTATCATCACTTTAACGAAAATAATACAAAATTTGCAGTTATAAGTTTATAACAATGGCTATCGTTAACAAAGACAGGTTACTCAAGAGAATGAAATTACGAAACTAACCCCATAGGACACTTCTTCCCTGATTCTGGCATCGAAGATTCACGATCAAGAAGCTGAAATACTCTCCTACTCGCTCCTGCGGCTTTCATTGCCACTGTGTAAATGCTCGACAGCCCAGAAACCGAGGTTCCAACTGCAAACCGATTTTCAAAACCAATTCTTCTGGTTATTTGAATTCGAGTAAAATGTCATTTTCGTCCTTGAGATATGGCCAGTTTTGCTACTTTCGTCCAAATGTTTGTTTTTTTTGCATCTGGATCCAAAATGTTTAAAATCTTGCCTTTTTCATCTGGCTCGTTAACTCCATCCATTTTGCTCTGTATTTCCGTCTTTTTTGTTGACTTAAAAGGCAATTCGGTCTTTTTCACTAAATGTAAAAAGACTGAATACCCTTGAAAAAGACCGAATTGCCCTTTTAAGTTAACAAAAAAGACGGAAATACCCCTTGCTTAACGGAGAAAATAGATGGGGTTAACGAGCCGGATAAAAAAGGCAAGATTTCAAAACCTTTGGACGAAAGTTGCAAAACTGGCCAAACCTCAAGGACGAAAATGGCATTTTACTCTTTAAATTCATTCATCTTATAGCAATCAGTAAAAAAATCAGTGGGTTAATCATTCAAATACCAGTGAGGCTATAAAGAATGAACGAAGTAAGATTTCCGGCAGTCATAGAGCCTGCTATGGTTAAATTAGCTCCATATATCACTACCACGATAACTGAGAGCGTTGATGATGCATTCAGACCTCCAAAGAACAAACCAACAACTTTCTGCACCTCAAAATGCACACGGATTAGGTTTAATGATTGAAAATGTGTTGAAGAAACTAAAAAAGAGCTGAAAAGGTACTCAGTACTCACGGCATACTGAAGTCCAAGTTTTAACGTCTCGTCAACTTTCTCAGAGTAGCGTGAAATCTCGTAGTTCTCTTGAGCAAAAGATCTCACAGTGCGTACCGCACCAAACGATTCCTAGAAAACAACACTTTTTTAATTGGCAAAGTTTATTTTTAGAATTAATTTTTCTTCCATTTGGTGAAAACAGGCTGAACTGCAACAAGTTTTATAAACTATTTGTTTAGTTATATTACAAAATTGCAATTTAGTGGCACGTATGGAGCTTTAAATTAATTAAAAAAAGTGATCTTTCATTTTTCTAGTAAAATATTGATAACTAACACGTGTCATTTTAATTTTATAGTTACATAAATCATTAAAGTTCAATACATTTGAATTAGGCCTGTAAACAAACCAAACGTTCATGAACTGTTTGTGAACTTGTTCAGCGGGAAGTTCATTTATTTAATAAACGAACGAACATAAACACATTTTTTTGTTCATTTAGTTGAATGAACAAACATGAACACATTTTTTTGTTCATTTCGTTAAACGAACTAACATGAACACACGTTTTGTTCCTTCATTTATGTCCGTGCACGTCCGTTTATATTCGTTCATTTATTTATATTTGTTTTTGTTTGTTCATTTATGTTTGTTCGTCTGTGTTCGCTTCAATTTAAATACATAAGTAGTTATATTTCAAATTTTGAATTTTGAAATAATATGGATGAACAAACCTCGGCAATTGAGGAAGCAACAGCTGCGGCAGCTTGAGTCTTGTGGGAAACTTCACGAAGATAACGTCCAACTTGTCGTACAACAATCGAAATGAACGGAACAACAACCAAAGCCAACACTAAAAAAACAGAAAAAAAAAAGTTATAAGAAACATGTTGGAACTGCTAAAATCAAAATTAAAGTTTATCTTTTAATCGCAATGCTTCTATAGTTCTATTACGTGTTAGCTTCCACGATGTAGCAAACATGAACCCGAGACCAATGAATGCAGTCGAAAGATTTCGGAGAATCTCAGAAACGTTTGAAGTTGCAGCGTTTTTAATAATTTGAGTATCCTCGGAAAGCCTGCTAAGGAGCTCTCCTGTTCGCGTAACGTCAAAGAAGGCTATTTCCTGCGTGTGTGTTAAAAGAATATCAAAATAAGGAAAAAAAAATACATCGTTTTGCAAGAAAAAAGTGATATATACTTGATTAATGAGGTGTGTGAACAGGTTCTTTCGCAATGTAGCAACGATTCTTTCACTTGCAGAAGAAAATAACCATGCTCGAAGTGCTGTGCAGACCGAACTGAACACAGCAAACGAGTCAAAATTGTTGAGACAAAAACTATTTTGAAATTAACATAAGGTATAAAACGTTCGTACCCAATTATAACAATTAAGAAGATTCCAAGAATGGTTTTATTGACGGCGGTTACAGCTTCACTTTTCTGTTCAGGCGTTTGGAGATCACCCGAAACAATATCGATTATCGTCCCGCCAAACCTTGGCTGCAATGTAAATACCAAAAGTTTCTTAACCATATAATCGTATCCTGAAATTACATATAATTAAAGATTAAACGTGCTCATGCAATTCGATACATGTTTGGTTCGTATGCACGTTTTGAATTTCAGAGAGGAAACACACATACAATCAGTATACTCGATGTAGACGCAATCAACAACGCTATAGTACCAATAATCAGTCTCCCCGCCTCGGGTTTTGCCTGTATAATAATTTCTTAACATCTAAATAAATTCACAAACACGACATATTCAAAAGCGGTGAAACAACACTATAGTAAAGTAATATAACAATTAACATCCACTTACCAGAGCCAGCACTCTGACATAGCTCACATTAGCAGCCTGTTTAATTTCCAACAACAAAACTAGTAAGATTCCACACTAATTTTCACTCAGGCATTTCATCAAACACCTAGTATGCGTAAACTAAAACTCAAAAAAAAAAAAAAAAATCCAAATTACCGGCACTGCATCTCCAAGTTCAAGATCCCCCTGATCATCGTTTCTCCTCAAACCCTGTTAAATCAAATTACACATATTCATGTTGTTCTAAACATACCCAAAATTAACAATTATATGAATCAACTAACAAACACATGCATAAACCCATATTATATAACTCAACAATTTCATAATTTTGAGAGCTGTTTGATGCTTACATTCCTGTTAAGAAGTGGAGTTCTTTCACCTCTCATACCATGCATACCACCACCACCACCACCACCATGGAATCTTTCCATTACTGTGAGAAATTAGAATTGTGAAACCAGTAATTTGATATTATATTGTCAACAGTTTCGATAGTGAATCATCTGAAAATAGAAAAGTTGAAGTTTCTTGGAAGTTTTGCTACAAATTGGGAGTGAGTGATTAGAAAGGGCGTATGTATGTATTTGTATACGTGTGTGTGAATATCATTTGTGTCGCTACATGAAATTTAGTTTTAGTTGTTATAGTCCACACAGAATCTTATTATTGGTGACGATTGACGTCATCTGTTACGTTAGGGTTTTTGTTATGTTTATGTATTTTTTTATTTTATTTTTATTTTAAACTGGAATTTGTAAATTGGAACTATCGATCATCCTTTAGTTTCCTAATTAATGTCCCTAAATCAGGGAAAAGATAATCATAAACAACTACAAAGATATACATAAAAAAATATATGATATTGGGTAAATTACACTTTTCGTCCTTTATGTTTGTAGCGAATTGCAACGGATAGCCTTTAACTTCAATAATTACAGTCACAATCATTTATTTGCAAAACTCGTTACAGTGTACGTCCTTTAATAGAGTAAACTGCAATTTTACACCATGAGGTTAGGGGGTCATTGGCATGTCTACCCTCCCTAAGGAAAAAATTGCAAATTTCCCCCCCACTGTTTGCTCTTATGTCGCATGTTTACCCCTCGGGCCAAGTTTCCGTTAGAGAGTGATGAAATGTCCAAATTACCCCCCAACGTATTCCTCTTCCTCATTTAAGAGGTTCAAGCCCTAATTTGTCTGTGTAAACCCCTGTTGTCATTGTCTTCTTCAATCGACCCCCAAAATCGCTGAACATGTCTTCATCTTCTTCCTCTGTGCTGCGATCCAAGGAGACCATGAGCAAAAGTCAAGCTTCAGACATCATATGTCCTTGTGGTGCGAAAACAGTGTTCAAAGAATCACAATCCAAAGCTAATCCTGGTCGATGGTATCTTAGATGTGTAAGTTTCTTCTGTTTAATGGTTATTGAAACTCAAGTTTCTTTCTTTTGTTGCTTATGATGTCCGATAACAGGTTGGAGGATGTGGATTCCTCAGATGGGCTGATGTTGGTGAAGAACAGGGATGTCCGATTTGTCGAGATGTAATGCCTGCTTTAATTCAAAGCATTAAAGATAAGGATGAGTTGGCTAAGTGCAAAGAACAGTTGTCTCGGTACAAGAATGGCGATGTGTTGAAACTGAAGATGTACTTTGTGATTACTTGGGTCTTGATTGTTCTACTTTTTTTGCTTAAGTAGTTTAATGTGGAGAAATTGGATTTGGTTGTGTATTTTGAGTGTAACCATATTTGAGTTATGAGTTTTGAAGTTTATGCAATGGTCCTTTTCAAGTTCTTATATGTTTGTTTTGGTAGCCTGCTTGTAGTTCTGTAGGTATGGCTGACAAAGAGAATGATAAAGTTGAGGATGAGAAAGATATTGCTAAGGATGAAGACGTCGTTGCAACCGAAGAACCAGACAGTTATGTATACTTTGAAGATCAAGAGTCCGAGATACTCAGACCTTACATGGAGCAAGAAACTGATTATGAAAAGATATTCGGAGATCCGACAAAGGATTATGACCCTGAAGTGCTGGAACATGCATGGGATTACACATATTGGGATGAAGAGGATGATTGGTACTTTGACCCATATGAAGGGGAGCATGGTTCTGATTCGGATTGGTCTTGTTTGGATGATTGTCACTGGAAATAGGCTAGATTTGTTTGGTTGTATGTTTGTATTTTGGACCTCTTATTTGTACTAAATGTTGCAATGTAATCGAATGACCTTCCGCCAAAATTCTGTTTGAACACATTTTTTGTACTAAAGCAGCCGTATACAACACAAACATAAAGATTGTAAACCAAAGCAGCCATGACAGTTGTAAACCAAACATAAAGCAGCCATGACATTGTAAAACAAAATACTAAAGCAGCCATATTGCCTTGAACAAACAGTTGTAAACCAAAATACAAACTTGACAAACCAAACATAAAGGTACAAACCAAACATTGTCTTGACAAACCTAACATAGTCTTGAACAATCAAACAAATAAACATAGTCTAAAGTTACAAACCAAACATTGTCTTAAAGAACATAGAATGGCAAATCATTTAGACCTTTTAAAGCACTCTTGTTTCTCCTTCTTATCTTCCTGGCAACCTTATCTCTAAGGCTTGAATTGTCATGAGACCCACTTTCAAAAACCTCCAGGTCAACAGGCTGATGACCTTCTTCGCTTCTCTCATCATCATGATCCCCATCACTTGAACCATCCAGTTCTTCCCTAGTAAATTCAACATTAGCCCTGAACCTCTGCATATCCACCTCTATTTCATAAACCAAATTATCTTCCTCAACATACTCATAATCAGGATCACTTCCGTCACTCTCTTCCTCATCTTCATTCATACTATCATTCTGATTATTTTTTGTAAATGATGCTGGAACAATTGCTTTACTAGCCCCTACAGGACCTTCACTTGTATTTTCCAATATTGTTGACCTCCGGTGTTCAACATACATGTCTATCATGTGGACTCCTTGACGCACATGATCAAAGATAGGCTCTAAGTCAACATCACATTTTAATGTCCTAAGACCAAAATCCAACGAACAGTACGGTTCCTTGTAATGAATGCAGAAAAACAACCCATCATTGTATCCTAATTTCTTAACCATCACCTCTAAAACATCAGTATTCAACACTCTAAAATCTACATGATCAATGTAGTTCATCTTCCCACCAAGGTATTTCCTATTTGGGTTTTCTACAAAATTACCTCCATGGTGAAATTTTATGCTAAATTCAGATTGGGTTTCACCTGTAATCAAACAACAAAAATAAATTAACACAGAAATAAGTTAAAATTTTACCTGATTCAAACGCTGTGAGCTTGCATGTCACTTACGGTACATTTTAGCCGGTTCGAAGTACTGATCTTCAGCTCGTACCTTCCACAATCGAAGATCCATGCTCGTAACAGAACTTCTAATCAGCTGTAATTGTTGAAGAATGCCTGATCGTGACTGCGGAGTTCTTGAATTTTGAGTTAGGTTAACCTCAGGGTTTCAAAGTGATGAAAGGGGGATTATATGAGGTTGCAGGTCAACAGGAACACGAATTTACCTATTTGCCCTTTGACCATTAACAGAAAACGCTAAACTCTAACGGAAACTTGGCCCGGGGGGTAAACATGCGACATAAGAGCAAACAGTGGGGGGGGGGGGGGGGATTTGCAATTATTTCCTTAGGGGGGGGGGGTGGTAGACATGCCAATGACCCCTAACCTCAGGGTGTAAAATTGCAGTTTACTCCCTTTAATATTAACCAGGTTAAAATTTTCAATTAAGTTTATTCACTTAAGGGTATTGTGGTCAATTCATGTTTTTATTTAAATCTAATCTAACTTTTATTTATATTTGTTTAATAAATTACTTTTAATATTTGTTTAATTAATAATCAATATATAAATATCACTTATTTTTATGCTTATCTTTATCTAAAATTAATAAATAACTTCAATTTTGCAATTTAGACCCTTTGTGTTTTTACTTTTAACCCAAAGTTTTTCATCTTTTACAATTTAATTCCAACTCTTTTTTATTTTCAATTTTGGTCCACCATACTTTTCATCTTTCCTAAGTTTTTCGTTTCGTTCTAAATTTGTGAGTTAACGCACCGCAACGTGCGTGTGGGGTTCAACATTTTTTTCATATATTTTTTTCCCGTTTGAATGGCCCGTCACGTCACATCTATTTGTATGCGTTTGACAAGTTCGTCCAACACGCGGGTCCTGGGTGGACTTAGTTATTTCTTTTTATGTTTTACGTTTCGGTTTAATTTCTCAGCAACGAGCGTGCGTGATTCAAAGATTTGACGTCTGCTTTTCGCTCGGCGTTATTTTTTCCCCTTTTTATTTATTTTTTTTTACGAGTTTTTCCGGTGTTGGTGGTCACTGACAATGGTATAGTATTGGTACTACTTAACACAGTTTTATGACAACCGCTGCAACGCAGGAGCTTAATACTAGTGTTTAATAAACAAAACCAAAAAAATTACATATACACTTCATTTTTCCCAATTTCCTAACCCTAAAATCCTAACCACCACATCTTGCCACCGCCACCTCATCCAACCGCCACCGCCACCACTCCGGCGACACCCAACAATTGCAAACGATACATCATTCATTCATTACAACACTCACCAAACTGAAACAAATCAATAAAATCGTATTATTGCTTTTCAACACCACCGCAACCACCACCGTCATGAACCCCTTAACCCACTGATGCCTAAACTGCACCCCTAACCCCAATCCTAACCCCAATCCTAACCATCTCGATCCACCGTCGAATCCCACCGTCACAACTTCCGACGACAACTTCCTCCTCGACAGCCCCTACCTCCACCGTCTCCTCCACCATCTCACCCACTCAAACAACCCCACAACCACCACCACACCACGCTACCACTCCCCTACATCCAAATCCGCCATTAACTCCATCCCTAAAGGTCACCAACACTCCCGCACTTCTCCACACCGACCCAATCATTCTCTGCGCTAAGTAAAAGAACAAAAAGTTACAAGAGCAGTTACCCGGCAGCAGTCTGCACAGTGGCGAAGCTTGACCATGAAAACGGGGGGGTCGAAAACGTATATACCAAAAAATTTCTATAGAACCGGGGGTCGAAAACGTATATACCCAAAAATTTCTATACGAAAACTACAAATATAACACTACTGAGCGAAAAGTTCGGGGGGTCGGTCGCCCCTCCCGGCCCCTCTTAAGCTACGCCCTTGAGTCTGCAGCGATGGTGACGGTCGATCGTGTGCTTCAGGTCGGTGCTGGAGTTTTTAGGCTATTTCAGGTTGGTGCAGACCCATGATTTCTTGAAAAAGTCAATATTCTTTATTTCCCCAAATTAGTTCTCACCACCCCTCTTGACAATAAAACATCTTGATTCTGTTTCTTGATTTTTTTTTGTGAGAACGAGGTGGTGAATTTCCTGACATGACGCCGATGACTTAACGGTGGTGGTGTGGTGGCAGGTGGTGGTGGGTTTGGTTGGGGAAGAAAGGGTTGAGAGAGATAAGATCTGAGATCTATGTGTTCTATAAATTTAGTTTATTGTTTTTTTATTAAACTATTTTTAATTTAATCAGTTAAAGACAAAACTACCCTTCTATGATATGACTTAACTGAAAATTTTAATTGGGTTAGTGCTAAAGGACGTAGAGTGTAACGAGTTTTGCAAATAAAGGATTGTGACTGTAATTATTGAAGTTAAAGATCATCCGTTGCAATCCGCTACAAACATAAAGGACGAAAAGTGTAATTTACCCTATGATATTTGATCATCTACTCTCTCGTAGTCGAAGCAATAGCCGGCATATGCATAGACTGGATCTAAAATGGGTGAATGAAGATGTTAGCATATTGGTAATCGGTATAGACATGTAAAACATGGATTGTACCCAAATGAGCCTTTTTTAGAATGAAATGAATATCAATTTCAACATATTTGGTACGTTGGTGTTGCACAAGGTTATGAGAAAAGTAGAGAACCGGTATGTTATCATAATAGATTATGGTGGCGTGGGTAAAAGGTAGATGCAAGCCAAGTAATAGATTTCGTAGCCAACTTGTCTCAGCAAACGTGTTTGTGACATCCTAATACTCGCCCCTTGGCATAGACCGAGAGATTATAGGTTGTCTCTTAGACAACCAAGAAATAAGATTGTCACCCAAAAATACACAATAACATGAGCAGGGGCGGAGGTAGTGTGCGAGTAGGGGTAGTCCGTGCTACCTCTCAACTTCGTCTTTGTAGTGTAAAAATACCCCTCAACTCCGTCTATGTAGTGTAAATTTTTTTCCCGGTTTTATACAAAGGATACCCTTGATCCCAAAAAAATGGGATATCCTTGAATTTTGGGGCTAGATCCGTTACTCAACATGAGGTTGATTAGAATCAGGGATTCCATCCAAGGCGGTATTTGAATCAACAGTTACAATGTTGTTAAGCGACTTAAAAGGTGTGATATGAAAGCCATGATCAATCATATCTTTTATATAGCGTAAGACAGTGGCGGATCTAGAAACGAAACTAAGCCGTAACGTTTTATAAATAAGCCGTAACGAAATCGAAAAAACGTCAAATTTTTTCCAAAATTTACACTAATTTTTCTAAATTTTTCCGCGCCAAGCCGTAGCGGAGGTTGCCCCCCGGTAAGCCTTATGTCCGCCACTCGCGTAAGATCTGATTAAGAAAATTAGAATCAGGCACTTAAAGTACATGCATGAGCATGCAGATTTGGTAAATAGCATAGGCAATGTCTAGCCCAGTTAATATGAGATAGTGTATAGCGCTAGAGAGACTCGTATAAAGTGTCATATGGAAGGGGGTTTCCGGCTGTTGCGCTCAATTTAGAGTTGGTATAGGTAGGGGTTGCGCATGGTTTTCACTTTGCATATTATCACGAGATATTATATTTGCCGTTGTGAAAGGAAAATACCACGTTTATCGTTGTTACTTATATACTGAAAAAAATAATGAAGTGGTCCAGGAAAATGTCGTTTAAAACATATAACAAAACTTCTTGTAAGGTATAGCCATAAAAGTCTATAGGAGTGTGTGGTTAGAAACGATCAAGATAATATCTACATATAATAATAAATAACTATATTAAGGGTTGTGCATGGTTTTCACTTTGCATCACGAGATAGAATATTTGTCGTTGTGAAAGGAAAATACTACGTTCGTCGTTGTTACTTTGTTTACTGAAAAAATAATAAAGTGGTTCAGGAAAATGTTGTTTAAAACATATAATAAAGGGAAATTTACGAAAATGTCTTCTGACCAACGCACTTTACGAAAATGTCACGTTCATGCGTCCGTGGACGGACTCCTCCACATGGGATGCGTCCGGATGCAAGGGATGCGTCGGGGAGGCATGGGATGCGTCTGGGAGGGCATGGGATGCGTCGGGGAGGCATGGGATGCGTCGGGGGAGGCATGGGATGCGTCGGGGATGGACTCTTCAACATTTGAAAGGACACGTGTCAGCTCCTCGTTCATGGACTCTTCAAGGTGACACACAGACTCCTCCCATGTGGAGGAGTCCGTCCACGGACGCATGAACGTGACATTTTCGTAAAGTGCGTTGGTCAAAAGACATTTTCGTAATTTTCCTTATAATAAACCTTCTTGGAAGGTAAAGCCATAAAAGTCTACAGGAGTGTATGGTTAGAAACGATCAAGATAACGTCATCTACATTTAATAATAAATAACCATCTCAACACCCTATATGTTTAAAGTTTAAGTTGGTTTACAATTGACTATTAATGTATTAAAGGGACACTAAATAGTCTAAATATATAGTATTACAATTATTACAGTTTAAATACATGTACATTTCGATTTGTAGTACATAAAATGTTTGTTTAACTATCAACATCGTTTTTAATATCTCTCGTTATATATGCCAAACATTAATCTGGTACTGTATTAGCGTGTATTATTGTCTACATGTAAACATAAACATTAATGTAACCTTTAGAGTTATAGTCCAGTTTGGACTTTTTAATCTCTAGTTATTATTGTCTACATGTAAACATAAATATTAATGTAACCTTTAAAGTTATAGTCCACTTTGGACTTTTTAATCCCTAATTATCTAGAAGATTCCATCCTATATTTTAGCCTTGTAGGTTTTTAAATGGGCAAACCTATGCATCAATGGACCATAGTCATTAAAGAGTAGAAATTCATGTAATTAATTTAGGGTAAATTACATTTTTCGTCCTTTATGTTTGTATCGAATTGAAGTGGATTGTCTTTAACTTCAATAATTACAGTTACAGTCCTTTATTTGAAAACTCATTACATCTTACGTCATTTGGCTCTAACCTGATTAAAATTTTCAGTTAACTTTGATCACATAAGGGTAATATAGTCTTTTTACCATTTTTTTACAATTATAATAATAAAACACAAACGCTTTTTAAATAAAACCCCAAATTATCATCTTCAGTGCATCTTCTTGATACACCATTAACACACACGAGTGTGTGAGAGGGAAAGTATTGAATAATCCCTCTTCAAACATCAGTTCAACCAAATTAAACCTCTCCAACCTTAACCTGCTAATTGATTCCCTCTTCAACATTAAAACGTCCGATTCAAGAACTCCTTTACGTCTGTTTCTTACAAAATCTGAAGGGCAAAATTCGAAGTCGGTGATTAACAAAGAATCTGATACTTGCATATCATACCAAAACGGATCTGGGTTCTTCAAGAACGATGATTTATGGCCAAAAAACCAGACCTAGAAAGATAAAAATCAAGTATTTCTTGAAGGGTATGTTGAGAAGGCACTACCAATTACCCTTTGGCCGATTGGTCCAGTGACGCTGGGCATAAAACTCCTCACAATTCTCTTTATTCGCATTCGGTCTCCATTGTATACTCTTTGTTTTCTGCTCTGAAGAAGAAATAATCCACCCCAACCGTCTAAAGGATATACCATTAGGTTTTGTTCATGTAATAATTCGACTTCTCTATTAAATAATTTATGTTATTGGCAGGATCTGTTTTGTTTGACTCAAGATAGGGGTAGGGGTTGGAAAGAGAGAGAGAGAGATATGTGGTGGTGATTGGAGAGAGAGAGAGGGGATGGTCGTTGTTATGGTGGTGGTGGTGATGGTGAAGAAGAAAGGGAAAGAATGAAGGGCATGTTTGGCTAAGCTTATTATAGTTAAAAAGGACTTTTGGAAAAAGACTTTTGAGAAAAGGACTTTTTGAAAAGGAGTTTTTAAAAAAAGTGTTTGGATTAGCTTATTGATGTAAAATGACTAAAATGGGCATTCTTTTAGATATAAGGGGGTAAAGAAGGGGTATATTGGTAATTTGTAGTTTGAAAAGTTAAAAGCTGGCTAAGAAGTCACAATATTGTGACTTCTTGAAACCTCCTTTTTCTTCTTTGCAAAAAGCCATTTCTAAAAGGACTTTTGGCTTAGCCAAACACAAAAACAACTTATTGGCTTTTTGATAAGTCAATAAGCCAATAAGTTGTTTTGAAAAACTTAGCCAAACATGCCCGAAATGGGTTTTTAAAATTAGGTTTTATTTTTTTCTTTAATTAAGTTGGTAGAAAGACTAAACTGCCCTTGACTGATCAGACCAAACTGAAATTTTTGACCAGGTTAGAGCTAAAGGACATAGTGTGTAATGAGTTTTTCAAATAAAAGATTGTGACTGTAATTATTGAAGTTAAAGATTATCCACTTTAATTCGATACAAACATAAAGGACGAAAATTGTAATTTACCCATTAATTTATGATAAAATTATACTTATATTCATTTACTTCTATACTTATTAAACACCGAGAAAAATGCTCGGATAGTCCATGTGGTTTGCCCAATTTTCACCTTTAGTCCCCAACTTTCTAAAATTACACCTATAGTCCCCAAGTTTTTGAATTTCGTTCTCGGATAGTCCCTGGCGTGGATGAGGGTTAGTTTTTGGTGTTAGATGCGTGTGAAATGACAAAAATACCCTTACTGTTAAATTAATAACTAAAAAGTTCAAAGAAATATAATTAATATTTTACAATTTATGTGGGACCCACCCTACCCACTTCATCTCCCCCACTCCACACCACCACACCATCTCCACCTTCAACTGCCACAGCCATCCCAGCCACAACCACCACCACCGCCATCAAATCAATAAAATACAAATTCAATCATTCAGACATCTGATTAATCAAAACTACTAGATAATTTGTGGAACACTTGATGTGCATTCTAACAAACCAGATGTACATGCCTACTTGATTCATGTACTTTTTTCAACAACACCTGGTGTGGATTTAACTAAGAGAAAAATGCCCGGATAGTCCCTGTGGTTTCACCTTTTTCACCTATAGTCCCTATCTTTCTAAAACTACTTGAATAGTCCCCAAGTTTTCAAGTTTTGTTCTCGGATAGTCCCTGGGTCTAACTTCAGTTAATTTTCTCTGTTAAAATGATGTGAAATGACAAAAATACCCTTTTCTTAAAAGGCCAAACCATAGGGACTATCCGGGCATCTTCTTCATTTTTATTTATAAAACCCCACCACCACACTTCATCTTCAACCTCCACCCACCATCACCCTCCTCCACCCTCCACCATCCTTCCACCGCAAGACACTAAACAAACCCAAGACACTAAACGATGTGTCTTCGACGAACATTCTATTTTTATATTGAAAAACTAAAAGAAAAAAATATCTAATAAAAGAAAAATTTGCACACTAAAAACTCCCTACCAATTTTTAACCATTTTCATCCTCTGCAATTTGCACACAAAAAACTCCTCTCGGGTTTCATCTCTTTGGAATCACCACCACCACACACATCTCACCATTCCTATCTGCAACAAACCACAACCTCCAAATCAATCCACAACCTCAATCGCCATAAATCCATCCCCCAAATCAATCCACAACCTCAATCGCCATAAATCCAATCCCCGGTCATCCTATGGTTAGTCGGATCTAGGTCGTAATGTTCGTCGGAGACACATCGTTTAGTGTCTTGGGTTTGTTTAGTGTCTTGCGATGGAAGGATGGTGGAGGGTGGAGGAGGGTGATGGTGGGTGGAGGTTGAAGATGAAGTGTAGTGGTGGGGTTTTATAAATAAAAATGAAGAAGATGCCCGGATAGTCCCTATGGTTTGGCCTTTTAAGAAAAGGGTATTTTTGTCATTTCACATCATTTTAACAGAGAAAAGTAACTGAAGTTAGACCCAGGGACTATCCGAGAACAAAACTTGAAAACTTGGGGACTATTCAAGTAGTTTTAGAAAGATAGGGACTATAGGTGAAAAAAGGTGAAACCACAGGGACTATCCGGGCATTTTTCTCTTTAACTAATTTAAATTGTGTATCTTCACAGAAGTGTATATTTCTATGTATGGGAGGAAACAATACAACCTGGATGAACACAACAATTCTCATCACCTGCATTCGCAACTTCCGGAAAAACAGGGGACCAGTAACCGGAATCCTAAATGGCTATCTCGGCTTAAGCTCTGCCATCTTCACCGACATCTGCACAGCTTTCTTCAACTTCCTCCTCATGCTAACCGTTGTCCCGTTCATCGCCTGCCTCACCGCCATCGTCTTCCTTCGCGAAGTTCCTCCGTCCTCCACCGCCGCCGAAGAAAAAACCGAATCTCATGCTAACCGGTAACTGAGGCGGTTATTGTGACGGAAGAGGTGAAGGATGTGGTGGAGAAGGTGTCGCCGGTGATCAGAGAACATACGGTGGTTGAGGCGTTGAAGAGGGTTGATTTTTGGATATTGTTTGTATCGTTCCGGTGTGATATGGGTACCGGTCTAGCGGATCAGAATAATATGGCTCAAACGGGTTTAGCGGTTGGTTATTCTTACGTGTGTGGGGTGGGTGGTGGTGGTTAAAGGTAGAAATGGTGGTGGTGGTGTGGAGTGAGAAGATGAAGTGGGTAGGGTGGGTGGTGGGTCTCACATAATTTGTAAAATATTAATTATATTTCTTTGTATTTTTAGTTATTAATTTGATAATAAGGGTATTTTTGTCATTTCACATGCAACTAACACCAAAAACTAACCTCCATCCACGTCAGGGACTATCCGGGAACGAAATTCAAAAACTAGAGGACTATAGGTGTAATTTTAGAAAGTTTTGGACTAAAAGTGAAAAATTGGCAAACTACAAAGACTATCCGAACATTTTTCTCTTAAACACCTTTAAACATTTTAGATATTTTATTTCTTTTCAAGTACTTGGACCGGCCACTCAAATTACACAAATGTAAGCCAACATACACTTGTGAAGTACATGAAAGTAATTAATGTATGTTTCTTAACTTTATGTGTTTTACACTTGTGAAGTACATGAAAGTAATTAATGTATGTTTCTTAACTTTATGTGTTAATCAACATCTCTTAACACCGTCCATAAATATTAATGCCTTTTAAGAGATATTTTTTGCCAAGTCAACTTCATAACGCTCCATGTACCTCTAAATGTTCTTTTATTTATTACTTTCCATGTTTTTCCTCCTTATTGGACATTATTCTAGAAATGCCACTCTCTTTTCATGTCCTATAATGTCCATAGGGATGGTGTGGAGACATTATCAAACTCTTTCACGCCCCTATAATATCTATTACGCATGACATAATGTACACAATATCGCTCACATTAGTTGACAAGCAATTACGCATGACATAATGTACACAATACTTGCTCACATTAATTGACACGCAATATAATTAATGTACACAATACTCTCTTAGACACGCAAAATAACTTTGTTTATCCACTTTAAATGTATATGTATGTCGTAGTCACTTACAACCATTCAACGTGGAATTAATCAAATTTAGTTTGAAAAATCAATACGTTTATTATATTTCTTACGACGATTCAAGAATGATTCCATGTTGTTTTAAGGACAAGGTTTATAATGGTATTAGAGATTGTTTCAATACAAAGAGATAAAGTAGATCGATATGATAACTATATTTTTACGACCATAAATGTATATATAATGCGACATGAACAAATAACAACTTTATTTTTGAACGGAGAATATATATATTATTAAATGAACAAGTCAACTAGCAAGAAGCTAGAAGCAAGGTTGGAGAACTCGCCAGTCGCTAGTCGGTCGATGAGGTGGGGACTAGCGACTTCTTGGGATTAATCGGATCGGGTTTTTTATACGTAATTTTAAGTTTTATGTATACATATACATATTTTTATAGGTAAATATTTTAAGTAGCTAGGTTTTAATTCTTACTCAACTCATTTTATAAGTATACAAGATTAATTGTTGGAATTCACATGGTTTGGTTGAAAAATGGCCGGAATTTAGAAGTTTTGGCTGGAATATACAAGTTTTTTGCCGGAATCTGGCCGGAATCGCCGATTTTTGGTTGCCCGACTAGGCCCGACTAGGACCGACTAGGCCCGAATAGCGAGTAATGGATTGATTAACGAAAAATTACTCAGTTACTGGTCGACTAGCGATTAATCGCGATTTTTACAACACTGGCTAGAAGAGTAGAAACAAACATTAACAGGAAAACGAAACCGCTAAGTTGATACATCAACAATATCAAAAGAACACCATTGTGACCAATTCTACTCGACCGATTCTTCACCCACTAAAATGACTTCATCTTGATCTGGACTAACTTTATTCGATCAATAACAACTATCATATAAATAATTAAATATACCTAAAAATATTTATTTAATTAATTCATAAATTGTTGCTTCTAAATTGTGGGTCTATCTACAAAATGACTATTCTACCCTTTGATGAAAACAAAACACTCCCACTACTTGGATCGCCGTACCGGCTCCTCGTTAATGGTGTCCAAAACAGGCTTTTTTGATCTGGACACCATTAACCGGTGAGCAAACTCTGGCACATCCACAACCAACCGCGGCTGCTCAACCTCATTCCGCGTCACCACCATCTCCTCACCAACCAATGCCGACTCGGGAGATATCCTCCCGGAAATCCGCTTCGGCGCACTATTAGCCGACAACCAAAAAACCGCCATATCACCCGGCATAACCATCGAATTCACTCGTCTCATCGGAAACATAATGTAAACACTTCCCGGCTCCAAATCTTCATCCGCGGAGAGGGGAGAAAAGCGCCTGTTGATGTTTAACGACCGCGAGTTCACAACGAAGAAGTTTGGGCACTCTAGCATGATCTCTGCCGCCTTAACGGAGTCTTGAAACTGCCGGATTTCGCCGGTTGGGAGAATAACTCTTGCTGCTTTGTTTGATCTCATTTTAGGAGTGATCCCAATATTGCTACAAGCTGAAACATAGTTTCCCATTTGGTTTGTTTGTTTGTTTGTTTGTTTGTTTGTTTGTTGTAGAGAGAGATAGTTAGGAGTATATATGTTTATGGGGTGCGAGTGTGAACTTATAATGAATGAGAAGGAAGCTACATAAATGCGCGTAAAAGGAACGAGTGAAGATTTGTTAGGTGTCAGCGATGGTGTGCGTGTGGGGCTAAACATATATTTTTATAATTTTATATATCAAAGTTTTGATAAAAGAAAATAATTTTTTTTTTTACCAAAATCAAACTTGTTACGTCAAGTTCAAAGGTCCAAATGGAACCGTGTTAACTGTTTAGCCCGAATTGGAAATAAAAATTTATAAATATTATAACTTAAGATTTAAGATATTAAAGGGGACCCGGGGCATTGTGCGGGTTGGCTTGTCCGGGTTCGAACCAACGCCGCCACTCTTGTGGGTAAGGGAGGCGGGTTCCGGAAGAGCTAGCACCATAACCCGCGTGAGATTACTGTTTCCGATATACGTTTTGACAGTCACACCCCAAAAAATGACCGTTTAATATTAAAGAAAAATTCAAATTCAAATAATCATTTACTTTTCTCTGTTTAACCAACCTATTTCAATATTCAATCTACCCATTCCGTGTGAGATTACCCTTTAAGTTTTAGGTTTTATTTTTATATAACATTTGACTTTATTTAATTAAAAAAAATAGTTTATGGCATGAGTATGTGTTACCAATACTTACTAGCTAATGGGTACTTTACACTAAATTTGACGTGGCGGTGATGGATGGTTGAGACTAGAGTACTTACTCTTAAGTGTCTTTTTCTCCCTAAATTAACAGTCGTGGCCGTCTTCTCATACACTGAAAGTCGAATGTATTAGAAAGAGGTGTGACATAAGAATATTATTAGATGTTCTAGAATATGTAATACGAACTCTCACATGTCTTGTCTCTTAGTAGTTGTCGTCTAGTTGATCTATAGTTTTATGATTGACTTGATTGTTTTTTATTTTTTAGATTGCATAAATAATCAAAGAAATGATCGAGGGAAGTTACGCCTACAAGATAAAGCCCAAACGGACATAACAAAAGAACATAATTACCTACGACGAACTGGAACACTACCCGACCCGACCCTACAACACAACATCAATTTTGGATACTGAATTGACCTTCTCGTTAACAGAAATAATGAATGAAGTTAACTCAGTGGACTAAAATGGCAACAATGAAACCCTTTTGAACCCACATGCGAAAAATCAAACATTTGGACTAAACTGTCAAAATGGCTCAAACCACAGGGACTAAAATGACATTTAACTTTTTTTTACCTATGTAAGACCCTTCATGCTTACTTTATCATTTATGTAATAAATGGTACATTTATTAGTCTCTTTAATAGTAAAACATCGAATTAACGACATTTATATAAGTTTCAAAACTTTACAACGAAAGTCACTAACGTTTCAAAACTAACATGTTGCTAAACCCAACATACTTAACTCTCAACCATACTAACCACCTGTACAAAAGTATGTAAACACAACATCAAAACGTTTTGTGACAAAAGAAGTAGTTTCATTTGCGGAAGCTTTTTTGTGCGCGTGTTCGGTTTTTACAATATAGCTTGATCCTCATCCGCAAGTTGCTAATATTACCTATGACCAAAAATCATCAAAAACATTAGTTAAGTAAGTTATAAGATGATTAAACAGGTCTCAATGGTCAAAAGATACGAAAAACAAAATTTTCCAGCTCTGAAAGGCTGTCGCGGGCCGCGACAGAGAACCCCCTTAGCCTTCGCGGGCCGCGAGGATCGTCGTGTGTCGCGACAAGTATTTGGGTCTCTGTCGCGTGACGCGACGGAGGTCTTTTTCCAGCGAGTTATGGATAAAAAGCTGCATTTCTTCAGCTATGAATCATTTTATGAAAAACACCATATCTTGTTCGTTTCTAGTCCGATTTGTGTCACGTTTCTTTCTACGCGACCGTAATTAGACCATCTATAACATGGAATAAAAATCCAACATATGATTAAACAATTTTTTTCTTACTTTGAACACTTGGTTTATAGGAATTTTCCTAATTATTCGACCCGTTTCCATTAATGAGTCATAGAAATCACTTATAAGCTTCAAACATCAATAAGAGCTTGCCCATCAACACACTTATATCTTTATGACACATTGTATTAAAACTCAAGTGTCGTTAACAAAGTATATACATCTAAATCAACCAGTTTATCCAAATTAGCGATGTTTATCGCTTTAGCTTACCTAAGTCAATACTTTGGTGATTTTGACCCGTTTGATTTAACTAGCGAAATCCATCACCGTTTTAGAATCAAACATGTAGTGTTCGAGTCAAATTGACCCGTTTAAACTTTTAAGTGGAATCCACCACTTTCATCATTTATTCAATATCGAAATCTCTAATTTTTTTCAACCAACATTACGACTAGATCATTTTTCCTCAATTAACTAGCATAAATAATAACAAGACTTTACGAAGCGTATAGCCGCGCACCTTTTCAAAGCTTTCCTTTTAAGCGGTTATCCGTTCCGCCTTGTCCGCTTGATGATCCACCCAAATCGCCTATATAATTGGATTCGAATATATCACTTAGAACTCATGTTTCAATATTCAACATACCATACTTTTAGCTAATCAATTTAGCGATTATTTCATATTTTCCAAGTAATCCAATTCACTTAAACATTTTGTCGAACACCTTAAAGGCAAGATTATTATACTAACATGATTATGTTCATAATCAACAAGTTACCCATATGAACTTATCATCTTAATAACCATATGCCTAGTATGGATGAAATAACACCCAATTTGCATCATCATATTCAATTAACATCAAATATCACAAAATTTCAAGTATTTAACACTAAACCCATATCATACCTAGATGACAAACATTGAAAATCATGGGTTATGACATGAATTGATCAATTTATCGTTTAAGACTAGTTCCTAGACTTGTATTCATCATAATTCACCCATAACATCACCCAATTCTTAACTAATTCAGTTACAAGAATTCATGTAGGTTCAAAATATCACCAATCTAAGAATTTTAACATACCTTGTGATCTACTAAGTATGAGGATCACAATTTCAGCCTTGAATCACCTTCAATTTGGTTTTATTTCTTGGATTTTGAGTGAATTTAGATGAGTTAGGGTTTTGAAGAGCCTTGGGTCGCTCCTGGGGTTTTGATCGAGCAGGATACACACACAAGTGTGTGTCCTGATGTTTATCCAAGATTATAACAAAACATTTTTTTCACAATTTGCACCTTTGGCCCCTCTAGTTTCTAAGTTATAAAATGATTGTAATACTTTGATTTCCCCATCTTTTATAATAAGATTTTAACTAGGTTTATTATTCCTAATTTAAAATCTCACTATTTTATTTTCAATACATATATATATAACTTAATATTTTTAGGGGTGTTACAACCTAAAAGTCTACAATACCCCTAACCCATAGATTTTTAAGGTAATATCAATTTGAAATTAACCATTAACAAAAAAGTTACAAGATGAACATTAAATAAGTAAACATGAAACCTACTCAACAATGTAGACTTGCATCCAAAATTTTAAACCTTGATATTAGTTTTAACATCTTGTAATAAACGAAAAGCCATGTTAGAGTATCTCGTTATGTTATCGTGAACCTCATCCCTTTTGTACTCGAGGGAGCTTCTTGTCTTCACTACAAGCTACATGTCAAACTTTTTGTTTGGGAACTTCGGTAAACTTTTATTAATACATGTTAATCTTTGTGCTCCATGTTTGTGATACGTGTGACATATTGTTAGTTATAGCTACTTAGGTAGAAAATCGACACTTCAGGTTTATGTTTGATCAAGAGACGGATAAGGATCAACAAAATATAAATGGCACAACGCAAGCAGTGGCGAAGCTTGGATTTTTCGGCCGGGGGGGTGAAAACATATATACCCAAAAATTTCTATAGAACCGGGGGGTGAAAACGTATATACCCACAAATTTCTATACGAAAACTACATATATAACACTACTGAGCGAAAAATCCCGGGGGGCGGACGTCCCCCCCCCCCCCCCCCCCCATTAAGCTTCGCCCGTGAACTCAAGCATACCTATCAAAATAACGCATTTATATTATTACTAACAATATAGTTCATGAATAATTTATTTCTAATTTATATAACATACTTTTCGGCTAATAAAGAACTAGATCTATATAGTCGTGTGATTTTCAAAGTTGTGATATATATCGCCATTCTATTGATGCAAATTTGGTTCATGACCAAAAATTAACTCTTTGAGTGGTTAAATAACCGTTCTTTAAGATGGAAGGTTGACTTTGATCTAAACCAACTTAGTCTAAGTCAAAGTCCATTGAAAAGTCAATATAATTTAGATAGCTAACAAATAAAAAAGAAAGCTTGGTCACTTTTGTCGTCGACCAATCGTCTATACATGTTTGCTTCTCTTCCACAAAGTTAAAAACCACTTTGATCCATAAATATATACATTCATTTTGAATTTATATAAATATTTATTTTTTATTTCATGTTTTGACTTTTCTAAAAGCAATTGAAAACTTGTGGTCAAGAGTAAACGTCCATGTCATATGTTTTATGAGACCGGCATTTAAATGATAAAAGTAAGAACGTTCGTAGTGAGCGTCATTTTTTAAAAAAATCCCTCAAACACGCCCAACCCACCCTCACCCCCACGGGCGTTTTCGAGCGTTATTTTTTTCTTCCAAAAAAAGCCCCCTCGCGTTTTTTAAACTACGCCAAACATCCAATTGTTTGGCCAATCACATGCATTCTTTCCTATGCTTGCACAATACCATTTTTTGGATTTTTTTTATTTAATTGTTTAACACCCCTTTTTAATTGCCCACATCCCCACTACACCCATTTAAAAAAAAAAAACCCAATAATGCCCCTTGCTGACTGTACTGCCACATGACGAAAAATGCCCAAGGCTAGGGGCTTTATTCACCCAAACCACTACACATCTTCTACTATAATAAAACAAAAGTTTCTACTGCCACGTGTCATCACATGAACCCCCCCCCCCCCATTAAATCCTATTTTTTTTATAAAGGGTACTAGGTGTAGTACCCGTGTAACCACACGGGTATGTTTAGTAATGATGGAAATCAAATACTAAAAAACAGATTATAATATATCATTTAAATTTTGGTCTTTATTTCTATATCTTTATAAAGTAATGTTGAAGACAGTATGTGTGACCACACGGGTAGTTTTAATAACCATCGAAATAGATTATAATACATCATTTAAATTGTTTTTATTTACTTCATGTTTGATATAGAAATTAGAGTAAAATGCAATTTGCGTCCCTGTGGTATGTGCCAAACATCAACCTGAGCCCCTAAATTCATTTTTTGGTTTTTTGAGCCCCTGACCTTATGAATTCATAACAGTTTGAGTCCCTGCCGTCAGTGTTCCATCAGTTTTACCGTTTGACTGTTGTGAAAAGTCCATAATACCTAGGGGTGAGCAAGAAAACCGAAATAACCGAACCGTAACCGAATAACCGAAATAACCGAACCGAAACAAAAACCGACGGTTCGGTTTTCGGATTTTCAAAAACCGAAAATTTCGGTTCGGTTTCCGGATAAATTTTTTCAATAACCGAAAAAAACCGAACCGAACCGATAAGTTACAATCCATATAGTTTTATGTTTAAGTTTAAATTGTTTAAGTGTTTGACCAAATGCTAGTAGAAAATGTTAATTTTATTCTTGAATGTTAAGTGTTTTTAATAAAAACATTAAAACTGAAATGATTCATTATTACCTATAAGATATAACAAAATTTAATATAAAAAATAAATTTAATAAAAACTTTGAAGAAACATAAAAATAGATTAGAAGGTTTGGTTTATGTAAACAATATTAATTAAAGAGGTTAACTATAATAACTTAAATGTAAACATATAAAAAGATTGTTATAATATAAATTATACTTTTTTATTTTTTGAATCTTATATAATTTTGTTCCAAAAACCGAAATAACCGAAAAACCGAACCGACGTAAAAACCGAAAAACCGAAACCGAACGGTTTTTAAAACCTGAAAACCGACATTTCGGTTTCGGTTTTGATTTTACCCAAAAACCGAACCGTACCCCCCACCCTTAATATCTACACTTAATATCAGACCACCAGTTTCATAATCATCATCAACAGCTCTCCCAACTCCCAATATCTCTCCCAACTCCCAAGATCATCATCATCATCTTCATCGAATAGATCAACAGATCATCTTCATCGAATAGATCAACAGATCATCTTCATCATCTTCATCATCGAACATCTTCATCATCGAACAGATCAAGTTCATCTTCATCCTCATATTGATTTTTGGTTTGATTCGATGATTTGAATGTGTTTATATTGTGAAAAAACAGAGGGTTGATTCAGGGTTTGATTTTGGGTTCCATTCGATGATTTTGGGTTCCATTCGATGATTTTGGGTTGATTTTGAAAAAAAACAGAGGGTTGATTTTGGGTTCCATTCGATGATTTTGGGTTGATTTTGAAAAAAAACAGAGGGTTGATTTTGGGTTGATTTTGAAAAAACAGAGGGTTGATTTTGTTCATGATTTTGGGTTCCATTCGATGATTTTGGGTTTGATTTCGGGTTCCATTCGATGATTTTGGGTTGATTTTGAAAAAAACAGAGGGTTGATTTTGTTCAAAATGCATCAAAACAGAGGTTTTGAATGTGTTTTGGTTTTGATTTTTGTGGGTTTAGGGTTTAGGGTATCAAAACAGAGGTTTTGAATGTGTTCCTGTTTTGATTCTTGTGGGTAGAGGTTTTGAATGTATTCCTGTTTTGATTCTTGTGGGTTTAGGGTATCAAAACAGAGGTTTTGAATGTGTTTTGGGTTTGATTCAATGATTTGAATGTGTGATTTGAATGTGTTCCTCATTTTGATTTTTGATTTTGATGATAACAGTTATTTGGTTTTGGTTTGATTCGATGATAACAGTTATTTGGTTTTGGTTTGATTCGGAGTACAGAATGGCTGCGGATGTAAAGATAAGCAAAACACCAACTATGAAGGCGAGAACACTTGACAACCTCCTAGAAGATGCGGTGCACATAAGGAAGTGATTGATATGAATGAATACAACCCCAGTGGAGCTCTTCGATTTTCCTTGAAATTACAGAGCTCGCTAATTACATATCTACCACTTGGGTTATATTCATTCATATGAATGAATATAACCCCAGTGGCAGATATGTAATTACCAACACTGAGGTTATATTCATTCATATCTGCTACATTCCGAAGTGCACCCGTCAGTAAGGATCCACAATTGCTTGTGGTGGTATGACGTTTTGTCTCTGTATTGTATGTGCAAAAACTTGGATTTCTTACAGTTACATCGCTTGCAAGCCTCCGCCTCTCCAGCGTTTTCCGCTATACGCCTATAAGATTCAACCAAAAAGTTAATCACCATTACGCTTAGCATATTGAAACACTATATTGGGTGAATCCAATAACGTTGTCATCAATTCTAACTTCACCTGTATTGTATGTTACAGTCTTTTGTTATCGAGTCTGCAAGTTCCGTCAAGTCTACGAAGTTGGTATGACGTTTTGTCTCTGTATTGTATGTATTAAAAGTTTACATTTAATATACAATTTAGGCTTTAATAATTTGTTATAAAAAATATTAACAATGCCAATACAACTTTCATGAACAACTCTCATTAAATATCAGGTTATGTGAATGATATGAGAGAACCAACTGGATCAACTTTTTCTGTAATAAGCAACTCTTCCGGAAGATGTCCTCCTTTCATCAATTACAATAGATAAATCAACATTCAATGAATGATTAATAGTTATAAGAAAACTTTATACAGCATACAGTTTGTAATATTTGTTAATGGGCTGCTCTCAATGTTATGATTTGACGATTCAAGTTGTGTGATCATTGAAGATACAAACAATGATAGATTGGTGAATTATACTTAGTGTTGTTAAAACACTGTTTTGAAAACACTTTTGGCTCCAAACATTGGTTTCAAAAACTGTCCTTAAATCAACAGTAGTTTCAAACAATGTTAACCCAAAAGTGGTTTCAAAACATATCATTAAGGATTACACTATTTTAACCGAACAGTGGTTTCAAACACTGCTAACCTTAACCACTGATTCTATACAATATAAATGACAAACTAAACTACTGCTTCTTCCTTCCATTGTTGCATGTCAATTTATGAAATGTTTGACACTCAGTGGTTTCTTCAAAGTTGTTGTACACAAGCAGCACTTAATGAACAACAGTTGTAGTATACAAACAGTGGATGAGGGCCATCAGATGTTATAACCATTTTCAAGGGGAAAGTCTAATGCAAACATCTGTTTATGATGAATAGCAGTGGACAGTATTTAGAAAACAGATGTTTGAGCACAACAGTAGTTAGGGGTAAGGAAATGATAATGATTTGAAAGACTATTAAATCAGCAACTGTTTAATGAGATTATGTTGAATGATTTTGTCTTGCGTAAACACAATATCATTTCCAACATCTGTTGATGGTGATTTATGAAATACCTGCAAGAATGCCATCCTTAACAAAATACATTTTAGACACAAATTGTCAATCTTTATATGCCACCAGTTTTTACATTCCACTGCTTCATTCCAAGCAGGACTTTGGTCTTTAGCAGCACTTTGTCTGGGGCAGTTGTTGTACACAAGCAACACTTAATGGACAGCAATTGTAGTATACAAACAATGGATGAGGGCCATCAGATGTTATAACCACTTTCAAGGGGAAGGTGTAATGCAAACAACTGCTTATGATGAATCCACTGATGTGGATCACTGTTATTTGGCCCAAACAAATAACGACTTTGAAGGGGAAAGTCTATTTCAATGGTTAATAATAATATTATGCTATTGAAAAATAAGATGGTGGTACCTCTTCAAGGGCAAATACACCCCAAATAGAACAAAAAACACAAACAAACTACACAGAAGCCTATACAAAGTCCAACTTTTACAAAATTCTGCTAGCAATAAACACTTCTTCAATCGATATTAAATAGTATTACAAAATTCTGAGTTTGAAAAATATTAAAACTAAACATTACAATTAACACTTCCTATGATATCTATTTCTCTCTCGCCTTCTTCCATGCAATTTCATTTTTTGTTTTAATTTGCAGATCTGCTAGCATATCACAGGTCTTCTGATCTTGTTTCAGCAGATGTGTCAAAAACTCTTCGGCTTTTTCTTTAAACTCTGATGGAGGAGAAGAGACAACTTCATCCAGCAGTGCAATGCTACTCCACGTCTGCTTATAATATTTATCACTTACCAACGCAACTTTTTTGTTGACTTCTTCAGCTTTTCTCTGTTCATGGAGTGACCATCTTGAATATTCAATTTTAAGATCGGTATTATCCGACCAGTGGTAGAAGGTTTTGCTTGCCATTTAGAAAGAGTGTGGGTGGTTTTGGACGTTTTGTTTTAGGATGAAGGGTTTTTTAAAAATGAAGTCTTGATGTTTTCAAGTAGAGCAATCATGATCCTTTGTAGTGTTTGAAATATTTGATAGGATAAATGAAGAGACGTCTGCTAATAAAGATCATTTTTCAAAGGTTTTACATTAAAATGTTTGATAAGGTAAATGAAGAGACATGATTGGCTATATACAAGTTTTTCATTATTAAATCATTACATGTATCAGGTTTTTAAATATAAATTTTTATTTAATGGTTGCATTTAAACCTGACCTTTGGGCTGATAGATATCCTATATAATATCATTGCAAATTCAAACATTGTTTCATCATAACCAGATTCATTCAGTGAAATAGAAGAGCAACTCTTATTGTTTTGACTTAGCTGTTATGAATACATTAAAATGGAGTCACATACTGCTGCACAATCTGAGGATTTCAAGCAACGCTTTATTAAAGAAATCGAAGAGCAAGTTTTTGCTGATAGGAGTACTCTTCAAGAGTTGAAGAGATGTTTTGACGGACTGCAACTTGGTATGCTGACAAGAGACCAAGTTTCAAGAGACCTGAGGGCGATGCTGACTACTTCCGTTCGTGACCTGTGTGTTGCGAATAATATAGAGTGTGGAGACAGAGACCTGGACTTCATGAGAAAGATCAATCACATACATCGAGAAGTGCAGTGCTCCATGGAGTTGAAGTTAAAATTTCTTCATTCTTGCTATTAGACTTTAAGTGTCTGATTACTTTTCTTTTTTTTTATGTAACTGTAACTTTTTTTAATATTTATACTATAAACGATTTAATTTTTCTTATGACACTTTATTTTTGCTTCTGTTTCATTATAATTTTAGGTATGGTTTTGGGCTGACCAATTTTTTTGGGTTTAGTTTTAAATACTGAATTTTTGATGTGTTATAGGTTCTTCACTCGGAAACAAATTTTTTTTTTTGGTTTTGTTTTAAACGATACAAGTAAAACTCTAAAGCAGGTATGATATGAAACATATTTTTCTGGATTGTTAAACAGCAGGTAACGCTAAAGCAGTGTAGTGAAAATGAAAAGGAAATAATACCTGATGAATGAACCAGACGGTCCGATTATAAACCACTGATCACCCTAAAAATAAACCACATACCAACAAACAATCACAAAACAAAACAAAACAAACCAAATTCAAGAATCAACTCTGTAAATATAATCATGTAGTATGGATTTTATAAAATAATGTTAAATACAATATGTATTAGTATTATAAAATAATGTCAAAAGTTTTTGTATATGTAAATATGTAAACTATCATGTGAACAAATATTTGATGAATTGACATTCGCATAAACTTTCATTAAAAACAGTCTTATTTGGCCTAAACAAAACTTGTTCTTAGTTAAGTGTTACAAAAGGATTTTCTTTAGTGGATAAGATCAAAATACATCTAACATTCTATAAAAACATCATTAACAACACTATCTCGATGGTTAATAAAAATATTATGATATTGAAAAATAAGACGGTGGTACCTCTTCTTCTAATTTGAAAACTTTAATATTGAAATGCTGATGCAATTGTTCTTTTGCATAATTAATATAAAACTGCTATATTAGCCGTAACATAAGAACAAATACACCCCAAATAGAACAAAAGCAACAAACAAACTACAGAGAAGCCTATACAAAATCCAAGTTTTAAAAAATTGTTCCAGCCATCTAAGGTGAGATCCGCAATTTTTCTCCTTTTAACCATCCACCGGTATGATTTCATTCTGCCTTTATACTTGCCAGGAGATGTGTTGATGTATCCATATACTTTAGTTCAAAAACCCTCTCGGCTCGGTTCTTCCAACAAAGCTCTAAAAACATTTCATAAATTCAGCCAATTTCACTACATACAAATAGAAAAAAAACGTAAATGGAAAGAACTATATTGATATGAAACCACCAAATCACAAAACCACTTTATTACCCTTCGCTTCCACACTTTCAACACATCCAAACACTTTCAACACACATCCAAACAGTGGTTTCAACCACTGTTTTAACCCAACAATGGTTTCAAACCTCTGTTTTAACCGAACAGTAGTTTCAAGCAGTGGTTTGAACAAATATTATTTCAATTTTTAAACTCAACTAAAACAAGTTAATAACGTTAAAAATTACGATCATTAATATACCTTCATGATGATAGCATACGCATGATTTTTCTTTGCGTTATGGCATTCATCAAATATTAACACCTTGATAATATCCAACGTTAAGAATCTATGCCTCAATGCATTCCTTAAAATGTCAGGGGTCATGACCAATAGTTGTAAGAATGATGTATAACATATACGTGTGTTCAGTTTAAATTGAAAAATAAAAACTACATGATACAACAAAGGTAAAGAGTAATACAATAAAAGTTTATTACTCAACACTGCATTTGTCTGCCTCAGGGGTGCTTTACGTATTTGATCGTTAGTCAAAATTCTGATGAGATTGTATGCGGTCAACAAAAAAGTCAAATGTTGACTTGTTATACCTAAATGCATATGTCGTACTCACTTACAACCATTCAACGTGGAATTATTCAAATTTAGTTTGAAAAATCAATACGTTTATATTTCTTGCGACGATTCAAGAATGATTCCATGTTTTAAGGACAAAGTTTATGATGGTATCGAGATTGTTTCAATACAAAGAGATAAAGTAGATAGATATGATAAATATATTTTTACGACCATAAATATAAATATAAAAATATAATGCGACATGAACAAATAACAACTTTATTTTTGAACCGCAAAGATATATATTATTAAATGAACAAGTCAACCAGCAAGAAGCTAGAAGATATATACATATTTTTATAGGTAAATATTTTAAATAGTTAGTTTTTAACTCTTACTCAACTCATTTTATAAGGGGACGTTTGGTTCGCGGAATGATTTGGAATTGGAATTGGAATTTGTATAGAAATTTAGAATTTGAAGGAATTGGATTTGGAATTTAAACATTCCAATTGGAATTGGAAATTGTTGGAATTGGAATCTCAATTCCATTTTGTTGTGTTTGGTTGTCAAATGAATTGGAATCCATCACCCGACACATACCTAATTCTGATATCGTTGTTTCTTCCAATCAGCAGCATTCCAAAAATCAACACCTTTTTTCACCCCAATACTCCTCCACTTTCAAATCAAGGTGCTTTCTCACATACTCCGCTTGCTAATAAGACAGACAAAGCTTCCATTAGTATGCTTTAACCACATGTTGAAAACATGTTCAAGAAACAACTAAGTAAACCAACATACCTGTTTGACCAATACAACAGTGGGTACCAACTAACAAGAACACAGCAATACACGGGGAGGGTTTTTTCAGCAGATAAGCGTAGTGACATAAAAGCATAATCGCAATCAATGTCTTGCCTGATCCCGTCTCCAAGAACACTATAGTGTTCTCCTTAATTGCCTGAGCTAATGCTTCTATCTGATAACTGCTATATTAGCCATAACATAAGAACAAATACACCCCAAATAGAACAAAAACAACAAACAAATTACAGAGAAGCCTATACAAAATCCAAGTTTTACAAAATTGTTCCAGCTATCTAAGGTGAGATCCGCAATTTTTCTCCTTTTAACCATCCACCGGTATGATTTCATTCTGCCTTTATACTTTCCAGGAGATGTATTGATGTATCCATATACTTTAGTTCAAAAACCCTCTCGTCTCGGTTCTTCCAATAAAGCTCTAAAAACATTTCATAAATTCAGCCAATTTCACCACATACAAATAGAAAAAAACGTAAATGGAAAGAACTACATTGATATGAAACCACCAAATCACAAAACCACTTTATTATCCTTCGCTTCCACATTTATATTTTCAGAGGGTCAGGCTCAGATTAGGAGGTCGGTGACATTGTCGAGGGTTGTCAGGAAATGCTATCTCTTTGCATTTCCTGACAACCTCGACAACGTCACCGACCCCTCCAAGTTTTCCACGAAAACACTCTCACTGGTTGCTTCTTGAACAAAGTTACATACAGGCTCAAAAACTTGGATTTCTTACAGTTACATCGCTTGCAAGCCTCCACCTCTCCAGCAGTTTCCGCTCTACGCCTATAAAATTCAACCAAAACGTTAATAACCATTACGCTTAGCATATTGAAACGTTATACACCGACACTATAATGATCTATATATCTATATATAAAACTGAAACTCATACCTGAAAGTCTTTCTTCTTGCCACCAGACCTTTCTCCGATAACGTTGTCATCAATTCTAACTTCACCTTAATAAGCAAGAACATATCTTCCTTTATAATAACTAATAACTAATAACTCTTAAGTTGGTTCTCATACCTGAAACTCTTTCTTCTTCTACCACAGATACATACTGATGACACGGAATGACGGAAATCCCCATTACCTAAATTAACAATCAACTTGTTACTCACAACCATAGTAATTAGTAATTTCAATAAAAAACTCGTTCATCACAATTTGTAAGATCAGGGTATTCATATTTTTTAACTCTGTATAAGATTATACTGCACAAATATCAGCTCATAAAACTCTGCCAAACATAATGCTTTTTAACCTAGTGAAATTAGCTCATAATACTCTGCCAAACATAAATGCTTTTTATCCCCTAGGTTATTAATGATATATGTTTGTTTATGGGCTCATAATCTACACATCGAGGGTCAGGTAACGATTAACAACAGGTCATACAAATACAATAATATTCAAATCGATGGTAAAGATGATGAATAAACAATACATGAGGGTCAAGATTCGGTGTAATATTCAACTACCTGTGCCCTGATGACTCTAAAAGCCCTAATATGGTTCCAGTAAATAAAAAGTAAGAAATCGAAAGAAAAGGCAAGAAAACCAAGATTGAATGTTACCAAAGAGATGGAATTGTACCTTTGTGATGAAGATTTCGTAAGGCTGAAGGATGGCAGACAGAATTAGGGCAGAAGATTTCGATATGAAGAAGAAATTGAAATAATTCCAGATTCTTGCCAAAGAAGAAAGATTTATCTTTCAAAAGAGGGGACTGCTACTGTGAACCGAATGATTTATCTTTCAAAAGACTGTGAATTTTAGAGAGAGAGAGTTGAGAGAGAAATTGATTACAGAGAGGGTAATTGATTGAAGAAGATGATATGTTTTATATATCTGGAGCCATAATTTTGAATTTTGAATTTGGAGCCATAATTTTGATTTTGAATCATCAGTGGTTGATTTTGAATCATCAGTTCGTGACTTTTGGAGTTGGCCAGTGGTTTGGATGATCATCAGTGTTTGCCCTTTTGCCCATTTAAATACTGATTATATATTTAGATACATTATTAATTAATAGATATGATTACTTCTTACAGTGCATTAATTGCTGATTTCTTCTCCCCATGCAATTTCAAACTTCCCTCCTAAAGAAATCTCTTATTTACTAATAATAAAATCCGATTATATATTTTAGAAAGATTTATACATATCTAAATATTGAAAAAGGAATTATGACATCAGCGATTACATGTGGCATACCTTAGAAATTGACACATAGTCAGTTTTACATCAGCTCATAATCTCTTATTATAGATAGTATAGATTGTTAAATGTACCCACAAGTCAACTTTTTTTATATATTATTTTCTCACTCCTAACTTTATTGGATATAAACACAATGCAATAAATGGATATAATTTTCTCACTCCTAAATTTATTGGATGAAATATACTCCCTTTTATTACTTTATATACCCCCTTTCCAAAAAAATACATTAAATTTTGTAATGTTTCCCCCCTAGATTTTTTGTTTTTTATCTTTCTTTATTTTTTATTTTTTAAATTCTAAGAACAACATCTTTTACATAGGGCTGTAAACGAGCCGAATCGAGCCGAGCTAGACCCAGCTCGAGCTCGGCTCGAGCTCGAATTTCAAATCGAGCTGAGATTTGAGGCTCGAGCTTGACTCGATTAGAATTCGAGCTAGCTCGGCTCGGCTCGATCAAGCTCGAACTAACAAAGAACCGTAAAATTTACTACTTTTAAAAAGCCCTTAAAAATGAATTTCTTCATAAACTAAGGGTCATAATTCCCATTTAATTTAAATATATGGCTAAATATGCAAGTATAAATAGTTAATTCACTTTGTACGTTGTGCTTACCTTCTTTTATAGAGGAGATACTCCCTTAATTTTTGTTTTCTAAGCGATGTGGGACAAAAAATGAAGAAAATAAACCTTATCGAGCCAGCTCACGAGCTCACGAGCCGAGCCAGACCAAGCTCGAGCTCGGCTCGTTTACAAACCGAGCCGAGCCGAGTTGGCTCGTTTACAACCGAGCCAATTTCGAGCCGAGCTTTCTTCAAGCTTTTTTCGAGCGAGTTTCGAGCGAGCTGCGAGCCACGAGTTATTTGAACACTCCTACTTTTACAACAGGATGTATTTTTTATTATAGTTTATTTTTATTTTTGTAAAATTAAGATGTATTTTTTATTATGTAAAGTATTAATTTTTTTAAAAAATAATTAAAACATTAAAGATAACGGTTTGAATATATGATAAGACTGAAACCTAATGCAAAATTCGCGAGTTTGGTTTATTATAGTAAGGTTAGTTTCAGGTGAACTTACGAACATATTAGCTAACTGGCCAATTTTGTGTCAGTCCGAGGAATTTGTAGGTTGACTTGTTTAACCCATTTTTATTTGACTTATCGATATGTGTAACATTTTAAAACGACTAATGACAAACACTTATGAAAAATATTGTTTATATATTTGAACAGGCCCTTTAACATGTGTTGGACCGTTTGCGTGACCCTAAACGTCAGTAAAGTAGTTCATCTCTGAATACGAAGGCGGAATCAACGTATACAAAGTCATAACAACTCTCGGATCCTTTTAACTTCTTTATATTATCAATTACAAACTTTTACACGTGTTTCTGATGTGATTTTGACAGAGTTTCGACACCTAGCTCATGATCTAATTCCGCTCCAAAGTTACAAATGACGATCAGCCGAACCCTATTTATAAGCAGCCTGATTCCGCTCCTACATACATGTTGATTACGAGCGGAATCACTTGAATCAATCAGGAGCGGAATTAACAAGTTACCTCAGAAGCGGAATCACTACTTTAGACCTCTAGGAGCGGAATTACATAAAAACTTGATTTCGCTCCAAATGACACAAGTGTCATTTGGGGCGGAATTACATCCTAAGATCACTTTTTCATATACGAGCTCCAAACTAACCTATCTAGACCTAAGACTCAACTAAGACATAGTAAACAGACATTCCGTGCACCAACAACATGTGTTCTTTATATATAATAATTTATTATATATAAATTTGTCTATTGAACGGGCTCTTTGATCGGGTTTTGTTTTTTGCTGAGTATAAAAAGTTGGCATACTCTTGTGATTTGTTTATTATATATAATTTGTTTAATATTGCTACTAATACTAATAATAGTATAACAAAATATAAAAAAGTAACAAAAGTATTATAAAATGAAATAACATAAAAAACATACTTATTACTTTTGACTTTTATAATAAAATAATGTAATAAAGTGTCTAATCATTACCAAGTTTGACTAATGGGTATACTAATCCATATTGGGTGTATTTATCACACCCCTTTATAAAAACTAAAGTCACATAGATTGAATACAAAGGAGGTGACCGACAAAATATCTCCTTCTCTCTTCCTGCAGTATGTTGAACACACTCAGACTCAGACAAAAACCAACAAACAAAAAGTTAAACATGAAAGAGGTAATCAGATTTCAAAATTCAAATGGATTTCAAACACCCGCCTCTAAATTCCCCCTTCATTCAAATGACAAAAACCCTAATCAGATTTCAAAATACAGATCTTTTTCATGGTTCTCTTTCTCTCTCTCTCTCTTATGGCTCTGTTAGGGTTTTTGAAATTCTCACTGTGGTTCCATTCAAATCAAGAGGTTAGTATACGTATTTTATATATTTGATTATTTAAGTTCGGTTTTTGTTCATATACGGTATAGATTTGTGTTCTGATTTTAGTTTTTGTTCATATAGTTGTTTACATAATCGTTTTCTACAACAATCTTCCATTCGATCGATTATGGATGTCCCCGGTTGAAGAAGATAACAACAGGAGGCACGATTAGGGTTTCGTTGCGAACCCTAACAAAAGTGGCGGCGACGGTTCCCAAAGCTTTTTCTGAGAAAGAGTGGTAGTGTTAATAAAGGCAGAACAAGGTAAATATCCTATTATTAAGTATAAAAGTTTCAGTTTTGTATCCAATTTGTCTAACTCTGATTTGGATTTCAAAACATCAAGCTTACGATGCATCTTTTTACGGATTTATGGTTTTTTACGTTCAGATTTCTCAGTCAATCAAGGTATATATTTCTGTTTGCTCCTTTCTTTTAATTTAGGGTCGTTACATCAGATTGCTCATGGAGGTTTGTTTGTTGTTGAGTCAGTATATTTGTCATTAGTATCATTATTAATTTGTGTTTGGCTGAAACCATTTGTTTGTTAGATGTCTGTTGCTTTTTTAGTTGAATTACATTAAGGAAGAAAGACAAAATTTAGTTCCCTGCTATCCTTTTTAGTAGATTATGATAGAAAGATCCAAAATCTCTTTGTTAGGTTGTATAATTGTTAGTTTTATTTGTTTTTTTTCTTCAGTTTCACCATATTAAATAAAAAATTACACCAGAAAGTAAAAACTAATTCATGCCAGGTAATCAAACTTTGAATATGCAGCCCATTCAAATTTTATGCTACAGATTATGTAGCACATTCAAGTTTTATGCTATTTGCATGTATTAAATTTTTATTTTATTCTTCTATTAATGCTTCAGGTCTATGTGCATTATATTGAAGAAGTTAGAAGATTCAAGTTGCGCAGAGAAAGAACTTGATGACAACACTTGGCGTAGGTCCTATTATTCCCCTCCGTCACTTTTGGATTATTGGTGAGTTTGTATTGTGCGTTTATGAGTTATAACTGAGGGTTGTTGTTAAGTTTAAATCTTCGAGTTACCTGTGTAGGTCCTATTCTTTTTCTCGATTTTTGTTTTAACTGAGAGTTGTTGTCAAGTTTCAAATTTTTGATAAGTGTTGTATATAGCTTTTAGTTTGCTCTTACTGTGAACCTTCACAATTTCTGTCACACCCCCAAAATCCACCTGCGGAATACTACCGCTTGGAGGCGTGACTGACTAGGATCCAGCCACCAATCATATTGAACAAGCATATGAGTAATTATAAATCCAACCAATACAATTGGTGTCCAAACAAAACATAGTCTAAGTTGCAAGCGGAAGCATAAGGTTTAAAACCAAAACATAAGTTTAATTGTCTCAAAGTTTAACGTGGCACACAGCTGTCCATGTCCCACAACGACTCTCTTCCATGCAAGCTCCAGCTAAGTACCTATTGACCTGCAAAGCATGTAGTAACGAGTCAACAACAAGTTGAGTGAGTTCACGGTTGGGTGTTCATTTTTAAGTTGTTCCAAAAACAGTTTCCTTTACTGGCATCCTGCCGTGGGGGTTACCCCATAGTTGAAAACGTGATCTGTTTACCCATTTACTCTGGCAATACAGCCGTGGGGGCTACCCCATGTTAGTTATCTGGCATTTCGGCCGTGGGGGCTACCCCATGTATACACTAGACTCGTTACCATATCGACTGCTGACTGTAGTCATGTTTATGTGCCCTGAACTGTCAATGTCTATCATCATTGACGTGCCCAGATCCATTAGTTCACGCCCGTCCTCTGCGGCACGGTGTGAGGCTTGTCAGACCTAAATAGCGCTATCTAACTAATGACCCGCTCGCCATTGGCCCGACGATTAAGTCGATATAAAAAGGAGGGACTTCGTGATAGAGTTTTGGTCTAGTACGAGTTATCTGTCCATGAGGACAAGGAATTATATTCCTGAACCAATACTGTCCTACCCAAGAAAGGACGAGGAATCCATGTTCCTTAACCCCATTCCCATCCCCTGGGAATCCCATGCTTTGTAGAGGGTGTGAACTCACCTTGGTTTGCTCGGCAGATACACAGAAAGGTCAATCAAGTTGTAAGTGATCAACTACGTCCTAACATAGATACCATTCAAGTTAGGTTCATATCCAAGTAGTGCACGTATGTTCTACACGTATTGTACACAAGTAACGATCATGGCATACGTGTCTAGCATGGCAGTTCATCAACAGTTCGTAACAAGTTCCACAGTAACATTCACGTAACAACCAAAGTCTAAATGTGCGGCCCAACTACTTAGGCCCATAGCAGTGTGCAAGTCCAAACAGAAGGTGTGTGTACGTGGTCTCGAGTCGAGACTAGAGATCTCGAGTCGAGACTGTGCGATCTCGGGTTAAAGCCTACGAGTTCTCGAGTCATGCATGAACTAGTCGAGACTAGATGGTCTCGAGTCGCAACCGGACTCGCAACCATGATCTCGAGTCATGCTGTTTTGTGCTGATGTGGTGTGGTCTCGAGTCGAGACTAGGGATCTCGACTCGCAACCTGTGTCGCAACCGTGGATCTCGAGTTGTCATCTTCATGGTCTCGAGTCGAGACCGGAGATCTCGACTGGCACACCTGTTAATAGCCGGCAATTGTACTATCCAATGGCATTTCGATTTCATGATATGGTGTACTATCCAATGGTAGAGCACAAACATGTTCCCTTGTCTAACAATTAACCGAAATGGATCTACAACAAGTTTTTCAAATGTTCAAGGCATATTCATAGCATATTCATGTTGTTCATCATACATTCAAGTAGTTCATCATTTTAGGGTTTTTAGCATCAATCTCTATGAACTCTAACATAATCATAACATAAACAACAATCAAAACACTTAAACATACTCATCTAAGGGTTTCAAATCATCATATAACACCTCATAGCCGACTCTACAACTAATCCGATTTAAGCATCCGATTCTTAGCACAAGAGTATACCATCCGAGTAACATGATCATTATCTAGTACACATATGCAAGCCGATTTCATGAACATCAACAATTAATGGTTTAAATCACATTCAATCACAAGATATCATTAACTCATCATGCAACCAATCCGTAATCAAGACATGATAGCCGATTAACATCATCATACACACACAAACTATTCTAGTTAAATCATGCCATCCATAATATCATCTAACAATAAGCATCATAAAACACTAACCGGTTGGTGAGGAGTGTGTGAAGGGTGAACTTCCGAATGCCGATTCCAAGCTTGAACCGAAAGTCCTAGTGTTGCCGGTTTGAATCCGAGAGAATGAGAGAAGAAGGATGTTGAGACTTAGGGTTTTAGTGAGAGGAAGGGAGAGTGTGTGTGTAGGAGAGTGTGTGTGGGTTGCCCAAAAATGGCAAGTTTGGCTAATAACAAGGGTTATAAACTAGTTCTAAGGTGGTGCACCCTTATGGGCTTCCGGGTGGACTAAGGAGGTGCATGGCCCGACCGGCCCAACTGTTGCACTGTTCACTCGAGACCGCATGGTCTCGAGTCGGGTCCTTGTGTCTCGGGTCATATAAATACACGCATACATACAAGCACAACACATAATCACATAAATTCACTTATATCATTCATTAAGCCAACAAGTCAATTAGTCACATAACGTTCAGGCATGTTACATCAAGATACAACGAAGGGTTCTAAATTTCGAGTTGTCACATCATCCCCAAGTTGAAAGAAATTTCGTCCCGAAATTTGGTAAGCACTCCTAGAGGAAGCTAGTTAAGTTGTATGGTTTTCCCGGTTTTCCTGGGGTGTCACATCCTCCCCCCGTTGATCTGGAATTTCGTCCCGAAATTCCGTAGCTTCAGCCTCAGTAGTGGTTGTACTGTTTGCGAACAGTTGGGGATACTTCTGTTTCATCTGATCTTCGCGTTCCCAGGTGAACTCTGGGCCGCGACGTGAGTTCTAACGAACTCGAACGAGAGGTATTCTAGTGCTCTTGAGGACCTTAGCATCCCGGTCCGTGATTTCAACTGGTTCCTTGACGAATCGTAACTGCTCGTCGATAGTGAGTTCCTCCAGAGGAACTATGTGGGTCTCATCTGACAGACACTTCTTTAGATTTGACACGTGGAAAATGTTGTGAACTGCACTGAGTTCTGCTGGTAAGTTCAGTCTGTAGGCCACCTTGCCTATTTTCTCGATGATTTCAAAAGGTCCGACGTATCGTGGGTTAAGTTTGCCTCGTTTGCCAAAACGAACCACACCCTTACAGGGTGAAACTTTGAGTAGTACCCGCTCCCCAACCTGGAGCTCTAGTGGTTTCCTGCCCTTATCGGTGTAGACTTTCTGACGGTCACGAGCTGCCGCCATGCGTTGTCGTATTTGAGCAATTCGTTCGGTTGTGTCTACCACATGTTCTGGACCAGTGATCTGACTATCCCCCACCTCTGCCCAACAAAGAGGTGACCGGCATTTACGCCCGTACAATGCCTCAAACGGAGCAGCTTTAATGCTGGTGTGGTAGCTGTTATTGTACGAGAATTCCACAAGTGGCAGATGCTTTTCCCAGCTGTTGCCAAAGTCGATTACACATGCACGAAGCATGTCTTCTAAGGTTTGAATAGTGCACTCGGACTGCCCGTCCGTCTGAGGGTGATACGCTGTGCTCATGTCTAATCGTGAGCCAAAGGATTTATGCATTGCCTGCCACAGCTCTGAAGTAAAACGCGTATCTCGATCCAAGATAATAGAGGTGGGCACCCCGTGCCTCGAAACAACTTCCTTGAGGTATACTTCTGCTAGAGTGGAGAATTTATCCGTCTCCTTGATAGCCAGGAAGTGTGCAGACTTTGTGAGTCGATCCACGATCACCTAAATAGTATCATTTCCGCGCTGAGATCTAGGCAGGCCAGTAACGAAATCCATGGAAATTTGCTCCCATTTCCATTGAGGTATTTCTGGTTGTTGGAGTAGGCCTGAGGGTTTCTGGTATTCCGTTTTGACTCTCGCACAAGTCAAACACTTGCTGACGTAAGTTGCTATGTGGGCCTTCATGCTAGGCCACCAATACGTAGTTTTGATGTCGTGGTACATCTTATCCGAACCAGGGTGTACCGAGTAGCGAGACTTGTGTGCTTCATCCATCACAAGCTCTCGTAGGTTGCCATAGTGTGGGACCCAAATGCGTCCCGTTACGTAGTAAGCACCGTCTTCCTTTTGTTCCATGCGTTGCCTTGAGCCGCGTAGGGCTTCAGCCCTGACGTTTTCTGGTTTCAATGCCTCTATCTGAGTAGCTCGTATTTGGGAAGGAAGACTAGAATGTATAGTGAGTTGTAACGCTCGCACGCGCTTAGGCGCGGTGTCCTTTCGACTGAGGGCGTCAGCCACAACATTGGCCTTGCCCGGGTGATACCTGATCGAGCACTCGTAGTCATTCAGTAGTTCGACCCATCGTCGTTGTCGCATATTTAGTTCCTTCTGCTTGAAGATATGCTCGAGGCTCCTGTGGTCGGTGTAGATGGCGCACTTGGTACCGTACAGGTAATGTCGCCATATCTTAAGTGCAAAAACAACAGCTCCCAGCTCTAAGTCGTGCGTAGTGTAGTTTCTTTCATGAACTTTGAGTTGGCGTGAGGCGTAGGCTATAACCTTATCTCGTTGCATCAATACACAACCAAGACCCTGAATTGATGCGTCGCAGTAAACCACAAAGTCGTCTGTGCCCTTTGGCAATGAAAGGATAGGTGCGCTGCAAAGTCTATCCTTTAAGTGTTGAAATGCTAACTCCTGTGCATTTCCCCAGCGATAAACAACTCCTTTCTGTGTTAATGAGGTGAGAGGCTGTGCGATCTTGGAAAAATCCTTAATGAATCTCCTGTAGTAACCTGCCAATCCCAAGAATTGGCGAATTTCCGTTGGTGTACGAGGTGCAGGCCAGTTCTTGATCGAGTCTACCTTGGATGGATCAACCTGAATCCCATCCTTGTTCACCACGTGGCCTAGGAAATGGACTTCACGAAGCCATAAGTCGCATTTCGAGAACTTTGCATAAAGCTGTTCTGTTCGAAGGAGTTCCAGGATAAGCCGTAGATGCTGCTCGTGTTCCTCCTGACTCTTAGAATATATCAGGATGTCGTCGATGAAGACTATAACGAACTTGTCCAGGTAAGGTTTGCACACTCGATTCATCAAGTCCATGAATATCGCAGGTGCGTTTGTCAGCCCAAAAGGCATGACCAAAAACTCATAGTGTCCATAACGAGTTCTGAAAGCTGTTTTGGAGACGTCCTCTTCTCGGACTCTCAGCTGGTGATATCCCGATCTCAAATCAATCTTCGAATAGTAGCTCGACCCTTGTAGCTGGTCGAACAAGTCGTCAATACGTGGTAGGGGGTAACGATTCTTCACCGTCACTTTGTTGAGTTCACGATAGTCGATACACATTCTAAAGGTACCGTCTTTCTTCTTCACAAACAGCACTGGAGCTCCCCAAGGCGATGAGCTAGGACGAATAAAACCCTTATCCAAGAGTTCTTGTAGTTGCGTAGAGAGTTCTTCTAACTCTGATGGAGCTAAACGATAAGGTGCACGAGCTATAGGCACAGCTCCGGGAGCTAGTTCGATCTGAAACTCGACTTGGTGATGAGGCGGAAGACCAGGTAATTCCTCAGGAAATACCTCAGGATAGTCGCGTACAATTGGAAAATCTTCTATCTTCTTCTCTTTCTCCGAGGTGTCAGTAACGAGAGCCAAAATGGCAGTGTGGCCCTTTCGCAAGCACTTCTGGGCCTTGAGGAAAGAGATGACGTTCTCAACAGCACTCCTTTTGTCTCCACGAATCATGAGAGGTTCACTACCGGAACCTGGAATACGGACAACCTTCTCGTTGCAAAGAATCTCTGTTCGGTGTTGGGATAACCAATCCATCCCAATGACAACATCGAAACTACCCAAGACGATAGGAATAAGGTCGATAGAGAAGGTCTGGTCAGCGAGAATAAGTTTACAACCCTTGACTACATGTGCGGCCTCTAAACTCTTATCATTTGCTAGCTCTACTGTGTGCTTGTTGTTCAAGGGTGTTGGAATACGCTTAAGCATTCGACTAACTTCTAGTGACACGTAGCTAGTATCGGCACCCGAATCAAATAAAATTGTAACATAAAAGTCTTCGAGAAGGAACTTACCCGTCACAACGTTGGGATCGTTCCTTGCTTCACCTTGGCCAATCACGAACACCCGTCCCCTGGCTCCATTGTTGTTGTTGTTCCCATTGTCACCATTCCCCTGATTATTGTTGTTGTTCTGGTTCCTGTTCAGTTGGGGACAATCCTTCTTGAAGTGGCCTTCAGCTCCACACTGAAAGCACCCTTTGTTGTTACCCTGCTGCTGCTGCTGCTGTCGCTGGTTCTGTGGGGCCTGTTGTTGACGATTCTGGTTTGCGGGGTACAAGCTTCTGCAATCCTTGGCGGCGTGACCTGGCTTGTTGCACCGATGGCAGTTGCCCCTGGTGCATGGCCCGCTGTGGTGTAGGTTGCAGCGATTGCACTTGGGGTGATTCCCCTTGTACCCACCATGACTCTGACCACCAGATGATTGCTGACTGGGGCTCTTGTAGTTATCAGTCTTTCTCTGCTGAGACTGAGATTGTACAGAAGTTGAACCCTTGCTTGAAGCTCCATCCCATTTTCTCTTGTTGTCACTAGGAGCATCCGAAGTAGCTGTAGCACTTATGCGCTTGGGTAACCTGTTCTGCTCCACCGCCTGGTCAGTAAGACGGTGAGCCAACTGAACAACCTGCTGGATAGTAGCGAGGTTTGCTGAAGTCACATGACTTTGGATCTCTGGCACCAAGCCCTTGAGAAAGAGTTTAATTCGCTTAATTGGAGGGTCCACCATAGTAGGACACAGTAAGGCAAGCTCATTCGATCTCTTAGTATACGCCTCAATTTCTGACCCCGTCATCTTGAGGTTGTAGAACTCGACTTCCAGCTTATGAATGTCATCACGACTGCAGTATTCCTCCTTGATCATCTCCTTAAAAGTTTCCCATGGGGTGGCGTTGGCAGCAACCAACCCCAGCATTTGAACCTGAGCGTTCCACCATGTGAGGGCTAAACCCTCGAGAGTACCGGTAGCATACTTCACCCTGCGCGCCTTCAGGGCTAAACCCTCGAGGGCATTCACACATTTCGAACACAGATTCTAGTTTCTCAAACCAGTGGAGGAGACCTACTGCTCCTTCAGTGCCGCTAAAAGTAGTTGGTCGGCAGTCCATAAAGGTTTTGAAGGTGCACACAGGTGGCTGAGCATGTTGACCTATTGTGGGTGAAAGAAAAGACAGAGTTTAACACAAACGTTGGTTCACGAGAGTAGGATCTAAAGATCCTAGAATGAGTTTGGGCTGCAGGATATACCTCCTGCGTGTGCAGCTGCAAGTGCCGCAGCAACTCGTTCGTTAATCAGAGCCGTCAACTGGGCTTGAGTCATGTTAACGCGTCCAGACATAAACTTCATATCAAGGGAAACATGAGTGAGAGAGGTTCGTGAAAGTGCGATGACAGAAGAGAGTAAGCACACACGGGTTCATGCAACAGTAGTTATACTAACTAAGCATACCAGAAGCAATGCACTATGTAACTATCAAGTAGGCAATATATACACAGATCATATCACCTAGAATGTCGAGCCTTGCATGTGGAGTGAAGCGTCGTTGTGGATCGTAGAGCACTGTACAGGTTATAGTCTGATTTAAATAAAACCTTTTCCCTTATTAAAACCAAGTTCACTATAACCAATGGCTCTGATACCAATCTGTCACACCCCCAAAATCCACCTGCGGAATACTACCGCTTGGAGGCGTGACTGACCAGGATCCAGCCACCAATCATATTGAACAAGCATATGAGTAATTATAAAATCCAACCAATACAATTGGTGTCCAAACAAAACATAGTCTAAGTTGCAAGCGGAAGCATAAGGTTTAAAACCAAAACATAAGTTTAATTGTCTCAAAGTTTAACGTGGCACACAGCTGTCCATGTCCCACAACGACTCTCTTCCATGCAAGCTCCAGCTAAGTACCTATTGACCTGCAAAGCATGTAGTAACGAGTCAACAACAAGTTGAGTGAGTTCACGGTTGGGTGTTCATTTTTAAGTTGTTCCAAAAACAGTTTCCTTTACTGGCATCCTGCCGTGGGGGTTACCCCATAGTTGAAAACGTGATCTGTTTACCCATTTACTCTGGCAATACAGCCGTGGGGGCTACCCCATGTTAGTTATCTGGCATTTCGGCCGTGGGGGCTACCCCATGTATACACTAGACTCGTTACCATATCGACTGCTGACTGTAGTCATGTTTATGTGCCCTGAACTGTCAATGTCTATCATCATTGACGTGCCCAGATCCATTAGTTCACGCCCGTCCTCTGCGGCACGGTGTGAGGCTTGTCAGACCTAAATAGCGCTATCTAACTAATGACCCGCTCGCCATTGGCCCGACGATTAAGTCGATATAAAAAGGAGGGACTTCGTGATAGAGTTTTGGTCTAGTACGAGTTATCTGTCCATGAGGACGAGGAATTATATTCCTGAACCAATACTGTCCTACCCAAGAAAGGACGAGGAATCCATGTTCCTTAACCCCATTCCCATCCCCTGGGAATCCCATGCTTTGTAGAGGGTGTGAACTCACCTTGGTTTGCTCGGCAGATACACAGAAAGGTCAATCAAGTTGTAAGTGGTCAACTACGTCCTAACATAGATACCATTCAAGTTAGGTTCATATCCAAGTAGTGCACATATGTTCTACACGTATTGTACCCAAGTAACGATCATGGCATACGTGTCTAGCATGGCAGTTCATCAACAGTTCGTAACAAGTTCCACAGTAACATTCACGTAACAACCAAAGTCTAAATGTGCGGCCCAACTACTTAGGCCCATAGCAGTGTGCAAGTCCAAACAGAAGGTGTGTGTACGTGGTCTCGAGTCGAGACTAGAGATCTCGAGTCGAGACTGTGCGATCTCGGGTTAAAGCCTACGAGTTCTCGAGTCATGCATGAACTAGTCGAGACTAGATGGTCTCGAGTCGTAACCGGACTCGCAACCATGATCTCGAGTCATGCTGTTTTGTGCTGATGTGGTGTGGTCTCGAGTCGAGACTAGGGATCTCGACTCGCAACCTGTGTCGCAACCGTGGATCTCGAGTTGTCATCTTCCTGGTCTCGAGTCGAGACCGGAGATCTCGACTGGCACACCTGTTAATAGCCGGCAATTGTACTAGCCAATGGCATTTCGATTTCTTGATATGGTGTACTATCTAATGGTAGAGTACAAACATGTTCCCTTGTCTAACAATTAACTGAAATGGATCTACAACAAGTTTTTCAAATGTTCAAGGCATATTCATAGCATATTCATGTTGTTCATCATACATTCAAGTAGTTCATCATTTTAGGGTTTTTAGCATCAATCTCTATGAACTCTAACATAATCATAACATAAACAACAATCAAAACACTTAAACATACTCATCTAAGGGTTTCAAATCATTATATAACACCTCATAGCCGACTCTACAACTAATCCGATTTAAGCATCCGATTCTTAGCACAAGAGTATACCATCCGAGTAACATGATCATTATCTAGTACACATATGCAAGCCGATTTCATGAACATCAACAATTAATGGTTTAAATCACATTCAATCACAAGATATCATTAACTCATCATGCAACCAATCCGTAATCAAGACATGATAGCCGATTAACATCATCATACACACACAAACTATTCTAGTTAAATCATGCCATCCATAATATCATCTAACAATAAGCATCATAAAACACTAACCGGTTGGTGAGGAGTGTGTGAAGGGTGAACTTCCGAATGCCGATTCCAAGCTTGAACCGAAAGTCCTAGTGTTGCCGGTTTGAATCCGAGAGAATGAGAGAAGAAGGATGTTGAGACTTAGGGTTTTAGTGAGAGGAAGGGAGAGTGTGTGTGTAGGAGAGTGTGTGTGGGTTGCCCAAAAATGGCAAGTTTGGCTAATAACAAGGGTTATAAACTAGTTCTAAGGTGGTGCACCCTTATGGGCTTCCGGGTGGACCAAGGAGGTGCATGGCCCGACCGGCCCAACTGTTGCACTGTTCACTCGAGACCGCATGGTCTCGAGTCGGGTCCTTGTGTCTCGGGTCATATAAATACACGCATACATACAAGCACAACACATAATCACATAAATTCACTTATATCATTCATTAAGCCAACAAGTCAATTAGTCACATAACGTTCAGGCATGTTACATCAAGATACAACGAAGGGTTCTAAATTTCGAGTTGTCACAATTTCATCTAACAATTTTTTCCTATTACTGGATCCGGTTTACAATGAAGAATGTTATTATGGTGGAACCAATTGAGGATTTGGTTCCATATGGAAAATTTTAAATTGGATTCTTTTACTTGGTGTGGTAGTTGAGGTAAAGTGTTTCACACTTCAGTCGCTTTTCTTTATTGGATAAGTGCTTATAGATTGTGAGCAAGGGGGTGGTGGAATGAGTTGGTTTGGTAAGTGGTGAAAAATGGGTTCGAGCTAAAATGGTTACTTTTTTAGAGTGGTCTTAAATGTGTTGAGTTGGAATGACCTACAATAACAATATCCTTTTTTTTTTCATTTTTTAAATTTTATAAAGAGTAAACTGCCATTTTGGTCCCTGTGTTTTGGTCAATTTTGCCACATTAGTTCAAAACTCAAACTTTTTGCATCTGGGTCCCCGTGGTTTCAGTTTTATTGCCATTTTGGTCCAAAAATAAAATCAGGTCATATTTTTCTTATAAGATCCTATTATTTTGTCATTTTCCGCAGGGGCAAAATGATCATTTCTTTTTTATAAATAAATACCATATTTTATAAGACAAATATGACCTGATTTGCCCATGAGGAAAATGACAAAATTGCAGGATTTTATAAGACAAGTATGATCTGATTTCATTTTTGGACCAAAATGGCAATAAAACTGAAACCACAGGGACCCAGATGCAAAAGGTTTGAGTTTTGGACTAAAGTGGCAAAAGTAACCAAACCTCAGGGACCAAAATGGCAGTTTACTCTTTTATAAATGAATGGTATGTTATATATATTAAAGCTTAGCTTTTTATGATTTAAGCTAACCTTATGTAATAAATGGCTTAGAATGTTTTTATGTGTATAACACTCTGTCATGGATTTTATGTGGCCTTTTTTGTTAATAAAGTTATTTAGAAAGAAAACGTAGGCAAGTGGACATCAAAACCTCTTTTGATAGTGTAGGTTTTAGTTTATCAAATACTATAAGTAGTGGTAATTCAAGCCCCTTTCATAGCAAGAGTGTATTTTCGGTATATCATTTAATATTCGGAATTTTCGGTATGATTAGTTGCTTTGTTGTAGTGCTCCAACGCCTCCTCGGCGCCTCCCTGTTTGCTTTATGTTTGCTTTAGCATATTAATTATATTACATATAGTTATAGCTTTATTAACATATTTGTTTTAGTTGTTGATATGGATGTGTTGCTGAGTTTGAAAATTCACAGGGAGTTTGTTAGATGTTTGCAAAGCATAAAAGGCATATCATTTTGGCATATTTAAAAGTACTGAAGACCATCTTGGAAGGCGATTTAAGTCTTTAAGTGATGTGCCCCGTGCCAGTCAAGCTTAATGTGAACTCATGGAGAGGAGCTCATCTTTTAAGAGGTAATGTGATTCATGCATACACACATTTCATTCACAAGTAGGGATGGGCTTTCTACCAACCGGCACTGGTACCGAAAAAAGTAACAAAAAATGAGTACCGTTATCGCTTTTGAGAATACCCAGTACCAAAGGTTCGGCACCGGTACGGACTTGTATTTTAAGGTAAAAACCAGTAAATACCGATACCGAATCGGTACAGAAAATCGAGTTGGTTCGGAAAATTCGGTACCCGATACCATTTACTCATTCCTATTCACAATTAAAGCATGGAAAAGAAGTTTATTTTAGGAGCGTCATTGATTCATCTTTTACTATAGTAGAAGATTTATAATAAAATAAATTTGCTGTATTTTTTCCATATTTTTTGAATTGAAATATGTGACCTTTTATTATGGGTTAGAATAGGTCGACTTAACTCAATCAAGAAAGACATAGTTGACATGTCAAATGAGTATATTTAAAAACTCCAAAATTAAAACAGCTTGAGTAGTTCCAATCAAGAAAAACTGAACCATGTTCACTGTTTATAAAAGTGTTATAAATAATTTTGTTTTACCCATAGATCAACTATGGTATGTTGTTTCTTGCAGTCAGCAGTAACTTGCTGAGCTACAATATGTTTTCAATTTTGTTTTATATATTTCATTTTGGTTGTTCAAGAAAAAATAGTTCTATTATGATAAATTATTAGTTTGTTTCATTTTTTGTTACTACTTTTATTGGTCCTATGAATTCAAAAGGCTTATCAAGTAATCATAATTAATACAATATTCAATCAATAAAATGTTACGAAAGTAACATTTTGTTATTAGGAAGTATGAACACTTGTCATGGGTTGGGTTGATCTTTTAACTTGCTACCTGAGAAGATCACATGAGCTTATTGGTGAACATGGTTCAATATGAGAATGGTAAAAGGACATAATCATGGAAATACAAGCACACATTTGCCTTAGACTTAGTGTGGCGTGCAGATTGAAGAGCACAAATAATGGATGTGGTTTTCAAGTGTATCATCACATAGTATAATCTAGAACGAGTTCACCTGGTAATCAATTATGGATTGGAACAACATATTAAAGGGCATTTTTAGGTGAACTTTCAACCACAAGGGAAAAAATGGGTGCATGGACCAATCAAATTGAGCAAAGAAAAGTTGCTAAAGTTGGAGACTAATCATCGGAAAAAATAATGTTATCATTTATTTACCGTCAACAATAGTATATCACTTTGTTTGTATTTATTTTATTTATAAACTTATAATTAATGTAAATTAACTTTTCCTACCTGGGAAGTTCCGGGTGATAACCTAGTGGTCTAATAAAGTAAGGCTATATGGTAATTGGTAAAAGTAAAAAAGTAATTTTATATGGTATATATGGTATTTTTAGGGGCTTTATTATGTTCTTTCAATGTTGCCTATACGTCAAATAGGTAGGGGTTCCGTTGCCTATTTTCAATAACAACCAAGCAATTAAATAAAACGAGCTAGGTCACTTATTCAACTATAATATCGTTCTGTGTCTTGGGTTAACTTTATTAATTATATTTAGGGACTACTTTCAATTTTATTATTGTTACTTTGGTCTTATTTTATCATTCAGTATAATTATTCTACAAGTTTTCGGGATGAAAATGTTTGAGCTTATAAAAGAATGGAATTTTAGTAATATCAAGCATCCTATTTTTTGGTTAGAGGTATCCTCATATTTTTTTGGGGTATCCTTTATATAAAACCGAAAAAAAAGCAATACGAATACGGGGTTGAGCCGTAGCCCGTGCTACTCATAATACTATGGTTCCGCCCCTGGTTCGGAATAGAAACCATATTGAGACCCGGTGCCAAACAATTGCTACTACGCAACACGATGTCATGATATGCTCAAGAGTTTCTTCCACCTCTACGCACAATGGGCACAACGTGGAGTTAACACAAATACCTCTACGAGCCAATTCCACTCTTGTCTTTAACCGATTTCGACAGGCATGAGTTCTGCTCAGCAGCATTTCCAACTCCGCTATTGGCAAAGTTAATTCCGTGGGAACCCATTGCACAAATTTGGGATCAACACTAAATAAAAAAAAACATTATTCCATTCGAGACGTGTTAATATGTATGCGAACGTTATTTAATATATGCGTGTATAGGTCTTATAAACGTGGGATGTTTTAGCGTGTAGAAGTTAAGGATAAGCAAATGGTACCGGGTATCGAAATCAAACCAGTACCGGTACCGAATTTACCGTACAAAACCATATTCGATACCCCCTTTTTTCCTTTTAACAAGAGTCGCCAACATATCTTGCTCCAGTCGCCACCCAAAAAGATTAACTTTCTTTGGTACACATTTGACCCACTCAAAAGGATAATATGGCACGGCATTGGAGGATAACAACTTCCTACATGAACTCATCGAAATGTCGTTGCGCGTGTCCGGCTCCCAAACCTGGAGGGGTGACACCTTGCAGCATGGTTTTACACATCTCAAATACTTATACTTGATCCAGTTATACTTATCAAATACAAATGCATTATACTATGTTCGGTTTAGTATGATTCGAACATTCTTTAGTTAAACTCGAATAAACAATTTTTTTAATATAACACATCCTACTTTTAATAAACAATTTCAAAGAATCCACAAGTCAACGCCATAACATCACTCAGAAAAGAATGTTCTAATAAAAATGTTTTTTTTTTTTCAAATCTGGTTAATATCATAGAATAACTACATTTCTTATTTTAAATTTTTTACCTTAATATCTGCCCTTACTCCAAATCTATTATACATATAAAAGAAACCATTGGGAGACACGTGTTACCCTATGGTTTCACCTCAGATTGGTTTTCCTGCCTAAACCATATACATATTGTCACACCCCGATATTTCCATATATTACCGGTGGGCCCGGCGGGGAGTACCGTGACGTAGTTGATATCATCATAGTCAAATATACACAGTTTATAGCACAGCGGAAGTCTTGGTAGAAATTACTATTACAAACAATAAGTGTAAAGTACGAATGAAAGAATATACAGACGGTTGTAAGAAAGGATCCACAGGCGGATCTAAATATAATACAAAACATTGTTCAACAAACTTAAGGCATTAAGAACTTGCAAGATTCTCTAATTAACGCCCAGAAGCTCCCAGCCAATTACAAGTAGTACCTGTCACTTAGCCTTTTTGAAAATACGTCAGTTTACACTGGTAAACACAATTAACTGACTCTTTTAAAAACATTTATGAAAATTGATTTAAATGCACAAGGCACAAATATTCTTTTATAACTTGGGACAATTATATAAAAATAATCTTGTATACAGATTTACATGCTTGTCGTACATTCAGGGCCCGGGATAGAAGCCGAGACATGATTAATAGACACACCACTAATATAAACCCACAAGGAGTTATCCCCACGTGTGGGTATATCATTTTACATACGCAGTTGTCAGGTGTATGCCTACACCCCGTGCTTAAGTCGTGGCCATTTACATATGAAACGAGCCGAGGATATCCAGGACACGGTCGTATTAACCCCCAAAAGTTTATGTATCAAACAAAACAGATTAAAACGGGTTATGTCAATAAATTAGCCACTATTCGATTAATGATTCCATACCCGACCAAGTGGTGATATATTTTACCATATCCCAAGCCCGTATAAGGGAAAATAAGTTAAACGTATTTACCTGAGCTTTAAAATGCGAGATTTGTTTACTTAGCCGTATAATCTAATCAACTAGTGCATGTAGCTTTTACCGGGGCTCCTAATATGGAATGAAGGTTTTATTAACCTATTAGATTACTAACGGGTCTTATTTAAGTTGTAAACTTAGACCGGTTAGTTTAAAAAAGGGTTTACGGTACGAAACGCTAGATTAAGCGATGACCGGAATAGAATGTAGTTTAGACCCGATAAGTGTGGAGACTTGTATTATATGGGTAAACTAAATACATTTTGGAATTTGAAGTTAAAATGATAAGGTTTGACCCGTTTCGGCTAATTCATGCTAACTAGTCACATAAACCGCACCATACGCGTATAAACATAAACGGGTAATCGGATGAGTCATATACAAGTTTCATAAGTTATTATGCTTTAAATATGTTATGATATCAGTAGGATATCAACAAATATGCCCAAAAAAGATATTAAAACCAAATAAAGTCCCGTAAGGGCAATTTCGTCATTTTGACATTTATAAAGGAGGTTTAAAAGTAAACTGATGTTTTGGTCTAAAACATTCTGTAAAAATATTTATTTTATGTTATTAAATCAGTAGGATATCATACATATGTGTGGTTTACCATTTATGGCCAAACTATGCCCCGAAAGGGTATTTTGGTCATTTCATATATGCTTTTAAGGACATAATTGGAAGTCTGAGTTCATGTGTCACACCCCGATATTTCCACGTATTACCAGTGGGCCCGGTGGGGAGTATCGTGACGTAGTTGATATCATCATAGTCAAATATTCACAGTTTAATGAACAGCGGAAGTCTTGGTAGAAATAATATTACAAACCGAAATGCAAGGTATAAATAAATATTATACAAACGGTTGTAAGAGGATCCACAGGCGGATCTAAAACAGAAATATAAAATATTGTTCGACAGACTTTAAGCGTTTAGAACTTGCAAGATTCTCTAACTAACGCCTAGAGCTCCCAGCCATTTGTGATAAGTACCTGCCACTTAATCTTTTGAAAATACGTCAGTTTACACTGGTAAATACAATTAACTGACTCTTTTGAAAAGTGTTTAAATGTTTGATTTAAATGCACAAGGTACAAATGTTTTTATAACTTGGGACAATTATATTAATAACAATCTTGTATCAGATTTACATGTTTGTCCAACATTTAGGGCCGATATAAATAAACCGAATAAGATTAAACAACACACCACAAATATAAACTCACGGCGGGTCACCCCAGCAAATGAGTATATCTTTTATATACGCAACGGACATGTGTTATGCCTACACCCCGTGCTTAAGTCGTGGCCATTTACAATTCTTAAATGAGCCAAGGATATCCAGGACACGGTCGTTAACCCCCAATGTTATTTGTTATCAAGCAACACTGATTAAAACGGGATTTTTGCCATTTAACAATCTTCGATTAAAAATGTTTCTACACCCGACCAAGCGGTAATATTTTACCGTATCCCAAGCTCGTATAAGGGAAAATAAGTTAAAAGTATTTACCTGAGCTTAAAGTGAAAGTTTAGTATTCTCAGCCGTATATTTTACTCAAACAAGTGCAAATAACTTCTACCGGGCTCTTAATCTGGAACGAAGGTTTTATTAACCTATCAGATTCCTAACGGGTCTTATTTAATTTGTAACTTAGACCAGTTAGTTTTAAAGAAATGTTTACGGCACGAAACGCTAGATTAAGCGATGACCGGATTGGAATGTGATTTAGACCCAACAAGTATGAATACTTGTATAAAATGGGTAAACTAAATACATTCTGGATTTTGAAGTAAAAATGATAAGGTTTGACCCGTTTCAGCTAATTTATACAAACTAGTTACATAAACCATACCGAACGCGTATAAGCATAACGGGTAACCGGATGAGTCATGTACAAGTTCCATGATTTATTATGCTTTAAATATGATATGATATCAGTAGGATATCAACAATTATGCCCAAAAAGAATTTAAAATCAATTTAAATCCCGTAAGTGTATTTTGGTCATTTTAAAGCTTATAAAAGAGGTTTAATAGTAAATTGAGGTTCTGGTCTAAAACATTCAGTCAAAATATTTATTTTATCATGTTACATCAGTAAGATATCATACATATGTGAGGTTTACCATTTATGGCCAAACTATGCCCCGTAGGGGCATTTTAGTCATTTCACATATGTTATAAGGACAAAATTGGTAATCTGAGTTCAAGAATTATATTTACTGTTAAAATATTAAAAGTTATTTATAAAATTAGTCTTAGGTGATAAATATTGTTTTAAACCATACGATGCGCCTAATTTGCGTAAAAGTCGATAATTGACGATATTTGAGATGTTTATGGAAATATGAGATTTTAATCAGCCTATAAGGTTTAATATATTTTATTTTGCATATAACATCAGCAGGAAAAGGTTTGGCATGCTAATCACGTGTTAATCTCATTTTATGAATGAAAAAAGTATTATCGTCATTTATCGAATTATACGAGAACTCAATGATATGGTCAGTTTATAACCTGACCAAAAATTTCAAAAATCCCTAAAAACAATATCAAAACAGTAGGTAATGGGGTTGGTGCCAAAATTTGGGTTTAAACATGATTCATGTTAAAAATGTAATTTAATTAACAAAAAGTGTCATTTTACGATATCTTGCATAACTTTAGTTTGATTCCAGAAACTGATGTCAAATTTATTTGACATTCTTATATATCAGTAATAAAGTTTTTTGTCCTCTCACATTTTCAAAAAAATCTCGTTTTTATAACATAAGGGCATAATAGTCAATTTTTAAGCAAATAACGGAAACATGCAATGAACTATGATTTCTAAGGGACCATGAAGTATAACCTCAGAGGGTTATGCTAACATATAATATGGTCACAAAGGAACCCTAAGGCATAAAGAAACTAAGCTAAATCGGGTCAGAACTGAAAGTCAAGGCAAAAGTCAACTTTTGCGACTTTCGGTTGCGAATCGAGCCTAAACTTAGAATTGTTGGGTTGAACATGCCTAGACATGTTCAATTAATATTTACCAAGTTATTCAAGTGACAAAACTTATTTTATGGCTTCTACATTATCAATTATGAATTTTATTTAAAAACTGACCCGTTTGACTTTTATTTTAGTTACTTTGACCCGACAATTAACTAAGTAAACGTGATAATTAGGAGGTGCCCTTTTGAGGGATTATCACCTACTTAATTACCAACATATAGCCATTTTCAATTCGATTAACGGCTGGACCATTGTCACACCCCGATATTTCCATGTTTCACCTGTGGGCCCGGTAGGGGAGTATCGTGACGTAGTTGATATCATCATTGTCAAACAACACAATATTTAAATGCACAGAGGAAGCAAAAGATAAATATATTACAATCCGAATATAAAGTAATATCAAGTATTACAACGGAAAGTAAAGGATCCACAAGCGGATCTTAAAACTTAAACATCGTTCAACAGACTTTAGGCGCCTAGAACTTGCAAGATTCCTTATTAACGCCCTGAGCTTCCAGCCAATTACGTTCAGTACCTGTCACTTAACCTTTTTGGAAAATACGTCAGTTTACACTGGTAAATACAATTAACCGACTCATTTTAAAAAAAGTTTAAGAAAATTGATTTAGATGCACCAGGCACAAAAATATCTTTTATAACTTGGGACAATTATATTTATAATCTTGTATACAGATTTACATGTTCGTTGTACGTTCAGGGCTCGATGTAGAAACCGAGTCAAGATTAACAGACACGCCACAAGTATAAGCCCACAAGAGAGTGAGATACCGTTTCCCTTTAAGCAACTTTCAGTGTATGCCTACACCCCATGCTTAAGGCGTGACCATTTTATAATACAATGATGTCAAGGATATCCGGGACATGGTCATTAACCCCTAAAGGCTTTTATTTCAAACAATACAGATTAAAGCGGGTTACCTCAATAATTTAATCAAAATACGACTAAACATTCAATACCTGACCAAGCGGTATTATTATAATACCGTATCCCAAGCCCGTATAGGGAAAATAAGTTAAGAGTATTTACCTGAGCTAAATATAAATTCAATCCCAGCCGTATATCAATTCAGTAAGCACAAGTACTTCTACTGGGGCTCTTAATCTGGAACAAAGGTTTTTAATAACCTATTAGATTTCTAACGGGTCTTTAATTAAGCCTATGCTTAGACCGGTTAGTTTTAAAGAGGAAGATACGGTTCAAACGCATGATAAGGCGAAGACCGGTTTAGAGTGTGGTTTTGACCCGACAAGCTTGTATGCTTGTTTAATATGGGTAACTTAAACACATTCTGGATTTTGGGACCAAAAAGATATGGTTTGACCCGTTTCGGCTAATTTATGCAAACTAGTCACATAAGCCGATCCGAACACGACAAGCGCGTAACGAGTAACCATAAGAGTCATATACAGGTTTCCTAAGTTAATATGCCTTAAATATGTTGTGATATCAGTAGGATACCTTCCATTATGCCCAAAACGAGTTTAATCTCAATATAAGCCCCGAAGGGGTATTTTGGTCATTTACCTAAGGCATATATACCACCTATCATACAACTAACTAAACGCCGTGACCATAAGGTATAACCTCGGAAGGTTATTCCCTATATACTATGGTCACCTAATGTGTTTGGTCGGATCCTAATGATCGACCAAACGGGTCGGGTTCGAAAGTATAAGCGATTGTTTAGATCGCTTACCTTACGACCCTATATAAGCACTAAACTAAAAGTGACGAGCTAAGCATGTTAAAACATGCTTAACTAAGTTTAGAAAACAGGTTTGGTATCAAAACAAACGGTTTTGATACCTAAGAGTAGTTTGGTTACAAAATACGCAAGAATACGCATTTTGGCCGAAACTACGACTCGTCACTGAGCCTAGATAACGTGGTAATCAGTAGGTATAGTCACTAGGGACTATAACCATCGTGATTACGCTCACGTTTTGAAGTTCAAACGAACTTCGCATTGACCATAAACTGGTCAATGCAGAAAGTCAAACAAAGTTTGACTTTAACGCTAAAACGAATAAAAGAACGAAGGAACACTTACAAAGGGTCCCCGAAAGCTAATCTTGATCCAAGTAACTTAGGTATGAAGAAATGGCTTCAACTTAGAGCATTCTTATATCAGATTTGTGGGTTTTGTAAGTGAATGGGTTGGGTATTTATAGTAAATGGACAACCGTTATGATCGTTCTTCGAATACCGTGCTTTGATCTTGTCCCTACACTTGTTGCAAACTTGTGGTAACTCAAAATGGCCCCCAACATCAGGGATTAACATGTGGCATTGGCCTTTGGAGTGTTGAAAAGCTGTTTCAACTGATTAAACAACTTTTGCTGATCTGAAAGGGCCTCGCGTGACGCCTAGGGGGCTAGGTGTCACGCCTAGGTCCTTCTGATCAGCAACAGTTTCCAAAGTTTCCATTTCAGTCTCCGTTGTGTATTAAGGCCATTTCCGACATGTTTAAGGCTCGTTAAGCCATTTTCAAGGCTCCACAAGGATGTCTAAACATTGTGGACATGAAACATGCTCAAAATTATGCCGAATGTCGGTTCGTTTGGTCGTATGATCGCGATGTTCTCTTAATTACGACGGAATGCGCATAAGCGCGAAAAACGATCCAAATTGCGCGACGAATGGATTTTTCTCATGCCAAACACTAAAATAAAGTATTTTAGTGCTTACATAAATTTTTGGATGTCCGGATGTATTCAGAACGTAAGTTATGCGCGAAGATGCAAACTTGTGCACTTTTTGACGCTTTTAGTCCCTGAATGACCCAAAAGTTTATTTTAGCACACCGAACCCCTCGAAGCCTATTTCTAAGCTATGTGAAGGATATTTATGGTATGTTTAACTTATGGTCATGTTCCGGAATGTCTGTTCTAGTATGAATCGTCATACTTTCTCAGTTTGTCGAATTAAGTCCCTCTAAGCGATTAAACTTGTTTTTAGCATACCAAAGCCTTCAAAACTTATTTCTAAGTTATGTAAAGGTTATTTAAGGTATGTTAAACCTATTTCACTATTCTGGAGTGTTCGTTGCATTAAACTGGTTATATTTACGCATCGGTGCGCGTATAACCTTCCAGAAAGCGATTTAGAGCCCGAAATTGAACAAGAATTGATATGTGCAAATGATACACATATTTATACAAATCCCAAGTATAAAATATAATATTTTATTGGTTTGGTATTTGTTTGATGGTTGGAGTGACACAAGTTTCACACCGTTTGTGAATATAAAAACATAGAAGGTTATTTAGAAACTTATTTTAGGTATGTTAATACTTCCAGTTCTTTTATAATTAAGGTTTTTCGATTTTTCGAAAAATTAGTCCCTTGAATTCAATGTCTGACTTCATTAGGGTTTATTACACGTGTCAATACATTATAGGACGTGAAATTTCGAGGTGTTACATCCTCACCCCCTTCAAAGAAATCTCGACCTCGAGATTTGCTAAAATGATGGAAGTACTTTTTGTCGCATAATGGACTTAACTTCTATAACATATGTGGAGTCCTTCCAAGCTCCCAAAGTGACTCCTATATTAGGTACATGTATCCTTCTGGAGCTTCTAATCATGTCGATTCTCAATCGGTACAGGATGCTCATCACATCATAAATCTGCATATCATTATGTGATAGTGCTTCTTGACTTATTGGCGAAACACATCCTTCAGTCACTAGTGTGCAATGTATTGCGAGCTCCGCTAAGATCCTTAAATAAGTTTTAGCTTATGAGCTACTTGATCTTGATACATTCGATTTCCTTCGAATGATTCTATATACTCAGAGCTTAACTAGCCCGATAATTTAACAAATTGGCACACCCTTCTTGGTGATATCTTTTGTTGACCCTTATCCCTTAACAAGAATTTAGGAGGGTTGCTACTTTCATTAATTCTTGATTTTCTGCCGAATGCTGGCAACTTATAGATGATTACGAATTCGAATGATCTTATTTGTTGTTTTACAATGCAACTTTCAGATCCTGATATTTTAACTTACTAATCTATTGTCCTAACAATAGATGTTTAGCATGCCATCTATACAAGGTCTCCAAAGGAGCAGTCTTAATGTTTATATATTAACTATTATAGAAAAGCTTATCTTAAGGTGAGACGGTTATTCCAACCACTGCTTAATTACTTTTTAAGGAATAGCTAATCCTTTTCGTTAGTCGAATAAATCGACGATCCTGGGCAGCTGATGGCAAATTCTTAATCGTTGCCTAAATAGGGTTGCGGTAATTAATGCATAAGCAAAATGAACCGTCTTTCCTAATTAGCTATACGCAATTCTCAGGATATTGAGTTAGGCTATATGAATCTTCTATTTTAAAACTTACTTAAATCAGGGTTTCGATTCCTCCAATGATGGTACTAGCCGTTTTGGAGATTTCATATCATTACAGCCTTAAATGGAATATAAATTCCTAACTCTACTTGCCTCTAGGAGGTAAACAGGGTAATCAAGACGTACAGAGATTACAGAGATTTTCCAGATCTCGGGCTCCAGTTCATTCATATTTGCCTAGATAAGTGGCATATTTACGTTACGAGTCCACATATTTAACCAAAGTCGTTTTCTTGGACAAAATTCCATTCTGGATATCATCTTTGAATACCATTAGTTGACTTTAATACCGTATGACCATTGGAACATCTTTGTGGTTTCATGCATTAAACCCCCATACTGATCAGGCATGGAAGCAATCTATGGAACATATTAAGATACACCAATCCTCATATGGCGCTTTTGTCATACCATCTGGTATTTGTAATCGTTGGAGATCAAAGAGATATCAATTACATATGATGATGTACTTCATCTGGAGAGAGGGTACACTAGAATTTCATGACTGAAGATTTCTGACAGGAATAGAAGAAACGGTTCCTATGATTTTCTACTTGTAAACTTTACCTTACACTTAATATCTAGGGTTCTTATGGTAGATTTTTAAGAGTCCACAATATTTTCAATTTATGAAGGGTTGATTGGCATCCAAATCAAAGCAGAACTCTTAGCGTTCATTCTACTTCATATTTCATGCTTAAGGTTCTAATAGGCAGATTCAATAACTTACAAATTTATTCCACAAGTGACTTATCTGCACCTGCATCAAACAATACCCTTGCATACACATCATGGATAAGGACGTACCGGTTATAATATTGTCATCTTGTATGACCTCTTTTGCTTCCATCTGAGAGCCCTTAACGTTTGTCTTCCTATCTCCTTTAAGCTTCTTCGCATACTTTGGGCAATTGGATTTGATATGCCCTTTCTCGTTACAGTTGTAACAAGTCGCATCTCCTATCTTCTGGCATTCCAATGTTTTATGCTCTCTAGATTTGCAGATCCCACAAGCCCTAGGCTGCGACTGGGATTTTGATTCGAACCTGCACTTCCCATAATGGCGCTTTTTGCATGTCTTGCATACATGTTTCTCGTTGGACTTTTTTTGTTCTTCTTCTTAGAGCTCTGGGAGTTATCTTCCTCCCTTTTTCTTTTTAGCTCATCTTTTGCATTTGAGGCATGAACAAGATCCCCCTTATGAGTAAGGAGATGTGGTCCTAGATAAAATTTGGAACGAGTAGCATGGGGTTCCTTGATCTTTTTCACAGCCTTCTTCACAGCTTTTCCAACAGCTGCGTCTATCATAGTTTGAAGGACATCTTTGGAAATTTTAAGGTTCACGATTGTATCATCATTGACATGGGCCGCATCATCCATAACACGATCAACGGCTGTCTTATCTGAGTTTGCCATACTCGATATTGGTTCCTAACGCCAAATAAAACAATTAGTTGCAATTCAACATCCGCTATTTTCATCCTGATGACCTAATATACTAACCATGGTATCGTTAAACCATACAGGCTAATATAGTGCGAACATTCTTTATGAATGTCCTGTAGGTATGTATATATATATCATTTATACTTAGCCTAGGCCATAGAAGACCATTAATGGCAATCAAGGTTTGGACCTAGTCCACCACCTTTTTGACAGGGGATTAATTGTCGCATCTGTCTTGATCATATTGATGAGTTTGGATAGCTTGAAAGTTTGACGTTAGGATATTGGATAAGAGTGTTTCCTAATGGATAATAAGCATCCATCTAAGGTTGTTAGAGCTGTCTTCAAATGTCATCGGCCAATTCTACCTCGCGCTAAAAGCCTAAGATCCTAATAGGTTGAGACAACAGTTCTCAACATTTATCGTTCATTATAGAATCATATGTGCTAGCATTAAATAAATTTCTGCATAGCTTGCTTGATAAGGAAAGGTACCTGCTATATAATTATCATTCTGCACCATCTCATGGGTGTTCATCCTGAAGACTCATGCGTTTGTTCTCTTGGCCTCTTCGGGCTTCTTCTGATTCCTAGGGCAGTTAGTCTTGATATGCCCCTTCTCGTTGCAACCATAACAGGTTGCATCTTTCAACTTCTTGCAATCCAAGGTTTTATGTTCCTTAGACTTGTAGATTCCACAGGGTAGAGGCTGAGACTCGAATCTGCATTTTCCGAGGTGGTATTTCTGACAGGTTTTGCACCTGGTCTTCTCACCCGACTGCTGGCTGTCTTCCTTAAACCCGGAACTCTTCTTATCCTCAAAGTTCCTCTTCCTATCGGAGCGATGAGACTTCTCATCCTCCCTTTTACGCTTTCCATCTTCAGAGGCTTTGGCCGCCTTGTTTCTGACCACATCGAGTGTGAGAGATAGCGACAGATCTGCCGCTGACCTGAATGTGGTAGGTCTTGAAGCCTTAACACTGGCTTTGATTTCTGGGGCTAAACCCCCAATGAAGCGAGCAATTCTCTTAGGTTCTGGTGTTACTAGGTAAGGAACCGGTCTGGACAGGGTATTGAAACTGGTGAGGTAAGCTTGACAATCTAAGTTTGTCATCACCAATGATAAGAAATTTGATTCAATTCTTTCGACCTCGTGTTGAGGGCAGTAGTTCTCCATAATGAGAGCAACAAACTGTTCCCATGACATGTTGTAAAGTGGGATCTTCCCATCAGCTTGAATGAGAGCCTTCCACCATGCTAGTGCCTCTCCTTTGAACGATTGGGATACATACTTCACTACATCCCTCTCAGCACATCCGCTGATATCGACAACTGTGTCCATTTCATCCAACCAGGTCATACAATCGATTGCCCCTTTCTCCACAGTGAAATCCCGGGGTTTGCAGGAAACAAAGTATTTATAGGTACAGGACTTGGTACGCGTTTCATTATCGAACACTATCCTCTTGGATGGAACACTGTGTTGATTTGATGAATGTCGATCATCATCCTTCTTTGGTTCCTCTTTCTTAGAGGGTGGCTTGCTGTGAGCCTCTGAGTGAGTCTTAGGGTCAGACTTAGAGTGGGGAACAGATGAGGCTTTACTATGCGTCCCACTATACTCCCTAAATTGCTCCTCTACAGCTTTAGATACAGCTGTATCAATCAGTGTACGAAGTTCTCCTCTGGTTATATTAATCTTATCATTCTCATTATTCTCCAGGGGATGACTGTTGATCTCGTCAGAGTCAGCCATGTAGTCTTAATTACTACAAAAAGAAAATAAGGGCAAGGTTTATTTAGAAGCCCATATAGTTTTATCGTTTTAAACGATTTATTAACCATGGTAATATAAACCATATTGGTTAATTTGTTAATTATATTTAATTAGAATTTTCATTATAATTTATCCCAGTTATAAAACATTAAGGATATTAAGGTGGCGCAAAGGCCTAGTCACAAGGACGGTTTTAAATTTACAAGCCATGATTTCAGAGAATCGAGGCATTAAGGTTTGAACATATTTCATTACCTTTTCTTGACAGAGAGTCAAAGACTACTACTGTCTTTAGTCTCAGAGGACGTTAATTATAGCCCGTAGGCACTTCATCCTTAAAGATGGCCCGTGTGACTTTAATGATTCACAGTTTGCCAAAAATGTTACAGATGTTAACAGGGATTTGAATCTTTTGGATAGGTTTTACCGTCTTGGCCATGTCTGCAATGACATTTAGGCTAGGTTTTTACCTTTAAGATTCTTTTAATATTTAGCGTAGAACATCCTAAATTGAGATGTAAACAAGGATCTAAATCTAATTGTGGAACTACCGTCTTGGCCCTGTCTTAAAACGACACATGAGCTAGGTCTTGTCCCTTTTTAGATTTTGCCATCTTATTATAATGGTAGATCTTATACTATAGGAATGATATTTTTAAATATAATCGTTCCATTAAAATTTAAACAAGTATATGGTTGCCCTAAACGGGACTTCTACAGAAAATGACTCGCCCATGCAAGGGCTAATCAGAAAAATAACAAAGGAACAAATAAGGACAAAATAAAATGAATTTGGATTAGTCCTATGTTCTCGTCTAGACTCAAGAATGTGCAACTGTGTAACTGAGATTAAACACAAAAGACTAGTGTTTAATTCACTCAGTGTTGGCTCTGATACCAACCTGTCACACCCCGATATTTCCACGTTTCACCTGTGGGCCCGGTAGGGGAGTATCGTGACGTAGTTGATATCATCATAGTCAAACAACACAATATTTAAATGCACAGCGGAAGCAAAAGATAAATATATTACAATCCGAATATAAAGTAATATCAAGTATTACAACGGAAAGTAAAGGATCCACAGGCGGATTTTAAAACTTAAACATCGTTCAACAGACTTTAGGTGCCTAGAACTTGCAAGATTCCTTATTAACGCCCTGAGCTTCCAGCCAATTACGTTCAGTACCTGTCACTTAACCTTTTTGGAAAATACGTCAGTTTACACTGGTAAATACAATTAACCGACTCATTTTAAAAAGAGTTTAAGAAAATTGATTTAGATGCACCAGGCACAAAAATATCTTTTATAACTTGGGACAATTATATTTATAATCTTGTATACAGATTTACATGTTCGTTGTACGTTCAGGGCTTGATGTAGAAACCGAGTCAAGATTAACAGACACGCCACAAGTATAAGCCCACAAGAGAGTGAGATACCGTTTCCCTTTAAGCAACTTTCAGTGTATGCCTACACCCCGTGCTTAAGGCGTGGCCATTTTATAATACAATGATGTCAAGGATATCCGGGACATGGTCATTAACCCCTAAAGGCTTTTATTTCAAACAATACAGATTAAAGCGGGTTACCTCAATAATTTAATCAAAATAAACTAAACATTCAATACCCGACCAAGTGGTATTATTATAATACCGTATCCCAAGCCCGTATAGGGAAAATAAGTTAAGAGTATTTACCTGAGCTAAATATAAATTCAATCCCAGCCGTATATCAATTCAGCAAGCATAAGTACTTCTACTGGGGATCTTAATCTGGAACGAAGGTTTTTAATAACCTATTAGATTTCTAACGGGTCTTTAATTAAGCCTATGCTTAGACCGGTTAGTTTTAAAGAGGAAGATACGGTTCAAACGCATGATAAGGCGAAGACCGGTTTAGAGTGTGGTTTTGACCCGACAAGCTTGTATGCTTTTTTAATATGGGTAACTTAAACACATTCTGGATTTTGGGACCAAAAAGATATGGTTTGACCCGTTTCGGCTAATTTATGCAAACTAGTCACTTAAGCCGATCCGAACGCGACAAGCGCGTAACGAGTAACCATAAGAGTCATATACAGGTTTCCTAAGTTAATATGCCTTAAATATGTTGTGATATTAGTAGGATACCTTCCATTATGCCCAAAACGAGTTTAATCTCAATATAAGCCCCGAAGGGGTATTTTGGTCATTTACCTAAGGCATATATACTACCTATCATACAACTAACTAAACCTCGTGACCATAAGGTATAACCTCGGAAGGTTATTCCCTATATACTATGGTCACCTAATGTGTTTGGTCGGATCCTAATGATCGACCAAACGGGTCGGGTTCGAAAGTATAAGCGATTGTTTAGATCGTTTACCTTACGACCCTATATAAGCACTAAACTAAAAGTGACGAGCTAAGCATGTTAAAACATGCTTAACTAAGTTTAGAAAATAGGTTTGGTATCAAAACAAACGGTTTTGATACCTAAGAGTAGTTTGGATACAAAATACGCAAGAATACGCATTTTGGCCGAAACTACGACTCGTCACTGAGCCTAGATAACGTGGTAATCAGTAGGTATAGTCACTAAGGACTATAACCCTCGTGGTTACGCTCACGTTATGAAGTTCAAACAAACTTCTCATTGACCATAAACTGGTCAATGCAGAAAGTCAAACAAAGTTTGACTTTAACGCTAAAACGAATAAAAGAACGAAGGAACACTTACAAAGGGTCCCCGAAAGCTAATCTTGATCCAAGTAACTCAGGTATGAAGCAATGGCTTCAACTTAGAGCATTCTTAGATCAGATTTGTGGGTTTTGTAAGTGAATGGGTTGGGTATTTATAGTAAATGGACAACGGTTAGGATCGTTCTTCGAATACCGTGCTTTGATCTTGTCCCTACACTTGTTGCAAACTTGTGGTAACTCAAAATGGCCCCCAACATCAGGGATTAACATGTGGCATTGGCCTTTGGAGTGTTGAAAAGCTGTTTCAACTGATTAAACAACTTTTGCTGATCTGAAAGGGCCTTGCATGACGCCTAGGGGGCTAGGTGTCACGCCTAGGTCCTTCTGATCACCAACAGTTTCCAAAGTTTCCATTTCAGTCCCCGTTGTGTATTAAGGCCATTTCCGACATGTTTAAGGCTCGTTAAGCCATTTTCAAGGCTCCACAAGGATGTCTAAACATTGTGGACATGAAACATGCTCAAAATTATGCCGAATGTCGGTTCGTTTGGTCGTATGATCGCGATGTTCGCTTAATTACGACGGAATGCGCATAAGCGTGAAAAACGATCCAAATTGCGCGACGAATGGATTTTTCTCATGCCAAACACTAAAATAAAATATTTTAGTGCTTACATAAATTTTTGGATGTCCGGATGTATTCAGAACGTAAGTTATGCGCGAAGATGCAAACTTGTGCAGTTTTTGACGCTTTTAGTCCCTGAATGACCCAAAAGTTTATTTTAGCACACTGAACCCCTCAAAGCCTATTTCTAAGCTATGTGAAGGATATTTATGGTATGTTTAACATATGTTCATGTTCCAGAATGTCTGTTCTAGTATGAATCGTCATACTTTCTCAGTTTGTCGAATTAAGTCCCTGTAAGCGATTAAACTTGTTTTTAGCATACTAAAGCCTTCAAAACTTATTTCTAAGTTATGTAAAGGTTATTTAAGGTATGTTAAACCTATTTCACTATTCCAGAGTGTTCGTTGCATTAAACTGGTTATATTTACGCATCGGTGCGCGTATAACCTTCCAGAAAGCGATTTAGAGCCCGAAATTGAACAAGAATTGATATGTGCAGATGATACACATATTTATACAAATCCCAAGTATAAAATATAATATTTTATTGGTTTGGTCTTTGTTTGATGGTTAGAGTGACACAAGTGTCACACCGTTTGTGAATATAAAAACATAGAAGGTTATTTAGAAACTTATTTTTGGTATGTTAATACTTCCAGTTCTTTTATAATTAAGGTTTTTCAATTTTTGAAAAATTAGTCCCTTGAATTCAATGTCTGAATTCATTAGGGTTTATTACACGTGTCAATACATTATAGGACGTGAAATTTCGAGGTGTTACATCCGTTTGTGATTAATCACAAAGTCAAAGTATAATTACGATATCTTTGACTTTCGGTCATAATACCAATAAAAACTTAACTATAGAAGCTAAGAACACTTAGAAAGGTCCTTAGCACGAAAATTAAACCTGAGAGAGCTTCATTAGGGACCAGGATACTCCAGAGAAGAGTTGAGAGTGAAAGTTTGAAGTGTGCAAGAACAATGAACAACCAAGGCCCCTTTATATAGGAATTTGAGAGCCCTTAAGATCAATCCAGCTGTGATTAGGAGTTACCAGATGATCCCAGGTGTCCCCATGGCAGTAAAAACCATTAACACAGTCCCTGGTATCGAAAACCTGCATGCAAAGGCGGTGGACAGCCTGCAACATGCATCTGCCAGTTTTTTGATCGCTGGTGACTCTGTCATGGCCCGAGTAGACATCAGAGAGGGCTTACGTGCCCCGCGACAAACCCTGATTCCGGTAAAAATTTTGAAACTTTGCATTTTCAGTCCCTGGTCCTTTTTAAGCTGATTTATCTTTCATTTATTGCACTATTAACCCCCATAGTTAACTTTTAAGTGACTTGGGTCACAAGTTAAACATCGTTAAGCTCCCGGTTAGTCACGAGATCACCCGAAAGGTGCTAGTTTCTCTTGTTGACACATTTAATCCCTATTTCTTGGAAATTACCAAATAAATCACATCATCGTACCGAAACTTCATGAAATCATTATCCGATACTCGCGAGAGTATAATAAAATATTACAAAGCCTCGGGATCGCTAAAAGTCAAAGCGTTATTACGAAAACTTTGACTTTTTGTCTTTAAACATATAAAAACCAAACTACAGGGGCTAAGAACACTTACACAAGGTCCTAGCACAAAGTTTGAACTGAGGGGAGTGTCCTTTATGATCAGGAAGTTCCAGAGCAAGAGAAGATGAGAAAACTTTGAATGGTGCAAGTTTGAAAGCTCAAGTATGAGCTCTATTTATAGTGCAACAAGACTCATGAGATCAATCCAAGTGTTAAGAGATGATCCCAGATATTTACAGGTGTTAAGTTGTCAGCAAAAACCATCAACAAGGCCTTGGTTTTGTGAAATGAACATGCAATGGCGGTTTGAGAGCTGCAACATGCAGCTATCCAGATTTTTGGACGCTGGCACCTTTCTCGCAGCCCGCATAGGTGTTAAGGGGGTGCTTACGCGCCCCGCGATGTTCCTCTGATCCGGTAAAACAAGTTTCAGACTTGATAGTTTCAGTCCCTGGTCCTTTATAACTTCAAATAACTTTCATTTTTAGCACTTGTGACCCCCAAAGTTAGTTTTTAAGTATCTTGGGACTTATAGCAAACATCGTTAGGCTTCCGTTCAGTTACGAGATCACCCGAAAGGTACTATTTTCTCTCGTTGACGCTTTTAACCCTTTTACTTGAAATGTTGCCCAACTTTGTGAATAATGATGCCGATACTTCATGTAATTATCTTTTAGTATTCTCGGAAATATAATTGGACGTTACGAAGCTCCGGGATCGTTAAAAGGTCACTCAGAGGTAAGAATTAACATGCTGACACATTTAACCCCTTTGTCTTATAAGCTTCACTTGTTTTTCACAAATAGCTTCTTACGTCCAATAATTCAATCGTTTTAAGATTACGAACATCGTGCAAGGTTATTTAAGAGCATAGTTTTCACATATTGACACGTTTAGTCCTTCCGCATACATCTTTTCTCTGTTTGTCAACTTTAGCCCCTCAAAATTAACTTATTACACGTTTAGGGTTTATGACACGTGTCATTACTATATTGGACATGATTTTTGCGAGGTGTTACACATATACGGATAGTCCAATGGGTTATGGATATATCCGAATTTAATTAATAATTTACCTAAAATACTTTGAAGCTTACACCGTAAACCTCATTCTAACCCTAATTATTCTCTCTCTCTCTCTCTGAAGAACACAACGACGAACTCGAAGATTTCAATCAAAACTTCTTTACAATTATTTGGTGCAGACAATCTCATCGAAGGTAATCACTTCGATTTCGCACTCTATTGTTTACTTGTGTTTGATTCTTTTTATTGTGTTTATCTTGTGTTTTGATCAGTAGGGTAATCATCTATTTTCGAAGAACACTATACAAAAACTCATAAATCAAGGGTATGTTTTAGAACAACCCTCCAAAATATTTTCGGATAACCCTAATATATTTAAAATGTCCCTATATGTCTTAACATATACCCATATGCACAAACCGGGCCCAAAAATTCCTTACATAATTAAAAAAATTAAATAAAAATCAAGTTTTAGAGGAGCTCGGGGGCCGCGAAGGATTATCCTTCGGTTTACGCAGGCCGCGACCTAGTGCCACCAGGCGAAACCATAGCCCGCCACGTGGCCAGACACCCGGAGAAGCTAGGATGGTGATTCGATGAAGCTAGGCCCTACACACCTACGTCGCGGGCCGTGAAGGACCCTTGTGTTGTCTACGCGGGGCGCGAGGAAAGGGCTAATCAGCCCTATAAATAGAGTTGACAAGCACAGTTTACAAATCGTTCAAAATCTTTCTTTCTCTCTCAAAATATATAAGTGAAAAAGCTATAAACGGGTATTATACCCCCCCTAAATAACGAAGTTCTACCTCGTTGTAAGTATTATAACCCCGATTACGTATTAGATACGCTGCCCGATTGATCCAGGGTTCCGTAACGGCTGTCGTTGTTCTGCCCGACGTAGTAGTTGGAATGCCGTCTCGGGGAGGGTATTACTAATGTAAATATTGGGTTATTATACTAACGCATGTGCATTTGTGTAAATTATAGATAATCACCAGGAATCCTTAAAGAAAACCTAAGACAGCAATGTGAGTAATCTCCTTTTTGTAAACTGTTTTTACAAAATCTTAAATATTTTACAATGTAATTAAGCAGTGATTGAGTCTTTGTAATTCTTCAATTACTGCCGGTATGTTGGGGTTTTGTATACAAAATGTGGAACACGTTACCATTGGACAAAGAGTTAGCCAATGGGTAATATGACCCACCAGTGAGGATTGACAATACTGAATGAGTAATTGTGTAGATGTAAACATTGTAATCGCTCTCAATACTGTTAAAAGATAAAACACTTCTTGATTAAACTGGGATTCACTCACCAGTATTTCCCACTGACAAATTGTTTTTAAATGGGTTTCAGGTAACAAAATGTGAAAGCCAACTAGAAGCCAGCTGGACAGCACTGAAGGCTTGGAAAAGTGGCTATAAAAGTTACCTAAATAAAAGAAGATGTTTTAATCAATAAAATAGAGATTATCTCTATAAATCAGTTTGTAATGAAAACTTGGGTTTTATCCCAATGCACTTATTTATATAAAATGTGGTGTTTTACTCTGATAAAATATTTCCTAACTACGGTCCTGATGAAAATTCCGGTGCCAAATTGATAAACACCGATACCACCAATACTGATTCTCGCGGCCGCCCGTTCCCGGGACAGATAGGGGGGGGGGGTTGCGACAGAAGGTGGTATCAGAGCTAAGCCACTGATTCAGCCATAGAAGTGTTCTGCTGACACCAAGATATTATTCAAAGTGTTAGGAAATAAATTACAGAAATACATGCATAATTGTATATTATTGTTGTGTGTTATCTGACTAAGTGTTAGTTTACAGTATGAGCGGCCAAGGACCTTCCGACGCCTACCGTCAGTTGTCCAGCTCACCTAGAAGCGAAGGAACCTCTTCACAGTCTGCCCTCTCAGGGTATTAAGCTGACAATGAAGATGGGATATTCATGTTTAAGGCTCAGTCTGAAGAGCCATTCCCTCCTAAAAAGAGAGGATGGTTCAGTAGAGGTGCACATGAACGTAGGAAGAAGATGAAAAAGTTGCCAAACCAGCGAGCTTTAGTAGCCATTAAAAGAGAAACAGATGCTCACACACAGGATATGCTTAATAGGAGTTTAGCAAATTTCCATATCCTAGCAACCACAGCTGCAGACCCTAACCTGGAGCAACTCGTAGCACCCCAACCATTACCACTATTCCCCACATAGCCAATGGAGAATGAAAACAACCCAGAAAACCAAATCCAAATGCATGATTTTAACCCATAAGAGATACCTAGGGTACCAGCACCCAATCCCTTAGACCCAGACTACGATCAATGGCTAGATGATTGTCACGGCCCTCGTCCCGGTTTGACCCGGTCCAGGAGCCACGAGATAGAAATCCCGTGGTATTTATTAATTGAGTTGACAGCGGAAGATTTACAGGATCTTTTAAAACTTGAAAATGCTCAATTATTTTATTTCATAATTTGGGATAAACCCCGTAATTTATAATAGAGGAATTTTACTAGGAAATTCCCTGTTTTACAAAACATGTTTATTTATTTAACTGAGCCACTACTTCAAGCTTTGTTAGTGCTCCGTAGCACTTTTCCTTGATTCACATCAGGTCACCTGAAACATGTTTTAAAAAGGTTTTATCAGCGGGGAAATACTGATGAGTCACTCAAGTTTAATAAAACGACACATAGTTATAAATTACAGCATAAAAGCGATTACAATGGCTACTATCTTATTTTTATCTGGCGCCGTGTCACCTCCTGGTGACGGTGGTCATACCACTATTGGGTCCTTTCACCCAAGTAGTGATGATTATCACTGTTAGGTTGATGAACCTAACCGTGAGAAATTAGTAATGTGCACAATACCCCACTAGCCAGTGATTCAAGATAACCACGACTTAATCCCTGTAAATATAACTTTGAAAAATAATTGGAGTATTGTAAAATAGTTGATAAAAAGAGAATGACTCACATTGCAAGTTTAGTCAGGCAGCGTTTAGCCTACTGGTTTTAGCCTGGTTAACCTAATTCAAATAACAATGCACACGAAAACTAGGCCAGTAACTTAATACAACTTTTACGACAACTCACGAGATTCAAAACCTTCACAATGAATGACAAAGTGCGATACTTAAACATCCATCGAATTCACGACGAATGACAAAGCATAGCCCGAGTTTGGGCAGCACTTAAACATCCATCGGATTGGTTTTTATCGATCGGACATTAAATCGTAGCAGTGATCGAGTTATTACCCTGTTATTGCGGCAGAATTTCATGTTGTGTGTGTTTTTGGAGTAAACAGACGATATCTTAACGTACGAAATGAGTTTTTACGTCGGACCAACGCCCAGATTCAAGTGCCAAACTCCTCTATATATACTGAAAAAACAGCTCCCTCGCGTGGCGCGAGGGGCTGGCGCGTGGCGCGAGGGGTACCCCCTAGGATAGGGTAGCCCCGTGTCTTACTAGCTCAGGTGAGTCGACGGTTTGACGAATTTCGATTTCTATCGTAAACTGTTTAGATAATATCAACTAGAAAATACCCCCCCCCCCCCCCCGAGTTTTAGGGGCCCTGATCCTAGTTTTGATTGTTCTGGAAATTTTTGGGGTCATGCCATATTTCTTGGGGGTCTCAATTAGGGTTTCCTAATGAACAAAATAAAATAAGAACTAGTAATTTTAATAAGGGTTGTTACATCCTCCCCACCTTAATAAAAATCTCGTCCTCGAGATTTACTGAAATAAGTAGGGATATTTTCGCTTCATCTCTGATTCTAGCTCCCAGGTGTACTCAGGTCCTCTCTTCGAATCCCATTTGACTTTGACCAGTACTAGTCTTTTGTGCTTAAGAAACTTGACCTTTTTATCTTCTATCTGCAGTGGCTTCTCAACAAATTTTAACTTCTCATTTACCTCTACATCTTGAAGAGGTACTACCAGGGATTCGTTAGATAAACATTTCTTGAGATTGGATACATGAAACACGTCATGTACCCCGGCTAGCTCTTCTGGTAGTTGTAAACGATAGGCAACTGGTCCTATACGTTGGGTTATTGGGAATGGTCCTATGTATCTTGGACTTAGTTTTCCTTTCTTACCAAACCGAACTACTCCTTTCCAAGGAGAAACTTTCAAGAGTACCTTATCTCCAACTTGAAATTCCAGTGGTTTGCGTCGATTGTCTGCATAACTCTTCTGACGATCTCGAGCCGTCTTTAGTCTTTCCTTGATTTGATTGATCTTGTCGGTGGTTTCTTGTACGATTTCAGGACCTGATAATTGGCTTTCTCCTATTTTTGCCCAACAAACTGGAGTTCTGCACTTTCTTTCATACAGTGCTTCAAATGGGGCAGCTTCAATGCTTGCATGATAACTATTGTTATAGGAGAATTCAATTAAGGGTAGGTGGTCATCCCAGTTGCCACCAAAATCTATTACACATGCCCTAAGCATGTCTTCTAGGGTTTGAATCGTCCTTTCACTTTGTCCATATATTTGGGGATGATAAGCTGTACTTAGATTTAATCGCGTCCCCATGGCTTCTTGGAAACTTGTCCAGAAATGTGAAGTGAAACGACTATCTCTATCCGATACAATGGAGACTGGGACTCCATGTAAGGATACTACTTCATCTAAATACAATTTTGCCAACCTTTCCATGCTAAAGGTTTCCTTCATGGGTAGAAAATGAGCTGATTTGTTTAATCGATCCACAATTACCCAAATCGCATCGTTACCTTTTCTGGTTTTGGGTAACTTAGTAACAAAGTCCATTGTTATAAGCTCCCATTTCCATACAGACATCTCTAATTGTTTTAGTAACCCTGAAGGTTTCTGGTGTTCTGCCTTAACTTGTGAACAAGTAAGACACTTAGATACATATCTAGCTATGTCCTTTTTCATTCCTATCCACCAGAAATTATTCCTTAAATCTTGGTACATCTTATTATTACCAGGGTGCATGGTATACCTAGATTTATGGGCTTCCTCTAAAATCTTATTTCTTAATTCTCCTTGCTTAGGTACCCAAATCCTTCTTTTGTGGAATCTCCAAATTCCATCAGCTCCTTGCTCTAATTCCTTTATTCGTCCTTTCATTCCTTCAGCATCATCCTTGAGTGCTGTTTCTTGAATGTTCTTCAGTTGTTCCATTAAGTCTAATTATAAACTTAATCTAAGAGCACGAACTCGCTTTTGCTTTTCGTGATACTTACGACTTAAGGCATCTGCAACTACGTTTGCTTTTCCTTCGTGATATTGAATATCACAGTCGTAGTCATTTAGAATTTCCATCCATCTTCTTTGCCTCATATTCAATTCTTTTTGCCCAAATATGTATTTTAAACTCTTATGATCTGTATAAACAGTAAACTTACTTCCATGCAGACAGTGTCTCCAAATCTTAAGGGCAAAAATTATCGACCCTAATTCTAAGTCATGTGTCGTATAATTTTCCTCGTGCTTTTTCAATTGCCTTGAGGCATACACAATTACCTTTTTGCGTTGCATTTGTACACATCCTAATCCTAGCTTAGAAGCATCACAGTATACTTCAAAATCTTCTGTCTCTTCTGGTAAGGCAAGAAATGGGGTGTTGGTTAATCTTTGCTTTAAAAATCCTAAAAGCCCCTTCTTGCTTAGGTCCCCATTCAAACTTAACTGTTTTACAGGTTAGCCTAGTTAATGGCACAGCTATCTTAGAGAAATCCTTAATAAAGCGCCTATAGTATCCAGCTAATCCTAGAAAACTTCTAACTTCTGTAGCTGATTGTGGGACTTTCCATTTGGTGATTGCTTCTATCTTAGCAGGATCTACGTGAATACCTTCGTGATTCACCATGTGACCTAAAAATTGCCCCTCCTGTTGGTGCACTACATCTGTCGACTTCGTCTTGGATCGAGTCTTACATTGTATTGTATAGATTAGGGCACGTTATACGAGAAAATAGGAGATTATATGTGTTTAGTGGGCAGGTTTCGCTCATAGGGACATTTAGGAAGAGGTTTAGCTTATGTGGACATGAGGTTTAGCTTATTTGGACATGTAGGTTTCGCTTATATGTACATGTACATAAAAGCGAAACCATCAGCCTATATAAAGGCTCCATGAGCGAAACCACATAGAGAACAGTTGCCTTGTATTCCATACCGAAGCTATGCCGGTGTGAAGAACTGCATGTAATCAAGTGTTAATCAATACAATCAGTGTTAAAAGTGAAGAATCAGATATTTCTACCTTCGTTTCTTGTTATTCCGCACCTGAAACGAAGTTGAACACCTCTGAACGACTCGTTTGGGTCAGATCACGATCCTACAATTGGTATCAGAGCTCAGGAGGAGGAGTTCTGCAGAGATTAGCTGGAATTTATCTTGTTTTCTTGCTTCTACACCTTCTTTCATCAATTCAGAAAATTTTACCGGTCGAAATTCGTTCAAAATGTCACAGATCATAGAAAATTGGACATAGACAAACCCTGGAAAGTTTCATACTGAAATTCGGACTAAAAATGGACTAAAATTGGTTCGAACTAGGTTTCGCTTATACGTACATTGTATGATTTCGCTTTTATGTCACACTAATTTCGCTTTTGTGACCACCAAGAACCCTAGTTTCGCTCATAAGTTCATTAAGGTTTCGCTCTTGTGTACACAAAGACATCAGGTTTCGCTCTAAGATACATCAGGGTTTCGCTCCAAAAGACATCAGGGTTTTGCTCAAATGTACATCAGCATTTTCGCTCCAACGAACATAGTGGTTTCGCTTTTAGGTTCATCAAGGTTTCGCTTATACGGACAAAATTCAGTTTCGCTTTTAAGTCATCTGGGATTTCGCTTATTTGAACTTCAACTGATTTCGCTTATTTGAACTTCAACTGATTTTGCTTATAAGGATCACCATCTGATTTCGCTTATTAGTCACTGTTTTTGGAAAATGTGCTAAATCATCATGGATACTGAGTTCTACAACGCGTTTGCTACTTCGTCTAATCTGGCTTCCATTGCTCAGAACATGAATTTGGAAAACGAGACGGGAACCACCCAAAAGCCCCCGAAATTGATGAGTATTGAAGAATACTACGGGCGGAAAGATAGATTCGAGAACTGGGTTCAGGCTAACCATCTGAGATCATGGGAGTGCATTTTGAAGAAATATGTTTTGCCACAGACTGATTTGAAAGTTGACAAAAGAATATCGGAATTTAGTGATCAAGAACGTGATATGTATAGAGCTGAAAAGATGATGATTAGTCTGCTTCAGCAAGCCATAAAAGAAGACATATTCATATTGCTACAACATGACAAAACTGCTAAATCAATCTGGGATGCTCTTAAAGTCAAATTTGAGGGTAGTGAGAACATGATAAAGAGCAAAAAGGCGTTGCTTAAGAAAGAGTTCGATTTGTTCAGCAGTCTACCGGGTGAAGATACGAAGAAGCTGATTGAACGTTATTGCCATTTAGTGCGATCTATGTCAATGCTTAGTATAAAAAAGGATCCTGAAGAGTGGGTAGACAAATTAGCTGATGCATTACCGCAAAAAGAGTGGGGAACTTATTTGATGATCTTGAAAAACACAGGGGTTTATGATGGGTTAACAATTGGGCAGTTTATCGAAAAGATTGAGGGTCAAGATTTAGAACAACAGAAGATCGCGAGGATGAATAGTCCAAGTGGTCAACAGGACGTAAAGATGTACTACAAAGGTAGTATTCCGGTTCCAGAAGCTGAGAGAAGTCCGAAAATTCAAACTGCGTTTAGTGCTGGGGATTCATCAGAAAAAGCTGATCAGAGTTCAAACAAAAGCAGTAGCGGTTTCTCATTATATCCGAGTGTTAATCCAAAAAGTTCATCAGAAAGCTTTCAGTCTCAAAGCACAAAGACAGGAAATGGATATGTGATTCAGTGCAATATTGCTCTAAATCTTCTAGAAGGTCAAAGTTTTTCAGAAGACACTGCTAAAGATCACATGGCTCTACTTGGTTCTGTGTTGTTATCTTATGAAGGTTTAGTGGCTGGTCGAATCGGAAATCATATGCTCACAAAGGAGGATTACGATCAAATAGACGCAGAAGAGATGGAACTGATGGACATCAAATGGTGTCTAGCAAGCGTTCTTAGACGTGCTGAAAAGTTCAAAACGATTACCGAGAGAAATGATTTTCTTGATGCTCATGTATCTACTTTAGGTTTTGATAAATCTAAAGTTACTTGTTTTCGTTGCAGGGAGAAAGGCCATTTCAAGAGGGAGTGCAAGAACAGGGAAGCTAGTGGCGCTCAGAATCCGTTCGGAAAAGACGATTACTACCGGAAAGCCATTTATCAGCAAGTTGGTCAATCACAAGATTCACAAACGGCTCATGGTAGAAGAATCGAGGATTCAAAAAGAGCATGTGTGGTGGATTTTGACTGGAACAATTATATATCACCTGATAGCAAAGCATGCATAGTCGATCAAGATGATGAGAGGCTATCTGAAGGCTTCAGCTGGAATATGTTTGCATATGAGAATGGGAATTTTAAAGCTTTTATTGCTAAGATTGTCCGAGAACCAGACATGTTTGTCACATGGATGAAGTCTATTGGAGTGACTGTAAAGAGTGTGGATGAAGAGTCTGTTGTTTCTGTTGAAAGTTCAGAAAGTGCTGATGAAAGTCTACAAAGTGCAGATGAGAGTGTACAAAAGGATGTTAATTCAGAAAAGGAAGTTGTATTTGATCAAACACCGTCAGATTCTGGTTTATCAGATGCTGATTCTGAAAAATCTGTACAGTTTGATCAGTCACCAGTTGATGATAGCAATAGTGATGATGAGGAAGAAAAACATATCGATATTGCTAAATCTCATCTTTCTCCTGAAAGTTTTCATTTCTATTTTACAGATCGCATGGAGAAACTGAAAGAGAAACGAGCTGCTAAAGAACAAAAACTAAAGAAATCTAAAGATGTTGTTCAGAAAGAGAATGTTAAAGGTGTGACTGAGGAGATAGTTGAAACTGAGCGAGTGAAGGTAGAAGAGAAGGTGATTGAAGAAGAAAAAGTGGTTGAAGTGGTAAAGACAATCGAAGTTGAAAAGATTGTTGAAGTTGTCAAGCCTTGCACGAAATGTTTGGAAGCATGCAAGGAATGTGCAGCAAAAGATGACATAATAGCTGAATATGAGAAGAAGAAGGAGCAGTTGCTGTTCAACCTCAACTATGTAAAAGAATCTTATGATGTCTTGAACAAAACAGTAGCTGGTCTCCAAAAGACAAATTCAGAAAGAGAACAAGCACTAACGATGATGACAAAGCAGAAAGCCATTAACTTTTACATCGAAGAGAGTGCTAAATGGAAGCAAGAGTTGGAGACAGAAAAGATCGAGAATGAGAGAATTAGACGTTTATTGCAAAGTTATTCTAGTTCTGATTATCTCATTGATCGTATTTACCCAACTGTTGCAGGTATGGAAGCTTTTCAAGACGAGAAGCCGAAGAAACAGAAAGATAGTGGTAAGAAACCGACTGTTAGCTATAACAAGTGTCCGCCTCCAATTTGGGAAGGGTATTCTCCTAGAAAACCAAACGAGGAGCAACTTGAAAAAGCAGTCAATATAAAGTTAAAAACCGACACAACTGACGTTTTACCAGATAACATTGATGTTACGTTTACCTCATCCGATACTGATCATGAGTCTGAGTTAATAAAAAAGGTGGTCGATCAGGTGTTGGATACTGAGGAGGAGTCTGAGTCAAAGTCTGAGTCTGGAGGGTCAAATTCGTCAGTCAACAGTCCAAAGTCGTCGGTTAAACGGTCTTATAGTAAAGAATTTTTGTTATCGAAAGCAAATTTGGATGATGAAGCATTTGAAGTTGCGTACACTTTAAATGATTCGGACAAATTATACTCTGACAAAGAGTTTCCAATAAGAAGTGTTCGTTTTGACATGATCAAAAAGGTTTTCAAAATGACAGAAATTAATATTTCTGAAATAAAAGATTTAATTCTTATTGAAAAACCTAAAAAGTACACTTCAAGAGTTCAACAACGTCTAAACAAGAAAAAGGGTTACAATTCTGGTTCTGGTTTTCAAAAGAAACCAAACCAAAATCGTAGCTACAAAAAGAAAGGTCTTGGATTTATTCAACCAGAAAATCATAAAAATTTGAAAAATTCTAAAACAAAAACAGAATTTGTGTCAGGTGGAAGTGCAGAAGAGGAACAGAAGAAACCATTCTGGAGACAATCAAATCAAGAGTTTCTTGCTGAAAAGAAGAAGAATGGAACTGAAGTTTGTCACTCAAAAGAAACTAGAACCTGTTACAAATGCAATGAAGTTGGTCACATTGCATGGAATTGTCCGAAAAATGCCAAATCAAAACAGGGAGTTTCTAACAAGTTGAAAGAAAAAGTTGTTGATATTGAACCACCAACTGAAAAATTTAAAATTTTTGAAAACTTAACTTATGAGGTTGGTGAGGGTTCTAAAAAGAATTTTTATAAAAAGAATGAGAAAGACAACCAAGTGTGGATTGTTAAGAAAGTTGATGTGAATGTCGGCGATGAATCTGGTTCCACAAAGCCAGAAGAGCCACAGGTTGAGATGAAAATTTCAGTGAATGATGATGAGTTTCCATCACTGAAATTTGAAGAAGTTAAACAGAAAGTTGGCAAGGTTGATATCTCGAATCAGTTTTACAACGATAAAACTAAGTTTGATGTCGAGAAAACATTCAATGGAAGTGTTAAGAAAATTTATGGGAAAATGTTGAATGGGAAAGCAAAGGGGGTTAAGGATTTTTATGCAACTAAAAAGGCAACTTAAAACCCTACTGCGCAAGAACTGAAAGCCATCAAGTCTGAGAAGACTTGGATGGAAGTTTGTTTTTCGTAAAGTCTTAGGACTATGCCGGAGATCCCAAGTTTGTAATCGTGGATTAGGAATCGGCATCTTTCTTAGTAATTGATTGTGTAATTGAATCTTAAAATAGTTGAATTTTTACAGGTTAAGTGTGATTTGCCGGAGCTTCCAGGTTGGTAAGTGCGAAGCAGGAATCGGCATTCTGATTGATAAAATGATGCATGTAGACGTAACATTCCTACAGTTGGTATTGGTTAGTCATACCTACAAGTGGTATTGGTTGAGATCTTATAAGTGGTAATTTTTACAATTGGTACAGAGGTTGCTTAAATGCAAACGATAAATCAGGGACATTAAATTGTACTTGATTTACTACATTTGATAAAAACTGACAAGATGATGAACCATATCCCCATGCTTAACAAGTGGTAAACTTACAAGTGGTAAAAACAAATTCATTTTCCGGAAAAATCATTTTGATTAAAACAAACTTAAGTGTTTTGAGATCTAAATGAGAAAATGGTTTGTGATAGGGGAAGTTCTGATTGTTTATGCCTAGTGAATGGCGATTTGATGTGATTCGATGTCAGTTGTCAAGTTTTGCACAGTTTGTTTTACATTTTATGTTTCTAGCGGGTCAAGAGTCTAGTTGTTTTCAAATTTCCTAAAATGTGTTTGCATTTTAGGGGGAGTAGAAATTTTTTCAGAAAATCCAAAAACATTTGAAAATTTGAAAAAGACAAAAACATGATAAAATCAAAAATGAGTTTTTGTGTCTATAAGAGGAAATGATAGTACATCAGTAGACAGTCTCAGTATGCTAAAGAATTGTATTGTTTAAATAGCGTTAAACGGTCTCACTGATGATATGCCGATAGGTTTTTACACATTTAGTAAACTTTTTCGGGATATAAACTTAAATTGAAACTTGCTTATTTCGTGGGGAACACTACTTGGATATATAGGTAACCCCTGAAATCTCGTTTGAAAGGTCCCTCTTTCTGAGATTGAAGATTCTATAGAGTGCTAAGTTTCAGATTCTGAAGACAAAGAAATCCAGACAAAGATCCTGAAGCAGATGTTGCTGAAGAACAAAGGAATGCCAGCAAATCGTTAGGGGGAGTTTGAAGATTTTCAAAGTTAAGGGGAGTCTGTTGATGAAGAGATAGAGAGAGAAAAGCCCAGAGACTGATCAAGACTGAAGATGTGAAGATACAGCATTGTCGTGACTCGATAGTCGACTCGTCAACATCTGAGGGGGAGTCTGTTGGTGCACTACATCTGTCGACTTCGTGTTGGATCGAGTCTTACATTGTATTGTATAGATTAGGGCACGTTATACGAGAAAATAGGAGATTATATGTGTTTAGTGAGCAGGTTTCGCTCATAGGTACATTTAGGAAGAGGTTTAGCTTATGTGGACATGAGGTTTAGCTTATTTGGACATGTAGGTTTCGCTTATATGTACATGTACATAAAAGCGAAACCATCAGCCTATATAAAGGCTCCATGAGCGAAACCACATAGAGAACAGTTGCCTTGTATTCCATACCGAAGCTCTGCCGGTGTGAAGAACTGCATATAATCAAGTGTTAATCAATACAATCAGTGTTAAAAGTGAAGAATCAGCTATTTCTACCTTCGTTTCTTGTTATTCCGCACCTGAAACGAAGTTGAACACCTCTGAACGACTTGTTTGGGTCAGATCACGATCCTACACCTCCTGTAGCCAAAATTCACACTTCGAGAATTTGGCATAAAGCTTTTCTTTTCTTAACAAAGTTAAGAGTGCATGCAAGTGCTCACAATGTTCTTCCTGACTTTTGGAATAAATAAGTATATCATCAATGAAGACAATTACGAATTTATCCAAATATGGTTTACAGATCCTATTCATCATGTCCAAAAATGCTGCAGGAGCATTTGTTAGTCCAAAGGGCATGACTGTAAACTCGTAATGACCATACCTAGTTCTGAAAGCGGTTTTAGGTATGTCTTCTTCTTGTACCTTCAACTGATGATATCCGGAGCGTAAATCTATCTTAGAAAAATGTCTAGCTCCTTGTAGTTGATCAAAAAGATCATCAATCCTAGGCAATGGGTATCTATTCTTAATTGTAACCTTATTCAATTCTCTATAATCGATACACATTCGCATGGAACCATCCTTCTTTTTCACAAACAACACTGGAGCTCCCCATGGGGATGAACTAGGTTGTATGAATCCTTTACTGAGCAATTCATCTAATTGCTTTTTCAATTCTAACATTTCAGTGGATGCTAATCGATAAGGTGCCTTTGCTACGGGTGTAGTTCCCAGAATCAAATGAATTCTAAATTCTACCTCCCTATCTGGTGGTAATCCTGGTAATTCTTCTGGGAATACATCCGAGTATTCTGATACTACCGGAATTTCCTTAAGTTCCTTACCCTTAGTGCTAATGATTACTGAAATCATATTCACTATTCCTTGCTTTCGTTCATAACTAGCGGCTTTCATTACTGAAATGAACTTCGTTGGTTTATGCGGCTTATCCCCAGTAACCATAATTAATACTCCTGTGGGTGCACGAATTTCTATGGAATTCTTATCACAGAGGATTCGAGCATGGTTGGCTACTAACCAATCCATTCCTATTACGACATCGAGTCCAGCTAAATTCATAGGTAATAGGTTTGCAGAAAATGTATGGCCTAAAAGTTCTATCTTTCCTTTTTACAAAACCTTATCTATTTTAACATAATTCCCATCTACCGTTTCTACTGTAAAAATTTGTCTAAGGTTGGCTAAGGGTAGGTTAAGAGCTTGGCAGAATGAAGTATTTATAAAACTTTGGTTTGCACCAGAGTCAAATAATACTTTTGCATAAACGTCGTGAACTAGGAACGTACCAGCTATCACATCAGGGATTAGCTCGGCTTCCTGGGTAGTTAGTTGGAAGGCTCTTGTGTTCTTTTTGGTAGTTCCTTCTGCAGGTTTGGCTTTGTTATCAGCTGGTTTGACCAATTTTGGGCAGTCTGGCCTAAAATGTCCAGCTTCTCCACAGTTGTGCAGATTGTTGACTTCTTCTTCCTGCAATCTTCTTCTTGATGCACTGAAATTTTGCAGAAATTGCAATATCCTTTGCATCTTCCAAAATCCTTTCTTTTACAGGTACTGCAAAATGGAACAGTGGAAGATTGCCCGGTGCCCTTTTTCTTGAAATTACTATTATTACCCACACGAAATCCTTGGGTAATCTTTTGGGCCACTTCCCTCTTTCTATTTTCTTCTCGCGTACGCAGCAGTCCGTCCGTCAAAGTGTTGGCTAATTCCACTGCATCGTTAATAGTGCGGGGTCTCGCAACATTAACGATATCACGAATCTCGCCAATCAAACCCCAAATATAGCGAGAAATAAGTACCGGTTCTGGCGAAGCCAGGGTTGGTACCACTCTAGCATATTTGAAGAATGTCGAAGTATACTCTCGACAGTCTACTTCCACCATCCGGTGGTTCAGGAACTTGTTTACCATTTGTTCCTTTTCATACTCGGGACAGAATTTTCTTCCCAATTCATGGCATAGGACACATCGCTTACAATGTAAGGAATGTGTTTAGTGACAGCATCAGATTCCTAATTGATGGATAAAGGTCTAGTGGTAAGAAAAGCTGCTTCTAGGAGGTTGTCAATTGTTTTCGCTCGACGATTCCATTCTTGGGTGGTTGGTTTGCCCCTAGTTCCTGTAACTCGAATCCTAGCCCGGTATATCCCATTTTAATTTTACACCATTGTGAACCTTACGCCTTTTTTACTCTCTGATCGAGGTTCTCGGCATTAAAAAATCTTCGTAAACTAAATCACACGTGTATATGTTGATATTTAAGAGATATACAGTCAAGAAAATCAAGGGCAATGGTGATATATATGTGGATTAGACACCAAATGTTTAGTGACGGCATCAGATTCCTAATAGATGGAGAAAGGTCTGGTGGCAAGAAAAGCTACTTCTAGGAGGTTGTCAAGAGTTTTCGATCGACGATTCCATTCTTGGGTGGTTGGTTTGGCCCTTGTTCCTGTAACTCGAAATCTAGCCCGGTATATCCCATTTTAATTTTACACCATTGTGAACCTTACGCCTTTTTTACTCTCTGATCGAGGTTCTTGGCATTGAAAAATCTTCGTAAACTAAATCACACGTGTATATGTTGACATTTAAGAGATATACAGTCAAGAAAATCAAGGGCAATGGTGATATATATGCGGATTAGACACAAAAAAAAAAACACTCAACAAATGGCTACAATTTAAGGAATGTGTTTAGTGACGGCATCAGATTCCGAATTGATGGAGAAAGGTCTGGTGGCAAGAAAAGCTACTTCTAGGAGGTTGTCAAGTGTTTTCGATCGACGATTCCATTCTTGGGTGGTTGGTTTGGCCCTTGTTCCTGTAACTCGAATCCTAGCCCGGTATATCCCATTTTAATTTTACACCATTGTGAACCTTACGCCTTTTTTACTCTCTGATCGAGGTTCTCGGCATTGAAAAATCTTCGTAAACTAAATCACACGTGGATATGTTGATATTTAAGAGATATACAGTCAAGAAAATCAAGGGCAATGGTGATATATATGCGGATTAGACACCAAATGCTTAGTGATGACATCAGATTCCTAATTGATGGAGAATGGTCTCTTGGCTAGAAAAGCTGCTTCTAGGAGGTTGTCAAGTGTTTTCGCTCGACGATTCCATTCTTGGGTGGTTGGTTTGGCCCTTGTTCCGGTAACTCGAATCCTAGCCCGGTATATCCAATTTTAATTTTACACCATTGTGAACCTTACGCCTTTTTTACTCTCTGATCGAGGTTCTCGGCATTGAAAAATCTTCGTAAACTAAATCACACGAGTATATGTTGACATTTAAGAGATATACAGACAAGAAAATCAAGGGCAATGATGATATATATGCGGATTAGACACCAAAAAAAACACTCAACAAATGGCTACAATTTAAAGAATGTGTTTAGTGACGGCATTAGATTCCTAATTGATGGAGAAAGGTCTAGTGGCAAGAAAAGCTGCTTCTAGGAGGTTGTTAAGTGTTTTCGCTCGACGATTCCATTCTTGGGTGGTTGGTTTGGCCCTTGTTCCTGTAAATCGAATCCTAGCCCGGTATATCCAATTTTAATTTTACACCATTGTGAACCTTACGCCTTTTTTACTCTCTGATCGAGGTTCTCGACATTGAAAAATCTTCGTAAACTAAATCACACGTGTATATGTTGATATTTAAGAGATATACAGTCAAGAAAATCAAGGGCAATGGTGATATATATGCGGATTAGACACCAAGAAAAAAAAACACTCAACAAATGGCTACAATTTAAGGAATGTATTTAGTGACGGCATCAGATTCCTAATTGATGGAGAAAGGTCTGCTGGCAAGAAAAGCTGCTTCTAGGAGGTTGTCAAGTGTTTTCGCTCGACGATTCCATTCTTGGGTGGTTGGTTTGGCCCTTGTTCCTGTAACTCGAATCCAAGGCCGGTATATCCCATTTTAATTTTACACAATTGTGAACCTTATGCCTTTTTTACTCTCTGATCGAGGTTCTCGGCATTGAAAAATCTTCGTAAACTAAATCACACGTGTATATGTTGATATTTAAGAGATATACAGTCAAGAAAATCAAGGGCAATGGTGATATATATGCGGATTAGACACCAAAAAAAAAAAACACTCAACAAATGGCTACAATTTAAGGAATGTGTTTAGTGACGACATCAGATTCCTAATTGATGGAGAAAGGTCTGGTGGTAAGAAAAGCTGCTTCTAGGAGGTTGTCAAGTGTTTTCGCTCGACGATTCCAATCTTGGGTGGTTGGTTTGGCCCTTGTTCCTGTAACTCGAATCCTAGCCCGGTATATCACATTTTAATTTTACACCATTGTGAACCTTACGCCTTTTTTACTCTCTGATCGAGGTTCTCGGCATTGAAAAATCTTCGTAAACTAAATCACACGTGTATATGTTGATATTTAAGAGAGATACAATCAAGAAAATCAAGGGTAATGGGGATATATATGCGGATTAGACACAAAAAAAAACACACACAACAAATGGAAACAATTTAAGGAATGTGTTTAGTGAAGGCATCAGATTCTTAATTGATGGAGAAAGGTCTGGTGACAAGAAAAGCTGCTTCTAGGAGGTTGTCAAGTGTTTTCGCTTGATGATTCCATTCTTGGGTGGTTGGTTTGGCCCTTGTTCCTGTAACTCGAATCCTAGCCCGATATATCCCATTTTAATCTTACACCATTGTGAACCTTACGACTTTTTTACTCTCTGATCGAGGTTCTCGGCATTGAAAAATCTTGGTAAAATAAATCACACGTGTATATGTTGATATTTAAGAGATATACAGTCAAGAAAATCAAGGGCAATGGTGATATATATGCGGATTAGACACCAAATGCTTAGTGACGACATCAGATTCCTAATTGATGGAGAATGGTCTGTTGGCTAGAAAAGCTGCTTCTAAGAGGTTGTCAAGTGTTTTCGCTCGACGATTCCATTCTTGGGTGGTTGGTTTGGCCCTTGTTCCGGTAACTCGAATCCTAGCCCGGTATATCCTATTTTAATTTTACACCATTGTGAACCTTACGCCTTTTTTACTCTCTGATCGAGGTTCTCGGCATTGAAAAATCTTCGTAAACTAAATCACATGAGTATATGTTGACATTTAAGAGATATACAGACAAGAAAATCAAGGGCAATGATGATATATATGCGGATTAGACACCAAAAAAAACACTCAACAAATGGCTACAATTTAAAGAATGTGTTTAGTGACGGCATCAGATTCCTAATTGATGGAGAAAGGTCTAGTGGCAAGAAAATCTGCTTCTAGGAGGTTGTTAAGTGTTTTCGCTCGACGATTCCATTCTTGGGTGGTTGGTTTGGCCCTTGTTCCTGTAAATCGAATCCTAGCTCGGTATATCCAATTTTAATTTTACACCATTGTGAACCTTACGCCTTTTTTACTCTCTGATCGAGGTTCTCGACATTGAAAAATCTTCGTAAACTAAATCACACGTGTATATGTTGATATTTAAGAGATATACAGTCAAGAAAATCAAGGGCAATGGTGATATATATGCGGATTAGACACCAAGAAAAAAAAACACTCAACAAATGGCTACAATTTAAGGAATGTATTTAGTGACGGCATCAGATTCCTAATTGATGGAGAAAGGTCTGCTGGCAAGAAAAGCTGCTTCTAGGAGGTTGTCAAGTGTTTTCGCTCGACGATTCCATTCTTGGGTGGTTGGTTTGGCCCTTGTTCCTGTAACTCGAATCCAAGGCCGGTATATCCCATTTTAATTTTACACAATTGTGAACCTTATGCCTTTTTTACTCTCTGATCGAGGTTCTCGGCATTGAAAAATCTTCGTAAACTAAATCACACGTGTATATGTTGATATTTAAGAGATATACAGTCAAGAAAATCAAGGGCAATGGTGATATATATGCGGATTAGACACCAAAAAAAAAAAACACTCAACAAATGGCTACAATTTAAGGAATGTGTTTAGTGACGACATCAGATTCCTAATTGATGGAGAAAGGTCTGGTGGTAAGAAAAGCTGCTTCTAGGAGGTTGTCAAGTGTTTTCGCTCGACGATTCCAATCTTGGGTGGTTGGTTTGGCCCTTGTTCCTGTAACTCGAATCCTAGCCCGGTATATCACATTTTAATTTTACACCATTGTGAACCTTACGCCTTTTTTACTCTCTGATCGAGGTTCTCGGCATTGAAAAATCTTCGTAAACTAAATCACACGTGTATATGTTGATATTTAAGAGAGATACAATCAAGAAAATCAAGGGTAATGGGGATATATATGCGGATTAGACACAAAAAAAAACACACACAACAAATGGAAACAATTTAAGGAATGTGTTTAGTGAAGGCATCAGATTCTTAATTGATGGAGAAAGGTCTGGTGACAAGAAAAGCTGCTTCTAGGAGGTTGTCAAGTGTTTTCGCTTGATGATTCCATTCTTGGGTGGTTGGTTTGGCCCTTGTTCCTGTAACTCGAATCCTAGCCCGATATATCCCATTTTAATCTTACACCATTGTGAACCTTACGACTTTTTTACTCTCTGATCGAGGTTCTCGGCATTGAAAAATCTTGGTAAAATAAATCACACGTGTATATGTTGATATTTAAGAGATATACAGTCAAGAAAATCAAGGGCAATGGTGATATATATGCGGATTAGACACCAAATGCTTAGTGACGACATCAGATTCCTAATTGATGGAGAATGGTCTGTTGGCTAGAAAAGCTGCTTCTAAGAGGTTGTCAAGTGTTTTCGCTCGACGATTCCATTCTTGGGTGGTTGGTTTGGCCCTTGTTCCGGTAACTCGAATCCTAGCCCGGTATATCCTATTTTAATTTTACACCATTGTGAACCTTACGCCTTTTTTACTCTCTGATCGAGGTTCTCGGCATTGAAAAATCTTCGTAAACTAAATCACACGAGTATATGTTGACATTTAAGAGATATACAGACAAGAAAATCAAGGGCAATGATGATATATATGCGGATTAGACACCAAAAAAAACACTCAACAAATGGCTACAATTTAAAGAATGTGTTTAGTGACGGCATCAGATTCCTAATTGATGGAGAAAGGTCTAGTGGCAAGAAAATCTGCTTCTAGGAGGTTGTTAAGTGTTTTCGCTCGACGATTCCATTCTTGGGTGGTTGGTTTGGCCCTTGTTCCTGTAAATCGAATCCTAGCTCGGTATATCCAATTTTAATTTTACACCATTGTGAACCTTACGCCTTTTTTACTCTCTGATCGAGGTTCTCGACATTGAAAAATCTTCGTAAACTAAATCACACGTGTATATGTTGATATTTAAGAGATATACAGTCAAGAAAATCAAGGGCAATGGTGATATATATGCGGATTAGACACCAAGAAAAAAAAACACTCAACAAATGGCTACAATTTAAGGAATGTATTTAGTGACGGCATCAGATTCCTAATTGATGGAGAAAGGTCTGCTGGCAAGAAAAGCTGCTTCTAGGAGGTTGTCAAGTGTTTTCGCTCGACGATTCCATTCTTGGGTGGTTGGTTTGGCCCTTGTTCCTGTAACTCGAATCCAAGGCCGGTATATCCCATTTTAATTTTACACCATTGTGAACCTTATGCCTTTTTTACTCTCTGATCGAGGTTCTCGGCATTGAAAAATCTTCGTAAACTAAATCACACGTGTATATGTTGATATTTAAGAGATATACAGTCAAGAAAATCAAGGGCAATGGTGATATATATGCGGATTAGACACCAAAAAAAAAAAAAACACTCAACAAATGGCTACAATTTAAGGAATGTGTTTAGTGACGACATCAGATTCCTAATTGATGGAGAAAGGTCTGGTGGTAAGAAAAGCTGCTTCTAGGAGGTTGTCAAGTGTTTTCGCTCGACGATTCCAATCTTGGGTAGTTGGTTTGGCCCTTGTTCCTGTAACTCGAATCCTAGCCCGGTATATCACATTTTAATTTTACACCATTGTGAACCTTACGCCTTTTTTACTCTCTGATCGAGGTTCTCGGCATTGAAAAATCTTCGTAAACTAAATCACACGTGTATATGTTGATATTTAAGAGAGATACAATCAAGAAAATCAAGGGTAATGGGGATATATATGCGGATTAGACACAAAAAAAAAACACACACAACAAATGGAAACAATTTAAGGAATGTGTTTAGTGAAGGCATCAGATTCTTAATTGATGGAGAAAGGTCTGGTGACAAGAAAAGCTGCTTCTAGGAGGTTGTCAAGTGTTTTCGCTTGACGATTCCATTCTTGGGTGGTTGGTTTGGCCCTTGTTCCTGTAACTCGAATCCTAGCCCGATATATCCCATTTTAATCTTACACCATTGTGAACCTTACGACTTTTTTACTCTCTGATCGAGGTTCTCGGCATTGAAAAATCTTGGTAAAATAAATCACACGTGTATATGTTGATATTTAAGAGATATACAGTCAAGAAAATCAAAGGAAATGGTGATATATATGTGGATTAGACAAAAAAAAAAAACACTCAACAAATGGCTACAATTTAAGGAATGTGTTTAGTGACGGCATCAGATTCCTAATTGATGGAGAAAGGTCTGGTGATAAGAAAAGCTGCTTCTAGGAGGTTGTCAAGTGTTTTCGCTCGACGATTCCAATCTTGGGTGGTTGGTTTGGCCCTTGTTCCCGTAACTCGAATCCTAGCCCGATATATCATATTTTAATTTTACACCATTGTGAAGCTTACGCCTTTTTTACTCTCTGATCGAGGTTCTCGGCATTGAAAAATGTTCCTAAACTAAATCACACGTGTATATGTTGATATTTAAGAGAGATACAGTCCAGAAAATCAAGGGTAATGGGGATATATATGCGGATTAGACACAAAAAAAAACTCAACAAATGGCTACAATTTAAGGAATGTGTTTAGTGACGGCATCAGATTCTTAATTGATGGAGAAAGGTCTGGTGGCAAGAAAAGCTGCTTCCAGGAGGTTGTCAAGTGTTTTCGCTTGACGATTCCATTCTTGGGTGGTTGGTTTGGCCCTTGTTCCTGTAACTCGAATCCTAGCCCGGTATATTTCATTTTAATCTTACACCATTGTGAACCTTATGCCTTTTTTACTCTCTGATCGAGGTTCTCGGCGTTGAAAAATCTTCGTAAACTAAATCACACGTGTATATGTTGACATTTAAGAGATATATACAGTTAAGAAAATCAAGGGCAATGGTGATATATATGCGGATTAGACACAAAAAAAAAAAAAAAAACTCAACAAATGGCTACAATTTAAGGAATGTGTTTAGTGACGGCATCAGATTCTTAATTGATGGAGAAAGATCCGGTGGTAAGAAAAGCTGCTCCTCGGAGGTTGTCAAGTGTTTTCGCTTGACGATTCCATTCTTGGGTGGTTGGTTTGGCCCTTGTTCCTGTAACTCGAATCCTAGCCCGGTATATCCCATTTTAATTTTACACCATTGTGAACCTTACGCCTTTTTTACTCTCTGATCGAGGTTCTCGGCATTGAAAAATCTTCGTAAACTAAATCACACGTGGATATGTTGATATTTAAGAGATATACAGTCAAGAAAATCAAGGGCAATGGTGATATATATGCGGATTAGACACTAAATGCTTAGTGACGACATCAGATTCCTAATTGATGGAGATTGGTCTGTTGGCTAGAAAAGCTGCTTCTAGGAGGTTGTCAAGTGTTTTCGCTCGACGATTACATTCTTGGGTGGTTGGTTTGACCCTTGTTCTGGTAACTCGAATTCTAGCCCGGTATATCCCATTTTAATTTTACACCATTGTGAACCTTACGCCTTTTTAACTCTCTGATCGAGGTTCTCGGCATGGAAAAATCTTCGTAAACTAAATCACACGAGTATATGTTGACATTTAAGAGATATACAGACAAGAAAATCAAGGGCAATGATGATATATATGCGGATTAGACACAACAAAAAACACTCAACAAATGGCTACAATTTAAGGAATGTGTTTAGTGACGGCATCAGATTCCTAATTGATGGAGAAATGTCTGGTGGCAAGAAAAGCTGCTTCTAGGAGGTTGTTAAGTGTTTTCGCTCGACGATTCCATTCTTGGGTGGTTGGTTTGGCCCTTGTTCCTGTAACGCGAATCCTAGCCCGGTATATCCCACTGTAATTTTACACCATTGTGAACCTTACGCCTTTTTTGCTCTCTGATCGAGGTTCTCGGCGTTGAAAAATCTTCGTAAACTAAATCACACGTGTATATGTTGATATTTAAGAGATATACAGTCAAGAAAATCAAGGGCAATGGTGATATATATGCGGATTAGACACCAAAAAAAACACTCAACAAATGGCTACAATTTAAGGAATGTGTTTAGTGACGACATCAGATTCCTAATTGATGGGGAAAGGTCTGCTGGCAAGAAAAGCTGCTTCTAGGAGGTTGTCAAGTGTTTTCGCTCGACGATTCCATTCTTGGGTGGTTGGTTTGGCCCTTGTTCCTGTAACTCGAATCCAAGGCCGGTATATCCCATTTTAATTTTACACCATTGTGAACCTTATGCCTTTTTTACTCTCTGATCGAGGTTCTCGGCATTGAAAAATCTTCGTAAACTAAATCACACGTGTATATGTTGATATTTAAGAGATATACAGTCAAGAAAATCAAGGGCAATGGTGATATATATGCGGATTAGACACCAAAAAAAAAAAAAACACTCAACAAATGGCTACAATTTAAGGAATGTGTTTAGTGACGACATCAGATTCCTAATTGATGGAGAAAGGTCTGGTGGTAAGAAAAGCTGCTTCTAGGAGGTTGTCAAGTGTTTTCGCTCGACGATTCCAATCTTGGGTAGTTGGTTTGGCCCTTGTTCCTGTAACTCGAATCCTAGCCCGGTATATCACATTTTAATTTTACACCATTGTGAACCTTACGCCTTTTTTACTCTCTGATCGAGGTTCTCGGCATTGAAAAATCTTCGTAAACTAAATCACACGTGTATATGTTGATATTTAAGAGAGATACAATCAAGAAAATCAAGGGTAATGGGGATATATATGCGGATTAGACACAAAAAAAAAACACACACAACAAATGGAAACAATTTAAGGAATGTGTTTAGTGAAGGCATCAGATTCTTAATTGATGGAGAAAGGTCTGGTGACAAGAAAAGCTGCTTCTAGGAGGTTGTCAAGTGTTTTCGCTTGACGATTCCATTCTTGGGTGGTTGGTTTGGCCCTTGTTCCTGTAACTCGAATCCTAGCCCGATATATCCCATTTTAATCTTACACCATTGTGAACCTTACGACTTTTTTACTCTCTGATCGAGGTTCTCGGCATTGAAAAATCTTGGTAAAATAAATCACACGTGTATATGTTGATATTTAAGAGATATACAGTCAAGAAAATCAAAGGAAATGGTGATATATATGTGGATTAGACAAAAAAAAAAAAACACTCAACAAATGGCTACAATTTAAGGAATGTGTTTAGTGACGGCATCAGATTCCTAATTGATGGAGAAAGGTCTGGTGATAAGAAAAGCTGCTTCTAGGAGGTTGTCAAGTGTTTTCGCTCGACGATTCCAATCTTGGGTGGTTGGTTTGGCCCTTGTTCCCGTAACTCGAATCCTAGCCCGATATATCATATTTTAATTTTACACCATTGTGAAGCTTACGCCTTTTTTACTCTCTGATCGAGGTTCTCGGCATTGAAAAATGTTCCTAAACTAAATCACACGTGTATATGTTGATATTTAAGAGAGATACAGTCCAGAAAATCAAGGGTAATGGGGATATATATGCGGATTAGACACAAAAAAAAACTCAACAAATGGCTACAATTTAAGGAATGTGTTTAGTGACGGCATCAGATTCTTAATTGATGGAGAAAGGTCTGGTGGCAAGAAAAGCTGCTTCCAGGAGGTTGTCAAGTGTTTTCGCTTGACGATTCCATTCTTGGGTGGTTGGTTTGGCCCTTGTTCCTGTAACTCGAATCCTAGCCCGGTATATTTCATTTTAATCTTACACCATTGTGAACCTTATGCCTTTTTTACTCTCTGATCGAGGTTCTCGGCGTTGAAAAATCTTCGTAAACTAAATCACACGTGTATATGTTGACATTTAAGAGATATATACAGTTAAGAAAATCAAGGGCAATGGTGATATATATGCGGATTAGACACAAAAAAAAAAAAAAACTCAACAAATGGCTACAATTTAAGGAATGTGTTTAGTGACGGCATCAGATTCTTAATTGATGGAGAAAGATCCGGTGGTAAGAAAAGCTGCTCCTCGGAGGTTGTCAAGTGTTTTCGCTTGACGATTCCATTCTTGGGTGGTTGGTTTGGCCCTTGTTCCTGTAACTCGAATCCTAGCCCGGTATATCCCATTTTAATTTTACACCATTGTGAACCTTACGCCTTTTTTACTCTCTGATCGAGGTTCTCGGCATTGAAAAATCTTCGTAAACTAAATCACACGTGGATATGTTGATATTTAAGAGATATACAGTCAAGAAAATCAAGGGCAATGGTGATATATATGCGGATTAGACACTAAATGCTTAGTGACGACATCAGATTCCTAATTGATGGAGATTGGTCTGTTGGCTAGAAAAGCTGCTTCTAGGAGGTTGTCAAGTGTTTTCGCTCGACGATTACATTCTTGGGTGGTTGGTTTGACCCTTGTTCTGGTAACTCGAATTCTAGCCCGGTATATCCCATTTTAATTTTACACCATTGTGAACCTTACGCCTTTTTAACTCTCTGATCGAGGTTCTCGGCATGGAAAAATCTTCGTAAACTAAATCACACGAGTATATGTTGACATTTAAGAGATATACAGACAAGAAAATCAAGGGCAATGATGATATATATGCGGATTAGACACAACAAAAAACACTCAACAAATGGCTACAATTTAAGGAATGTGTTTAGTGACGGCATCAGATTCCTAATTGATGGAGAAATGTCTGGTGGCAAGAAAAGCTGCTTCTAGGAGGTTGTTAAGTGTTTTCGCTCGACGATTCCATTCTTGGGTGGTTGGTTTGGCCCTTGTTCCTGTAACGCGAATCCTAGCCCGGTATATCCCACTGTAATTTTACACCATTGTGAACCTTACGCCTTTTTTGCTCTCTGATCGAGGTTCTCGGCGTTGAAAAATCTTCGTAAACTAAATCACACGTGTATATGTTGATATTTAAGAGATATACAGTCAAGAAAATCAAGGGCAATGGTGATATATATGCGGATTAGACACCAAAAAAAAACACTCAACAAATGGCTACAATTTAAGGAATGTGTTTAGTGACGACATCAGATTCCTAATTGATGGGGAAAGGTCTGGTGGCAAGAAAAGCTGCTTCTAGGAGGTTGTCAAGTGTTTTCGCTCGACTATTCCATTCTTGGGTGGTTGGTTTAGCCCTTGTTCCTGTAACTCGAATCCAAGGCCGGTATATCCCATTTTAATTTTACACCATTGTGAACCTTGTGCCTTTTTTACTCTCTGATCGAGGTTCTCGGCATTGAAAAATCTTCGTAAACTAAATCACACGTGTAAATGTTGATATTTAAGAGATATACAGTCAAGAAAATCAAGGGCAATGGTGATATATATGCGGATTAGATACCAAAAAAAAAAAACACTCAACAAATGGCTACAATTTAAAGAATGTGTTTAGTGACGGCATCAGATTCCTAATTGATGGAGAAAGGTCTGGTGGTAAGAAAAGCTGCTTCTAGGAGGTTGTCAACTGTTTTCGCTCGACGATTCCAATCTTGGGTGGTTGGTTTGGCCCTTGTTCCTGTAACTCGAATCCTAGCCCGGTATATCACATTTTAATTTTACACCATTATGAACCTTACGCCGTTTTTACTCTCTGGTCGAGGTTCTCGGCATTGAAAAATCTTCGTAAACTAAATCACACGTGTATATGTTGATATTTAAGCGAGATAAAGTCAAGAAAATCAAGGGTTATGGGGATATATATGCGAATTAGACAAAAAAAAAACACTCATCAAATGGCTACAATTTAAGGAATGTGTTTAGTGACGGCATCAGATTCCTAATTGATGGAGAAAGGTCTGGTGGCAAGAAAAGCTGCTTCTAGGAGGTTGTCAAGTGTTTTCGCTTGACGATTCCATTCTTGGGTGGTTGGTTTGGCCCTTATTCCTGTAACTCGAATCCTAGCCCGGTATATCCCATTTTAATCTTACACCATTGTGAACCTTACGCCTTTTTTACTCTCTGATCGAGGTTCTCGGCATTGAAAAATCTTCGTAAACTAAATCACACGTGTATGTGTTGAAATTTAAGAGATATATACAGTCCAGAAAATCACGGGCAATGGTGATATATATGTGGATTAGACACAAAAAAAACACTCAACAAATGGCTACAATTTAAGGAATGTGTTTAGTGATGGCATCAGATTCCTAATTGATGGAGAAAGGTCTGGTGGCAAGAAAAGCTGCTTCTAGGAGGTTGTCAAGTGTTTTCGCTTGACGATTCCATTCTTGGGTGTTTGGTTTGGCCCTTGTTCCCGTAACTCGAATCCTAGCCCGGTATATCCCATTTTAATCTTACACCATTGTGAACCTTACGCCTTTTTTACTCTCTGATCGAGGTTCTCGGCATTGAAAAATCTTCGTAAACTAAATCACACGTGTGTATGTTGACATTTAAGAGATATATACAGTCAAGAAAATCACGGGCAATGGTGATATATATGCGGATTAGACACAAAAAAAAAAAAACACTCAACAAATGGCTACAATTTAAGGAATGTGTTTAGTTACCGCATCAGATTCCTAATTGATGGGGAAAGGTCTGGTGGCTAGAAAAGCTGCTTCTAGGAGGTTGTCAAGTGTTTTCGCTCGACGATTACATTCTTGGGTGGTTTGTTTGGCCCTTGTTCCTGTAACTCGAACCCTAGCCCGGTATATCCCGTTTTAATTTTACACCATTGTGAACCTTACGCCTTTTTTACTCTATGATCGAGGTTCTCGGCATTGAAAAATCTTCGTAAACTATATCACACGTGTATATGTTGACATTTAAGAGATATACGGTCAAGAAAATCAAGGGCAATGGTGATATATATGCGGATTAGACACAAAAAAAAACACTCAACAAATGGCTACAATTTAAGGAATGTGTTTAGTGACGGCATCAGATTCTTAATTGATGGAGAAAGGTCTGGTGGCAAGAAAAGCCGCTTCTAGGAGGTTGTCATGTGTTTTCGCTCGACGATTCCATTCTTGGGTGGTTGGTTTGGCCCTTGTTCCTGTAACTCGAATCCAAGGCCGGTATATCCCATTTTAATTTTACAATACTGTGAACCTTATGCCTTTTTTACTCTCTGATCGAGGTTCTCGGCATTGAAAAATCTTCGTAAACTAAATCACACGTGTATATGTTGATATTTAAGAGATATACAGTCAAGAAAATCAAGGGTAATGGGGATATATATGCGGATTAGACACCAAAAAAAAAACACTCAACAAATGGCTACAATTTAAGGAATGTGTTTAGTGACGGCATCAGATTTCTAATTGACGGAGAAAGGTCTGGTGGTAAGAAAAGCTGCTTTTAGGAGGTTGTCAAGTATTTTCGCTCGACGATTCCAATCTTGGGTGGTTGGTTTGGCCCTTGTTCCTGTAACTCGAATCCTAGCCAGGTATATCACATTTTAATTTTACACCATTATGAACCTTACGCCTTTTTTACTCTCTGATCGAGGTTCTCGGCATTGAAAAATCTTCGTAAACTAAATCACACGTGTATATGTTGATATTTAAGAGAGATACAGTCAAGAAAATCAAGGGTAATGGTGATATATATGCGGATTAGACACCAAAAAAAAACACTCAACAAATGGCTACAATTTAAGGAATGTGTTTAGTGACGGCATCAGATTTCTAATTGACGGAGAAAGGTCTGGTGGTAAGAAAAGCTGCTTTTAGGAGGTTGTCAAGTATTTTCGCTCGACGATTCCAATCTTGGGTGGTTGGTTTGGCCCTTGTTCCTGTAACTCGAATCCTAGCCAGGTATATCACATTTTAATTTTACACCATTATGAACCTTACGCCTTTTTTACTCTCTGATCGAGGTTCTCGGCATTGAAAAATCTTCGTAAACTAAATCACACGTGTATATGTTGATATTTAAGAGAGATACAGTCAAGAAAATCAAGGGTAATGGGGATATATATGCGGATTAGACACAAAAAAAAAACACTCAACAAATGGCTACAATTTAAGGAATGTGTTTATTGACGGCATCAGATTCCTAATTGATGGAGAAAGGTCTGGTGGCAAGAAAAGCTGCTTCTAGGAGGTTGTCAAGTGTTTTCGCTTGACGATTCCATTCTTGGGTGGTTGGTTTGGCCCTTGTTCCTGTAACTCGAATCCTAGCCCGGTATATCCCATTTTAATCTTACACCATTGTGAACCTTACGCCTTTTTTACTCTCTGATCGAGGTTCTCGGCATTGAAAAATCTTCGTAAACTAAATCACACGTGTATATGTTGATATTTAAGAGAGATACAGTCAAGAAAATCAAGGGTAATGGGGATATATATGCGGATTAGACACAAAAAAAAACAGTCAACAAATGGCTACATTTTAAGGAATGTGTTTAGTGACGGCATCAGATTCCAAATTGATGGAGAAAGGTCTGGTGGCAAGAAAAGCTGCTTCTAGGAGGTTGTCAAGAGTTTTCGCTTGACGATTCCATTCTTGGGTGGTTGGTTTGGCCCTTGTTCCCGTAACTCGAATCCTAGTCCGGTATATCCCGTTTTAATCTTACACCATTGTGAACCTTACGCCTTTTTTACTCTCTGATCGAGGTTCTCGGCATTGAAAAATCTTCGTAAACTAAATCACACGTGTATATGTTGACATTTAAGAGATCTATACAGTCAAGAAAATCAAGGGCAATGGTGATATATACGCGGATTAGACACAAAAAAAAAAACACTCAACAAATGGCTACAATTTAAGGAATGTGTTAAGTTACGGCATCAGATTCCTAATTGATGGGGAAAGGTCTGGTGGCAAGAAAAGCTGCTTCTAGGAGGTTGTCAAGTGTTTTCGCTCGACGATTACATTCTTGGGTGGTTTGTTTGGCCCTTGTTCCTGTAACTCGAATCCTAGCCCGGTATATCCCATTTTAATTTTACACCATTGTGAACCTTACGCCTTTTTTACTCTATGATCGAGGTTCTCGGCATTGAAAAATCTTCGTAAACTATATCACACGTGTATATGTTGACATTTAAGAGATATACGGTCAAGAAAATCAAGGGCAATGGTGATATATATGATTAGACACCAAAAAAACACTCTACAAATGGCTACAAATTTAAGGAATGTGTTTAGTGATGGAATCAGATTCCTAATTGAAGGAGAAATGTTTGGTGGCAAGAAAAGCTGCTTCTAGGAGGTTGTCAAGTTTTTTTGCTCGACGATTCCATTCTTGGGTGGTTGGTTTGGCCCATGTTCCTGTAACTCGAATCCTAGCCCGATATATCCCATTTTAATTTTACACCATTGTGAACCTTACGCCTTTTTTACTCTATGATAGAGAGTTTCGGCATTGAAAAATCTTTGTAAACTAAATCACACGTGTATATGTTGACATTTAAGAGACATACAGTCAAGAAAAACAAGGATAATGGTGATATATATGCGGATTAGACACCAAAAAAACCACACACACACCAAATGGCTACAATTTAAGGAATGTGCTTAATGACGGCATCAGATTCCTAATTGATGGAGAAAGGTCTGGTGGCAAGAAAAGCTGCTTCTAGGAGGTTGTCAACTGTTTTTGCTCGACGATTCCATTCTTGGGTGGTTGGTTTGTCCCTTGTTCCTGTGACTCGAATCCTAGCCCGGTATATCCCATTTTAATTTTACACCATTGTGAACCTTACGCCTTGTTTACTCTCTGATCGAGGTTTTCGGCATTGAAAAATCTTCGTAAACTAAATCACACGTGTATATGTTGACATTTAAGAGATATACAGTCAAGAAAATCAAGGGCAATGGTGATTATTATGCGGATTAGACACAAAAAAAAAACACTCAACAAATGGCTACAATTTAAGGAATGTGTTTAGTGACGGCATCAAATTCCTAATTGATGGAGAAAGGTCTGGTGGCAAGAAAAGCTGCTTCTAGGAGGTTGTCAAGTGTTTTCGCTCGACGATTCCATTCTTGGGTGGTTGGTTTGGCCCTTGTCCCTGTAACTCTAATCCTAGCCCGATATATCCCATTTTAATCTTTCAGCATTGTGAACCTTATGCCTTTTTTACTCTCTGATCGAGGTTCTCATCGTTGAAAAATCTTCATAAACTAAATCACACGTGTATATGTTGACATTTAAGAGATATACAGTCAAGAAAATCAACGGCAATGCTGATATATATGCGGATTAGACACAAAAAAAAACACTCAACAAATGGCTACAATTTAAGGAATGTGTTTAGTGACGGCATAAGATTCCTAATTGATGGAGAAAGGTCTGGTGGTAAGAAAAGCTGCTTCTAGGAGGTTGTCAAGTATTTTCGCTCGACGATTCCATTCTTGGGTGGCTGGTTTGGCCCTTGTTCCTGTAACTCGAATCCTAGCCCGGTATATCCCATTTTAATTTTACACCATTGTGAACCTTACGCCTTTTTTACTCTCTGATCGAGGTTCTCGGCATTGAAAAATCTTCGTAAACTAAATCACACATGTATATGTTGATATTTAAGAGATATACAGTCAAGAAAATCAAGGGCAATGGTGATATATATGCGGATTAGACACAAAAAAAAACACACACACAACAAATGGCTACAATTTAAGGAATGTTTTTAGTGACGGCATCAGATTCCTAATTGATGGAGAAATGTCTGGTGGAAAGAAAAGCTGCTTCTAGGAGGTTGTCAATTGTTTTCGCCCGACGATTCCATTCTTGGGTGGTTGGTTTGGCCCTTGTTCCTGTGACTCGAATCTTAGCCCGATATATCCCATTTTAATTTTACACCATTGTGAACCTTACGCCTTTTTTACTCTCTGATCGAGGTTATCGACATTGAAAAATCTTCGTAAACTAAACCACACGTGTATATGTTGACATTTAAGAGATATACAGTCAAGAAAATCAAGGGTAATGGGGATATATATGCGGATTAGACACAAAAAAAAAACAGTCAACAAATGGCTACATTTTAAGGAATGTGTTTAGTGACGGCATCAGATTCCAAATTGATGGAGAAAGGTCTGGTGGCAAGAAAAGCTGCTTCTAGGAGGTTGTCAAGAGTTTTCGCTTGACGATTCCATTCTTGGGTGGTTGGTTTGGCCCTTGTTCCCGTAACTCGAATCCTAGTCCGGTAGATCCCATTTTAATCTTACACCATTGTGAACCTTACGCCTTTTTTACTCTCTGATCGAGGTTCTCGGCATTGAAAAATCTTCGTAAACTAAATCACACGTGTATATGTTGACATTTAAGAGATCTATACAGTCAAGAAAATCAAGGGCAATGGTGATATATATGCGGATTAGACACAAAAAAAAAACACTCAACAAATGGCTACAATTTAAGGAATGTGTTAAGTTACGGCATCCGATTCCTAATTGATGGGGAAAGGTCTGGTGGCAAGAAAAGCTGCTTCTAGGAGGTTGTCAAGTGTTTTCGCTCGACGATTACATTCTTGGGTGGTTTGTTTGGCCCTTGTTCCTGTAACTCGAATCCTAGCCCGGTATATCCCATTTTAATTTTACACCATTGTGAACCTTACGCCTTTTTTACTCTATGATCGAGGTTCTCGGCATTGAAAAATCTTCGTAAACTATATCACACGTGTATATGTTGACATTTAAGAGATATACGGTCAAGAAAATCAAGGGCAATGGTGATATATATGATTAGACACCAAAAAAACACTCAACAAATGGCTACAAATTTAAGGAATGTGTTTAGTGATGGAATCAGATTCCTAATTGAAGGAGAAATGTTTGGTGGCAAGAAAAACTGCTTCTAGGAGGTTGTTAAGTTTTTTTGCTCTACGATTCCATTCTTGGGTGGTTGGTTTGGCCCATGTTCCTGTAACTCGAATCCTAGCCCGATATATCCCATTTTAATTTTACACCATTGTGAACCTTACGCCTTTTTTACTCTATGATAGAGAGTTTCGGCATTGAAAAATCTTTGTAAACTAAATCACACGTGTATATGTTGACATTTAAGAGACATACAGTCAAGAAAAACAAGGATAATGGTGATATATATGCGGATTAGACACCAAAAAAAACACACACACACCAAATGGCCACAATTTAAGGAATGTGCTTAATGACGGCATCAGATTCCTAATTGATGGAGAAAGGTCTGGTGGCAAGAAAAGCTGCTTCTAGGAGGTTGTCAACTGTTTTTGCTCGACGATTCCATTCTAGGGTGGTTGGTTTGTCCCTTGTTCCTGTGACTCGAATCCTAGCCCGGTATATCCCATTTTAATTTTACACCATTGTGAACCTTACGCCTTGTTTACTCTCTGATCGAGGTTTTCGGCATTGAAAAATCTTCGTAAACTAAATCACACGTGTATATGTTGACATTTAAGAGATATACAGTCAAGAAAATCAAGGGCAATGGTGATTATTATGCGGATTAGACACAAAAAAAAAAACACTCAACAAATGGCTACAATTTAAGGAATGTGTTTAGTGACGGCATCAAATTCCTAATTGATGGAGAAAGGTCTGGTGGCAAGAAAAGCTGCTTCTAGGAGGTTGTCAAGTGTTTTCGCTCGACGATTCCATTCTTGGGTGGTTGGTTTGGCCCTTGTCCCTGTAACTCTAATCCTAGCCCGATATATCCCATTTTAATCTTACAGCATTGTGAACCTTATGCCTTTTTTACTCTCTGATCGAGGTTCTCGGCGTTGAAAAATCTTCATAAACTAAATCACACGTGTATATGTTGACATTTAAGAGATATACAGTCAAGAAAATCAACGGCAATGCTGATATATATGCGGATTAGACACAAAAAAAAAACACTCAACAAATGGCTACAATTTAAGGAATGTGTTTAGTGACGGCATAAGATTCCTAATTGATGGAGAAAGGTCTGGTGGTAAGAAAAGCTGCTTCTAGGAGGTTGTCAAGTATTTTCGCTCGACGATTCCATTCTTGGGTGGCTGGTTTGGCCCTTATTCCTGTAACTCGAATCCTAGCCCGGTATATCCCATTTTAATTTTACACCATTGTGAACCTTACGCCTTTTTTACTCTCTGATCGGGGTTCTCGGCATTGAAAAATCTTCGTAAACTAAATCACACATGTATATGTTGATATTTAAGAGATATACAGTCAAGAAAATCAAGGGCAATGGTGATATATATGCGGATTAGACACAAAAAAAAAAAACACACACAACAAATGGCTACAATTTAAGGAATGAGTTTAGTGACGGCATCAGATTCCTAATTGATGGAGAAATGTCTGGTGGCAAGAAAAGCTGCTTCTAGGAGGTTGTCAATTGTTTTCGCCCGACGATTCCATTCTTGGGTGGTTGGTTTGGCCCTTGTTCCTGTGACTCAAATCTTAGCCCGATATATCCCATTTTAATTTTACACCATTGTGAACCTTACGCCTTTTTTACTCTCTGATCGAGGTTATCGACATTGAAAAATCTTCGTAAACAAAATCACACGTGTATATGTTGACATTTAAGAGATATACAGTCAAGAAAATCAAGGGCAATGGTGATATATATGCGGATTAGACACCAACAAAAACACTCAACAAATGGCTACAATTTAAGGAATGTGTTTAGTGACGGCATCAGATTCCTAATTGATGGAGAAAGGTCTGTTGGCAAGAAAAGCTGCTTTTAGGAGGTTGTCAAGTGTTTTCGCTCGACGATTCCATTCTTGGGTGGTTGGTTTGGCCCTTGTTCCTGTAACTCGAATCCTAGCCCGGTATATCCCTATTTAATCTTACACCATTGTGTACCTTACGCCTTTTTTACTCTCTGATCGAGGTTCTCGGCATTGAAAAATATTTATAAACTAAATCACACGTGTATATGTTGATATTTAAGAGATATACAGTCAAGAAAATCAAGGGCAATGCTGATATATATGCGGATTAGACACAAAAAAAAAACACTCAACAAACGGCTACAATTTAAGGAATGTGTTTAGTGACGGCATAAGATTCCTAATTGATGGAGAAAGGTCTGGTGGTAAGAAAAGCTGCTTCTAGAAGGTTGTCAAGTATTTTCGCTCGACGATTCCATTCTTGGGTGGTTGGTTTTGCCCTTCTGCCCGTAACTCGAATCCTAGCCCGGTATATCCCATTTTAATCTTACACCATTGTGAAACTTACGCCTTTTTTACTCTCTGATGGAGGTTCTCGGCATTAAAAAATCTTCGTAAACTAAATCACACGTGTATATGTTGATATTTAAGAGATATACAGTCTAGAAAATCAAGGGCAATGGTGATATATATGCGGATTAGACACCAAAAAAAAAACACTCAACAAATGGCTAAAATTTAAGGAATGTGTTTAGTGACGGCATCAGATTCCTAATTGATGGAGAAAGGTCTGGTGGCAAGAAAAGCTGCTTCTATGAGGTTGTCAAGTGTTTTCGCTCGACGATTCCATTCTTGGGTGGTTGGTTTGGCCCTTGTTCCTGTAACTCGAATCCTAGCCCGGTATATCCCATTTTAATTTTACTCCATTGTGAACCTTATGCCTTTTTAACTCTCTGATTGAGGTTCTCGGCATTGAAAAATCTTCGTAAACTAAATCACACGTGTATATGTTGATATTTAAGAGATATACAGTCAAGAAAATCAAGGGCAATGGTGATATATATATGCGGATTAGACACAAAAAAAAAACACTCAACAAATGGCTACAATTTAAGGAATGTGTTTAGTGACGGCATCAGATTCCTAATTGATGGAGAAAGGTCTGGTGGTAAGAAAGCTGCTTCTGGGAGGTTCTCAAGTGTTTTCGCTCGACGATTCCAATCTTGGGTGGTTGGTTTGGCCCTTTTTCCTGTAACTCGAATCCTAGCCCGGTATATCCCATTTTAATTTTACACCGTTGTGAACCTTACGCCTTTTTTACTCTCTGAACGAGGTTCTCGGCATTGAAAAATCTTCGTAAACTAAATCACACGTGTATATGTTGACATTTAAGAGATATACAGTCAAGAAAATCAAGGGCAATGGGGATATATATGCGGATTAGACACAAAAAAAAAACACTCAACAAATGGCTACAATTTAAGAATATGTTTAGTGACGGCATCAGATTCCTAATTGATGGAGAAAGGTCTGGTGGCAAGAAAAGCTGCTTCTAGGAGGTTGTCAAGTGTTTTCGCTTGACGATTCCATTCTTGGGTGGTTGGTTTGGCCCTTGTTCCTGTAACTCGAATCCTAGCCCGGTATATCCCATTTTAATCTTACACCATTGTGAACCTTACGCCTTTTTTACTCTTTGATCGAGGTTCTCGGCATTGAAAAATCTTCGTAAACTAAATCACACATGTATATGTTGTCATTTAAGAGATATACAGTCAAGAAAATCAAGGGCAATGCTGATATATATGCGGATTAGACACCAAAAAAAGAACACTCAACAAATGGCTACAATTTAAGGAATGTGTTTAGTGACGGCATAAGATTCCTAATTGATGGAGAAAGGTCTGGTGGTAAGAAAAGCTGCTTCTAGGAGGTTGTCAAGTATTTTCGCTTGACGATTCCATTCCTGGGTGGTTGGTTTGGCCCTTGTTCCTGTAACTCGAATCCTAGCCCGGTATATCCCATTTTAATTTTACACCATTGTGAACCTTACGCCTTTTTTACTCTCTGATCGAGGTTCTCGGCATTGAAAAATCTTCGTAAACTAAATCACACTTGTATATGTTGATATTTAAGAGATATACAGTCAAGAAAATCAAGGGCAATGGTGATATATATGCGGATTAGACACCAAAAAAAAACACTCAACAAATGGCTACAATTTAAGGAATGTGTTTAGTGACGACATCAGATTCCTAATTGATGGGGAAAGGTCTGGTGGCAAGAAAAGCTGCTTCTAGGAGGTTGTTAAGTGTTTTCGCTCGACGATTCCATTCTTGGGTGGTTAGTTTGGCCCTTGTTCCTGTAACTCGAATCCTAGCCCGGTATATCCCTTTTTAATCTTACACCATTGTGAAACTTACGCCTTTTTTACTCTCTGATCGAGGTTCTCGGCATTGAAAAATCTTCATAAACTAAATCACACGTGTATATGTTGACATTTAGGAGATATACAGTCAAGAAAATCAAGGGCAATGCTGATATATATGTGGATTAGACACAAAAAAAAAACACTCAACAAATGGCTACAATTTAAGGAATGTGTTTAGTGACGGCATCAAATTCCTAATTGATGGAGAAATGTCTGGTGGCAAGAAAAGCTGCTTCTAGGAGGTTGTCAATTGTTTTCGCTCGACGATTCCATTCTTGGGTGGTTGGTGTGGCCCTTGTTCCTGTGACTCGAATCCTAGCCCGGTATATCCCATTTTAATTTTACACCATTGTGAACCTTACGCCTTTTTTACTCTCTGATCGAGGTTCTCGGCATTGAAAAAACTTCGTAAACTAAATCACACGTGTGTATGTTGACATTTTAGAGATATACAGTCAAGAAAATCAAGGGCAATGGTGATATATATGCGGATTAGACACTAAAAAAAAACACTCAACAAACGGCTACAATTTAAGGAATGTGTTTAGTGACGGCATCAGATTTCTAATTGATGGAGAAAGGTCTGGTGGCAAGAAAAGCTGCTTCTAGGAGGTTGTCAAGTGTTTTCGCTCGACGATTCCATTCTTGGGTGGTTGGTTTGGCCCTTGTTCCTGTAACTCGAATCCTAGCCCGGTATATCCCTTTTTAATCTTACACCATCGTGAAGCTTACGCCTTTTTTACTCTCTGATCGAGGTTCTCGGCATTGAAAAATCTTCATAAACTAAATCACACGTGTATATGTTGACATTTAAAAGATATACAATCAAGAAAATCAAGGGCAATGGTGATATATATGCGGATTAGTCACCAAAAAAAAAAAAAAACACTCAACAAATGGCTACAATTTAAGGAATGTGTTTAGTGACGGCATCAGATTCCTAATTGATGGGGAAAGGTCTGGTGGCAAGAAAAGCTGCTTCTAGGAGGTTGTCAAGTGTTTTCGCTCGACGATTCCATTCTTGGGTGGTTTGTTTGGCCCTTGTTCCTGTAACTCGAATCCTAGCCCGGTATATCCGATTTTAATTTTACACCATTGTGAACCTTGCGCCTTTTTTACTCTCTGATCGAATTTCTCGGCATTGAAAAATCTTCGTAAACTAAATCACACATGTATATGTTGACATTTTAGAGATATACAGTCAAGAAAATCAAGGGCCATGGTGATATATATGCAGATTAGACACCAAAAGAACACTCAACAAATGGCTACAATTTAAGGAATGTGTTTAGTGACGGCATCAGATTCCTAATTGATGGAGAAAGGTCTGGTGGCAAGAAAAACTCCTTCTAGGAGGTTGTCAAGTTTTTTCGTTCGACGATTCCTTTCTTGGGAGGTTGGTTTGGCCCTTGTTCCTGTAACTCGAATTCTAGCCCGATATATCCCATTTTAATTTTACACCATTGTGAACCTTACGCCATTTTTACTCTCTGATAGAGGTTCTCAGCATTGAAAAATCTTCGTAAACTAAATCACACGTGTATATGTTGACATTTAAGAGACATACATTCAAAAAAATTAAGGGAAATGGTGATATATATGCAGATTAGACACAAAAAAAAAAAAAAAAAACACACACACACACAACAAATGGCTACAATTTAAGGAATGTGTATAGTGACGGCATCAGATTCCTAATTGATGGAGAAATGTCTGGTGGCAAGAAAAGCTGCTTCTAGGAGGTTGTCAATTGTTTTCGCTCGACGATTCCATTCTTGGGGGGTTGGTTTGGCCCTTGTTTCTGTAACTCGAATCCTAGCCCGGTATATCCCATTTTAATTTTACACCATTGTGAACCTTACGCCTTTTTTACTCTCTGATCGATGTTCTCGGCATTGAAAAATCTTCGTAAACTAAATCACACGTGTATATGTTGACATTTAAAAGATATACAATCAAGAAAATCAAGGGCAATGGTGATATATATGCGGATTAGACATCAAAAAAAAAAAACACTCAACAAATGGCTACAATTTAAGGAATGTGTTTAGTGACGGCATCAGATTCCTAATTGATGGAGAAAGGTCTGGTGGCAAGAAAAGCTCTTTTTAGGAGGTTGTCAAGTTTTTTCGTTCGACGATTCCATTCTTGGGTGGTTGGTTTGGCCCTTGTTCCTGTAACTCGAATCCTAGCCCGATATATCCCGTATTAATTTTACACCAGTGTGAACCTTACGCCTTTTTTACTCTCTGATAGAGGTTCTCGGCATTGAAAAATCTTCGTAAACTAAATCACACGTGTATATGTTGACATTTAAGAGACATACATTCAAGAAAATTAAGGGAAATGGTGATATATATGCCGATTAGACACCAAAAAAAAAACACACAACAAATAGGTACAATTTAAGGAATGTGTTTAGTGACGGCATCAGATTCCTAATTGATGGAGAAAGGTCTGGTGGCAAGAAAAGCTGCTTCTAGGTGCTTGTCAAGTGTTTTCGCTCGACGATTCCATTCTTGGGTGGTTGGTTTGGCCCTTGTTCCTGTAACTCGAATCCTAGCCCGGTATATCCCATTTTAATCTTACACCATTGTGAACCTTACGCCTTTTTTTACTCTCTGATCGAGGTTCTTGGCATTGAAAAATCTTCGTAAATTAAATCACACGTGTATATGTTGACATTTAAGAGATATACAGTCAAGAAAATCAAGGGCAATGCTGGTATATATGCGGATTAGACACAAAAAAAAAAACACTCAACAAATGGCTACAATTTAAGGAATGTGTTTAGTGACGGCATAAGATTCCTAATTGATGGAGAAAGGTCTAGTGGTAAGTAAAGCTGCTTCTAGGAGGTTGTCAAGTATTTTCGCTCGACGATTCCATTCTTGGGTGGTTGGTTTGGCCCTTGTTCCTGTAACTCGAATCCTAGCCCGGTATATCCCATTTTAATTTTACACCATTGTGAACCTTACGCCTTTTTTACTCTCTGATAGAGGTTCTCGGCATTGCAAAATCTTCGTAAACTAAACCACACGTGTATATGTTTACATTTAAGAGATATACAGTCAAGAAAATCAAGGGCAATGGTGATATATATGCGGATTAGTCACCAAAAAAAAAACACTCAACAAACGGCTACAATTTAAGGAATTTGTTTAGTGACGGCATCAGATTCCTAATTGATGGAGAAAGGTCTGGTGGCAAGAAAAGCTGCTTCTAGGAGGTTGTCAAGTGTTTTCGCTCGACGATTCCATTCTTGGGTGGTTGGTTTTGCCCTTGTTCCTGTAACTCGAATCCTAGCCCGGTATATCCCATTTTAATTTTACACTATTGTGAACCTTACGCCTTTTTTACTGTCTGATCGAGGTTCTCGGCTTTGAAAAAATCTTCATAAACTAAATCACATGTGTATATGTTGATATTTAAGAGATATACAGTCAATAAAATCAAGGGCAATGGTGATATATATGTGGATTAGACACAAAAAAACAACACTCAACAAATGGCTACAATTTAAGAAATGTGTTTAGTGACGGCATCAGATTCCTAATTGATGGAGAAAGGTCTGGTGGAAAGAAAAGCTGCTTCTAGGAGGTTGTCAAGTGTTTTTGCTCGACGATTTCATTCTTGGGTGGTTGGTTAGGCCCTTTTTCCTGTAACTCGAATCCTAGCCCGGTTTATCCCATTTTCATCTTACACCATTGTGAACCTTACGCGTTTTTTACTCTCTGATCGAGGTTCTCGGCATTGAAAAATCTTCGTAAACTAAATCACACGTGTATATGTTGACATTTAAGAGATATACAGTCAAGAAAATCAACGGCAATGCTGATATATATGCGGATTAGACACCAAAAAAAAACACTCAACAAATGGCTACAATTTAAGGAATGTGTTTAGTGACGGCATCAGATTCCTAATTGATGGAGAAAGGTCTGGTGGTAAGAAAAGCTGCTTCTAGGAGGTTGTCAAGTGTTTTCACCCGACGATTCCATTCTTGGGTGGTTGGTTTGGCCCTTGTTCCTGTAACTCGAATCCTAGCCCGGTATATCCCATTTTAGTTTTACACCATTGTGAACCTTACGCCTTTTTTACTCTCTGATCGAGGTTCTCGGCAATGAAAAATCTTCGTAAACTAAATCACACGTGTATATGTTGACATTTAAGAGATATACAATCAAGAAAATCAAGGGCAATGGTGATATATATGCGGATTAGACACCAAAAAAAAAATCACTCAACAAATTGCTACAATTTAAGGAATGTGTTTAGTGAAGGCATCAGATTCTTAATTGATGGAGAAAGGTCTGGTGGTAAGAAAAGCTGCTTCTAAGAGGTTCTGAAGTGTTTTCGCTTGACGATTCCATTCTTGGGTGGTTGGTTTGGTCCTTGTTCCTGTCACTCGAATCCTAGCCCGGTATATCCCATTTTAATTTTACACCATTGTGAACCTTACGCCTTTTTTACTCTCTGATAGAGGTACTCGGCATTGAAAAATCTTCGTAAACTATATCACACGTCTATATGTTGACATTTAAGAGATATACAGTCAAGAAAATCAAGGGCAATGGTGATATATATGCGGACTAGACACAAAAAAAAATCTCTCAACAAATGGCTACAATTTAAGGAATGTGTTTAGTGACGGCATCAGATTCCTAATTGATGGAGAAAGGTCTGGTGGTAAGAAAAGCTGCTTCTAGGAGGTTGTCAAGTGTTTTCGCTCGACGATTCCATTCTTGGGTGGTTGGTTTGGCCCTTGTTCCTGTAACTCGAATCCTATCCCGGTATATCCCATTTTAATTTTACACCATTGTGAACCTTACGCCTTTTTTACTCTCTGATCGAGGTTCTCGGCATTGAAAAATCTTCGTAAACTAAATCACACGTGTATATGTTGATATTTAAGAGATATACAGTCAAGAAAATCAAGGGCAATGGTGATATATATGCGGATTAGACACCAAAAAAAAACACTCAACAAATGGCTACAATTTATGGAATGTGTTTAGTGACGGCATCAGATTCCTAATTGATGGAGAAAGGTCTGGTGGCAAGAAAAGCTGCTTCTAGGAGGTTGTCAAGTGTTTTCGCTCGACGATTCCATTCTTGGGTGGTTGGTTTGGCCCTTGTTCCTGTAGCTCGAATCCTAGCCTGGTATATCCCATTTTAGTTTTACACCATTGTGAACCTTACGCCTTTTTTACTCTCTGATCGAGGTTTTAGGCATTGAAAACTTCGTAAAATAAATCACACGTGTATATGTTGATATTTAAGAGATATACAGTCAAGAAAATCAAGGGCAATGGTGATATATATGCGGATTAGACACAAAAAAAAAAAACACACTCAACAAATGGCTACAATTTAAGGAATGTGTTTAGTGACGGCATCAGATTTCTACTTGTTGGAGAAAGGTCTGGTGGCAAGAAAAACTGCTTCTAGGAGGTTGTCAAGTGTTTTCGGTCGACGATTCCATTCTTGGGTGGTTGGTTTGACCCTTGTTAGTGTAACTCGAATCCTAGCCCGGTATATCCCCATTTAATTTTACACCATTGTGAACCTTACGCCTTTTTTACTCTCTGATCGAGCTTCTCGGCATTGAAAAATCTTCATAAACTAAATCACACGTGTATATGTTGATATTTAAGAGATATACAGTCAAGAAAATCAAGGGCAATGGTGATATATATGTTGGTGCACACATCTGTCGTCTTCGTCTTATATCGAGTCTCGGTTACATTGCAGCTCTAATCAAGGATGATGTCATCATATCTAATGATGACATCACACTCATGACATCATCCATGACATAATGAATAATGACATCATCACATGACAATATCTCGTGAACTTGCATGCAAAAATGAAATCAGATTGTTATTTAGTAAGGTTTCGCTTGAAGACAAAAGCATGTGGGTTTCGCTTCAAGGCATCTAGAGGTTTCGCTTGAAGATGATATGTGTTTCTTCAAGCGAAAGCCTGACCACTATATATAGGATTGTCATGTTTTCATTTGAAGCGATGAGGTCAGAACAGATCAGAGCCTTGTAACTTGTACCGAAGTGCTGCCGGTATATTTTGTGCTTGTAATCGTTGATAAATCAATATACAAGAGATTTAAAGTGACATTCAAGCTGTTTCAAAGTCGGTTTCTTATTTTCCGCATCTGAAACTGATTAAATCTCTTCTGAACGACTCGTTCGGGTCGCAAACCGATCCTACAAGTGGTATCAGAGCTCAGGAGGAAGAGATTTTGCAGAAACAGCTCGTTTTCATCACTAATTCTGTTTCTACACCATTCTTTTTCAAATTCAAAAATTTTTCACGGTTAAAAACGGCTCAAATTCACACATCTTGTGCGTAATCATGTATTAACAAATCCTGGAAAGTTTCAGCACTAAAATCAACCTAAAAACTGGTTATATTCATCTGCTCGCTTGAATTCGTTCGACATTTGCTGACATCATCTGGGCTTTCGCTTGAGAAATTTTGATGGTGTTTGAAGCGAAACACCGGCTTTTGCTTGAAATTGACGTTTTTCGCTTGAGTGTGAACATCGTGTTGTGCAATACATTTATCGAGGTTTTCAGTAATTGGAATAGAAAATTACGAGTTAGTGTGTCAGTTGATAACATGTGTGATTCATTCAAAGTTTGCATGTGATCTGAATTGCATAAATCCACTACATAAGTTGTGACCTAATCCTTATTCAACAACAATTGAAAATTGTCAGCTTTGTCATGTGATTATATCGGTACATCATTACACGTGATCATCTTTGGTTCAGTTGAGAGTTATAGAGTAGTGTTATGTCACATGATATATTGTTAGATTCAAGTAACAGGTGTTGATATTGTCTGTTTGTGGCAAATGGGTTACACGTGAACGTCTGATTCAGTTATGATTTTTTTCAAAAAGTCTTACATGTTCATGTGATCATTAATTTGGTCATTCTTTTAAGATTTGGGAGGTCCAATGAGAATTTAGAGATCAAAAGTGTTTGTCTGATATGTGATCGGAATTAATTAGTGCAATCCATGTGTCTACATAGGTGATCAGTTCAATAAGCACATTGCATGTGAACATTGATTGTTTGTGTCTGATTTTTTTTATAGAATACAAGTTACATGTGACCAGACTTTACTTACGACCCAATCAAAGTGTTTGAAATTGTGTTGTCAGCCCAAGAGCATTAAAGAACTGATTAAAAGATTACCGGCCCAATCATAGCTCACTTGTTAATATACCGGCCCATGGAAAAGAATTAAAAAGTGTTGTTAAATGAATCGATATTTGGCAGTTTATTTTTAGTAAAAAATTGCATGTAATTTGTTGATAAATTGTTGAAAGATTTTTGGGTCATTTGATAGTGTTGATTCAGATCGCACAGGGTGTTTTTGATAGTCATCAATTCGCTTGAAAGTTTGTAAGGTTTGGAGTTTAAAGGTTTCAAAGGGTCAAGTCATTTGAATTCGATTCGGGTCAAAGCAGTCCACACAGTGTGTCAATCTTCAGTCCGCACAGTGTGTCAATCTTCAATCGGAACAGTCTGTCTATCTTCAGTCTGCACAAAATAATCATCAGTTCGAGTACCAGTGTTATTCTGTTAATCAATAAGTTTTTTTTTAAACTGATCATTTGTTTGACTGTTTCAGGTATTTTTTTTCAAGGAGATACAGCTCATTTGAAAAATTCGAAACATGGAGAACGAGTTCTACAATGCTTTTGCTAGTCCAATTACAATCACTCAGAGTGCTTTGCATGAAAATGAAACCGGGACGTCTCAGAAACCACCCAAACTCATGGATATTGATGATTACAATGCATGGTCCAAACGGTTTGGAAATTGGGTTGAAGCTTATCACTTAGATGCGTGGGAACACACTGAAGAACCATATGTTAGACCCACAACGAATAATATTCAGCAGGCAATTAGGGAAATGAGTACGGAAGATAAAAAGAAATATCGAGATGAGAAATTGATGGTGAGTCTGCTTCAGCAAGCGATAAAAGAAGATATCTTGATACTGCTTCAACATGATGGAACTGCTTATTCAATTTGGACAGAATTGGAAGCAAAATTTGTTGGAAGTGATGATATGCTCAAAAACAAGATGTCTCTCATGAAGAAAGAGTTTGATTTATTCCGTGGTTTAAAATCTGAAAACACCAAGCAAATAATTGATAGATATTGTAACTTGGTGAGAAGTATGACAAAACTTGGTATTAAAAAGGATACTTATGAATTGATTGAAAAACTTGCAGATGCACTACCTCATGAAACTTGGGGAACGTTTTTGATGATGTTGAGATCCAACAGAAAAGATTATAAAAACATGACATTGGGAGACTGCATCAAACACCTGGAAGCTCAAGAGATGGAGCAGAGGAAGATTGCCAGGATGAAGAACTATGATGGAGAACAAGATATCAGCTTGTATTACAAAGGTGGTGTCAACGAAAAGTCAAATTTTTCTCCAAAAGTCGAAACTGCTTACAGTGTGAAAGATTCTTCTGAAAAGAAATCATCCCAGGGATCAAGCAGCACAAGATTTTCATCATTTGATCCAAACATTTCTGCAACAAATAATGGAAGAAAACTTCAGTGTAACATTGTATTAAATCTTGAAAGTGATCAAGATTATTCTGAAGAAGTTTCCAAAAATCAAATGTCTTTGTTGGGAATGGTTTTAGAGTCTTATAGTAGTTTTGTGGCCGGAAAGATCGGTAATCCAATGCTCACAAAAGAGGATTACGATCAAATCGATGCTGAGGAAATGGAATTGATGGATATTAAATGGTGCATGGCCAGTGTAATGAGAAGAGCTGAGAAGTTTAAACAAATTACGGGAAGAAATGATTTTCTTGATGCAAGCGTTTCAAATTTAGGCTTTGATAAATCTAAAGTTACATGTTTTCGTTGCAGGGAAAAGGGACATTTCAAGAGAGAGTGCAAAAATCGTGAAGCTACTGGAGCCCAGAATCCTTTTGGAAACAACGATTATCACAAAAAGGCAATTATCATCAAATCACACCACCAGCATCGCATCAGGCACAAACTGCACATGGGAGAGATGTGATTGAAGGTTCAAAAAGAGCGTGTATAGTTAATCAGGGCAAATATGATAATTTTAGCTGGGATAAATATGTTCCAACAAATAGCAAAGTGTTTCTGGCAGATCAAGACGATGAAAAGTTAGCTGAAGGTTTCAATTGGGACGATTTTTGCCCAGATCAAGACACTTCAAATGTTAAAGCTTACATTGCAAATGCCTACGATCTGAAATGTGCCGAAAAGTGCAGAAAAGTAATGGAAGCTGCTGAAGCAAGACGGAGAAAGATTGAAGAAGAGGAAGAAGAGGAAGAGAGATTAAAAGCTGAAGCTAAAGCTGAGAAAAAGAGAAGAGCTGAATTTTTATAATCAAACCGAACAGTCAAAGAGGTTCCTGAATTTGAAGTCAAAGTTGATGCAGAACCTGTCAAAGTTCCTGAAAAGTGCATGAATTGTGATTCTTTAATCAAACAGAACAATGAGTTGCTGCACAATATAAACAGATTGAAAGAATCCTATGATACAATGAACAGAGAAATTAACAAATATACTGATTCAAACGGTGAACAAGTTGTGGCAATGAATACGCTGAAGAAAGCGTACCTGAGACAACTTGATGATGTCAACTTTCACATAAAGAAATGTGCTGATCTAGAGTTGAAGTTGGCAACACAAAAGATAGAAACTAAAAGAGTCAACAAGTTATTAGAAAGTTACTCATGTTCTACTTTTGTTGTTAACAGGATTTATCCGGTTGTAGAGAATTTGAAGACTTTTGAAGAAGTGAAGACGTCCGAAGAAAAGAAATCTGTGACAAAAGATGAAGATAAAGTGAAGATTTCTGGTAAGAAACCAAGTGTGGTCTACACTAGATGTCCGCCCCCGGTCGAAAATGGATTTTTACCTCGAAATCCAAATTCCGAAAGATTCGAAAAGGCAATAAACTTACAATGGGAGTCTGGGTCATCGGATAACTTGCCAGAAAATATTGATGTCACGTACACGTCATCCGACACTGATCATGAGTCAAAGTTGATAAAAAGTGTGGTCGATCAGGTGTTAGATAAAGATGACTGTGAGGAGTCAAAACCGGAGTCCAAATCCAAGTCAAAATCTGAGTCCGATGCGTCAAAGTCAACAGTCAAAAAGGACAAACGGGTTTATGACAAACAATTTTTGCTATCGAAATCTAATTTGAATGATGAATCGGTCAAAGTAGCATATACTTTGAAAGGTTCTGACAAATTATATTCTGATGAGAGTTTTCCAATAAGAAGTGTTAGATTTGAAATGATTCAAAAGGTTTTCAAAATCACAGAAATTAATATTTTTGAAATAAAAGATTTAAATCTTAATGGAAAACCTAAACAATACACTTCAAGAGATCAACAAAGATTTAACAAGAAAATGGGTTACAATTGTGGTTACAGTTTCCAAAAGAAACCAAACCATAATCGTAATTACAAAAAGAAAGGATTAGGTTTTGTACCACCGAAAAATTATAAAAATGCAAAATTTTCTAAACCAAAAACTGTATTTGTTTCAGGAAAATCTTTAGATGATGAGAAAGAGCAAGCATTCAGAAAACAGACGAATCAGGAATTCCTTGCCAAGAAGCAAGAAGAGTTGAAGAAAAATGCTGTTCCAAAGAAGATAGAAACCAGAACCTGTTTTCAGTGCAAGATTGTTGGTCATGCTGCTAGGAATTGTCCGAAAACATTCAAACCAAAACAGGAAGTATCTGGTAAATTGAAAGAGAAAGTTGTGGAGAAAACTGAACTTATAACCAAACCATTTACTGGCTTTGAAAATTCAACCTTTGAGAAGGGAGAATGTTCAAAGAGTGTTTTGAAAGGAAAAGAAAATGTAAAAAATCAAAAATGGGTTGTGAAAGGTTTAGGTAATAATTCTGGTGATGAATCTGATTCCGTAAAATCAGAGGAGCCACGTGTTGAGAAAAAGGTTGAAAAATCAGCTCCAACTATGAACGATGAAAATTTTCCACCGTTGTGTGCTGAAAATTTTATGAAGAAAGTTGGAAAAGTTGAAATATCAAATCAATTTTATTCTGATAAGAAGAAATTTGATGTTGATAAGGCTTTCAATGGAACTGTGAAACATATTTTTGGCAAAATGGTCAATGGTAAGGCCAAAAGTGTCAAAGAATTTTATGCTTCTAAAAGACGTGTTCACAAGTCTGTTGAAAGAAAAGATGAAGAAGAAAATGTTGTTACACCCAAGGAAGGTCAGGCTTGGGTGGATATATTTTTCAAACAGTAAAAAACCTGACTTGCCGGAGATCCCAAGTTGGTAATCGTGGATCATGAATCGGCATCATTCTTTATCATGTTTGTATAATGTGTTTTTGAGAAGTTTTGCAGGACTTGCCGGAACTCCCAGGTTTGTAAGCGAGGAGTAGGAATCGGCACCTTGAGAATTCAACCAAAAGATGGTAAATTGGTTGAAAAGCAGGTTTAAGTTGTATGGTTGTGATTTTTACAAGTGGTTCAGAAGTTGAATTGGATTGATCTTACAAGTGGTAAATCAGGGACATTAAGTTGTATCTGATTTCCTACATATGATTGGTAAAACAATGTGATGATTTGATCCCCAATTTTACTAGTGATAAAATCAACAAAACTAATTTTCCGGAAAAAATCATTTTGATTAAAACAAACTTAAGTGTTTTGAGATCATAATGAGAAAATAGTTTGTTGTGAGGGGGAGTTCTGATTGTTTATGCCAAGTGAATGGCGATTTGAAGCAATTTGATATCAGTTGTCATGTTTTTCTGTACAGTTTGTTTTCAAATTTCCTAAAATGTGTTTGCATTTTAGGGGGAGTAAAATTTTAGAAAATCCAAAAACATTTGAAAATTTGAAAAAGCCAAAAACATGATAAAATGAAAAATGAGTTTCTGTTGCATAAAAGAGGAAATGATAGTACATCAGTGGACGATCACAACATGCTAAAGATTTGGTAAGATAAAAAGGTGATAAACGGTCTCACTGATGATGTGCCAGTAGATTTTTACACATTTAGTAGATTGTGACGAGATATAAACCTAAATTTCAAACTTGCTTATATCGTGGGGAAACATCTCTCGGATATATGGGTAACCCCCGAAATCTCGTTTGAAAGGTCTCATAATCTGATATACTAGGTTTTTATACTCAATGATGTCTGGGGTATTATTCCGGGACTTCTGCTGAACGATGGTTCTGACCTAGTCCTTGGATAATACTTTCCGCAAATGCTTGAAACATAGCATAAACCCTCAGCATGCTGATGAAACAATAAAATTGATAGTAGCTGCTGTTGTAGCTAAAAGATCCTCTAAAGGGGACATTCCGTAAAGTCGAAGCTGATATCTCTCTGCGTATACGGAAGTATCGACCTGAGATCCCTCGGCCCTCGCATTACCTAATTTATATACAGATATCATTGTAGTATACTCACCTGTAAGACTGAATATTGGGATCTGGATACGGAAGTATATTCTGAGGTGGGACACGCGTTTGAGTTTAAGTACTTAAAACATTAATTTCGTATCTCGGATCAGTTGAACTTTGTGTGAAAATTTAAGTGGACAAACATACTGACAATCTAAGTGAATCGTTTAGAACTTAATATGAAATCAAGCTTAACGGTGTTGGTGATATGTCTTAGAAACTGATATGATCCTCTTGCACGAACTCACAAAAATATTGTTTGTAAATATTTCATTTCTGTATTTTCTTGTTTCTACAAGTGGTGTTAGTTATTTTCTTTCAGAAAATCCAAAAATATTTTAGTGTGTTTTAGCATAATTTTTGAAAAATCCAAAAAGATTTTCGACAACTGATTTTGGAAAGCTGATTTTCAAAATTCCGAGTGCTAAACTTGATGAACAAATGGTTTGGGTGAAAGTATTTGAAGATTGTTGAAATGAAATGAGAAAAGGTTTTGCAATAAAAACGTTATTCCTGCAAGTGGTAAATTAGATTTGAAAATCTTATCCACAAATGATTATCAAAAAACTTATTTTTGGGTAGAGTTGTGCAGGTTGAACAGGTTCCGATACCTGAGTTAGATGAGTGCCAGGTTTCGATCTAAGAACCTGTGGAAAGTGAATTCCAGACTGCGATCCAAGCTTAGCGAAAGGGGGAGTCTGAGGACATTGAGAGGGAGTCTGAAGATTGTAGAGACAGATTTGGATCCTGAAGATTACGAGAAAGAGTAAGAGATTGATTGAGGATTTACAATGGAGAATTTTGTAGAAAGTGAACAGACTGATAAAGACTGAAGATGCGAAGACTCGACACTTAAGACTCGTCAACATCTGAGGGGGAGTCTGTTGGTGCACACATCTGTCGTCTTCGTCTTATATCGAGTCTCGGTTACATTGCAGCTCTAATCAAGGATGATGTCATCATATCTAATGATGACATCACACTCATGACATCATCCATGACATAATGAATAATGACATCATCACATGACAATATCTCGTGAACTTGCATGCAAAAATGAAATCAGATTGTTATTTAGTAAGGTTTCGCTTGAAGACAAAAGCATGTGGGTTTCGCTTCAAGGCATCTAGAGGTTTCGCTTGAAGATGATATGTGTTTCTTCAAGCGAAAGCCTGACCACTATATATAGGATTGTCATGTTTTCATTTGAAGCGATGAGGTCAGAACAGATCAGAGCCTTGTAACTTGTACCGAATTGCTGCCGGTATATTTTGTGCTTGTAATCGTTGATAAATCAATATACAAGAGATTTAAAGTGACATTCAAGCTGTTTCAAAGTCGGTTTCTTATTTTCCGCATCTGAAACTGATTAAATCTCTTCTGAACGACTCGTTCGGGTCGCAAACCGATCCTACAATATATGCGGATTAGACACAAAAAAAAAAACAATCAACAAATGACTACAATTTAAGGAATGTGTTTAGTGACGGCATCAGATTCCTAATTGTTGGAGAAAGGTTTGGTGGCAAGAAAAGCTGCTTCTAGGAGGTTGTCAAGTGTTTTCGCTCAACGATTCCATTCTTGGGTGGTTGGTTTGGCCCTTGTTCCTGTAACTCGAATCCTAGCCCGGTATATCCCTATTTAATTTTAAACCATTGTGAACCTTACGCCTTTTTTACTCTCTGATCGAGCTTCTCAGCATTGAAAAATCTTCATAAACTAAATCAAAAGTGTATATGTTGATATTTAAGAGATATACAGTCAAGAAACTCAAGGGAAATGGTCATATATATGCGGATTAGACACAAAAAAAAAAACACTCAACAAATGGCTACAATTTAAGGAATGTGTTTAGTGACGTCATCAGATTCCTAATTGATGGAGAAAGGTCTGGTGGCAAGAAAAGCTGCTTCTAGGAGGTTGTCAAGTGTTTTCGCTCGATGACTCCATTCTTGGGTGGTTGGTTTGGCCCTTGTTCCTGTAACTCGAATCCTAGCCCGGTATATCCCATTTTAATTTTACACCATTGTGAACCTTACGCCTTTTTTACTCTCTGATCGAGCTTCTCGGCATTGAAAAATCTTCATAAACTAAATCACACGCGTATATGTTGATATTTAAGAGATATACAGTCAAGAAAATCAAGGGCAGTGGTGATATATATGCGTATTAGACACAAAAAAAAAACACTCAACAAATGGCTACAATTAAAGGAATGTGTTTAGTGACGGCATCAGATTCTTAATTGATGGAGAAAGGTCTGGTTGCAAGAAAAGCTGCTTCTAGGAGGTTGTTAAGTGTTTTCGCTCGACGATTCCATTCATGGGTGGTTGGTTTGGCCCTTGTTCCTGTAACTCGAATCCTATCCCGGTATATCCCATTTTAATTTTACACCATTGTGAACCTTACGCCTTTTTTACTCTCTGATCGAGGTTCTTGGCATTGAAAAATCTTCGTAAACTAAATCACACGTGTATATGTTGACATTTAAGAGATATACAGTCAAGAAAATCAAGGGCAATGGTGATATATATGCGGATTAGACACCAAAAAAAAAAACACTCAACAAATGGCTACTTTTTAAGGAATGTGTTTAGTGACGGCATTAGATTCCTAATTGATGGAGAAAGGTCTGGTGGCAAGAAAAGCTGCTTCTAGGAGGTTGTCAAGTGTTTTCGCTCGACGATTCCATTCTTAGGTGGTTGGTTTGGCCCTTGTTCCTGTAACTCGTATCCTAGCCCGGTATATCTCATTTTAATTTTACACCATTGTGAACCTTACGCCTTTTTTACTATCTGATCAAGGTTCTCGGCATTGAAAAATCTTCATAAACTAAATCAAAAGTGTATATGTTGATATTTAAGAGATATACAGTCAAGAAACTCAAGGGAAATGGTCATATACATGCGGATTAGACACAAAAAAAAAAAACACTCAACAAATGGCTACAATTTAAGGAATGTGTTTAGTGACGACATCAGATTCCTAATTGATGGAGAAAGGTCTGGTGGCAAGAAAAGCTGCTTCTAGGAGGTTGTCATGTGATTTCGCTCGACGATTCCATTCTTGGGTGGTTGGTTTGGCCCTTGTTCCTGTAACTCGAATCCTAGCCTGGTATATCCCATTTTAATTTTACACCATTGTGAACCTTACGCCTTTTTTACTCTCTGATCGAGCTTCTCGGCATTGAAAAATCTTCATAAACTAAATCACACGCGTATATGTTGATATTTAAGAGATATACAGTCAAGAAAATCGAGGGCAGTGGTGATATATATGCGGATTAGACACAAAAAAAAAACACTCAACAAATGGCTACAATTTAAGGAATGTGTTTAGTGACGGCATCAGATTCTTAATTGATAGAGAAAGGTCTGGTTGCAAGAAAAGCTGCTTCTAGGAGGTTGTTAAGTGTTTTCGCTCGACGATTCCATTCATGGGTGGTTGGTTTGGCCCTTGTTCCTGTAACTCGAATCCTAGCCCGGTATATCCCATTTTAATTTTACACCATTGTGAACCTTACGCCTTTTTTACTCTCTGATCGAGGTTCTCAGCATTGAAAAATCTTCGTAAACTAAATCAAACGTGCATATGTTGACATTTAAGAGATATACAGTCAAGAAAATCAAGGGCAATGGTGATATATATGCGGATTAGACACCAAAAAAAAACACTCAACAAATGGCTACTTTTTAAGGAATGTGTTTAGTGACGGCATTAGATTCCTAATTGATGGAGAAAGGTCTGGTGGCAAGAAAAGCTGCTTCTAGGAGGTTGTCAAGTGTTTTCGCTCGACGATTCCATTCTTAGGTGGTTGGTTTGGCCCTTGTTCCTGTAACTCGTATCCTAGCCCGGTATATCTCATTTTAATTTTACACCATTGTGAACCTTACGCCTTTTTTACTATCTGATCAAGGTTCTCGGCATTGAAAAATCTTCGTAAACTAAATCACACGTGTATATGTTGATATTTAAGACATATACAGTCAAGAAAATCAAGGGCAATGGTGATATATATGCGGATTAGACACAAAAAAAAACACTCAACAAATGGCTACAATTTAAGGAATGTGTTTAGTGACGACATCAGATTCCTAATTGATGGAGAAAGGTCTGCTGGCAAGAAAAGCTGCTTCTAGGAGGTTGACAAACGTTTTCGCTCGACGATTCGATTCTTGGGTGGTTGGTTTGGCCCTTGTTCCTGAAACTCGAATCCTAGCCCGGTATATCCATTTTAATTTTACACCATTGTGAACCATACGCCTTTTTTACTCTCTGATCGAGGTTCTCGGCATTGAAAAATCGTGGTAAACTAAATTACACGTGTATATGTTTACATTTAAGAGATATACAGTCAAGAAAATCAAGGGCAATGGTGATATACATGCGGATTAGACACCAAAAAAAAAACTCAACAAATGGTTACAATTTAAGGAATGTGTTTAGTGACGGCATCAGTTTCCTAATTGATGGAGAAAGGTCTGGTGGCAAGAAAAGCTGATTCTTGGAGGTTGTCAAGTGTTTTCGCTCGACGATTCCATTATTGGGTGGTTGGTTTGGCCCTTGTTCCTGTAACTCGAATCCTAGCCCGGTATATCCCATTTTAATTTTACACCATTGTGAACCTTACGCCTTTTTTACTCTCTGATCGAGGTTCTCGACATTGAAAAATCTTCGTAAACTAAATCACACGTGTATATGTCGACATTTAAGAGATATACAGTCAAGAAAATCAAGGGCAATGGTGATATACGTGCGGATTAGACACAAAAAAAACACTCAACAAATGGCTACAATTTAAGGAATGTGTTTAGTGACGGCATCAGATTCCTAATCGATGGAGAAAGGTCTGGAGGCAAGAAAAGCTGCTTCTAGGAGGTTGTCAAGTGTTTTCACTCGACGATTCCATTCTTGGGTGGTTGGTTTGGCCCTTGTTCCTGTAACTCGAATCCTAGCCCGGTATATCCCATTTTAATTTTACACCATTGAGAACCTTACGCCTTTTTTACTCTCTGATCGAGGTTCTCGGCATTGAAAAATCTTGGTAAACTAAATCACACGTGTATATGTTGACATTTAAGAGATATATAGTCAAGAAAATCAAGGGCACTGGTGATATACGTGCGGATTAGACACCAAAAAAAAAACTCAACAAATGGCTACAATTTAAGGAATGTGTTTAGTGACGGCATCAGATTCCTAATTGATGGAGAAAGGTCTTGTGGCAAGAAAAGCTGCTTGTAGGAGGTTGTCAAGTGTTTTCGCTCGACGATTCCATTCTTGGGTGGTTGATTTGGCCCTTGTTCCTGTAACTCGAATCCTAGCCCGGTATAACCCATTTTAATTTTACATCATTGTGAACCTTACGCCTTTTTTACTCTCTGATCGAGGTTCTCGGCATTGAAAGATCTTCGTAAACTAAATCACACGTGTATATGTTGACATTTAAGAGATATACAGTCAAGAAAATCAAGGGCAATGGTGATATACGTGCGGATTAGACACCAAAAAAAACACTCAACAAATGGCTACAATTTAAGGAATGTGTTTAGTGACGGCATCAGATTCCTAATTGATGGAGAAAGGTCTGGTGGCAAGAAAAGCTGCTTCTAGGAGGTTGTCAAGTGTTTTCGCTCGACGATTCCATTCTTGGGTGGTTGGTTTGGCCCTTGTTCCTGTAACTCGAATCCTAGCCCGGTATATCCCTATTTAATTTTACACCATTGTGAACCTTACGCCTTTTTTACTCTCTGATCGAGGTTCTCGGGATTGAAAAATCTTCGTAAACTAAATCACACGTGTATATGTTGACATTTAAGATATATACAGTCAAGAAAATCAAGGGCAATGGTGATATAGATGCGGATTAGACACCAAAAAAAACACTCAACAAATGGCTACAATTTAAGGAATGTGTTTAGTGACGACATCAGATTCCTAATTGATAGAGAAAGGTCTGGTGGCAAGAAAAGCTGCTTCTAGGAGGTTGACAAATGTTTTCGCACGACGATTCGATTCTTGGGTGGTTGGTTTGGCCTTTGTTCCTGTAACTCGAATCCTAGCCCGGTATATCCCATTTTAATTTTCCACCATTGTGCACCATACGCCTTTTTTTACTCTCTGATCGAGGTTCTCGACATTGAAAAATCTTCGTAAACTAAATCACACGTGTATTTGTTGACATTTAAGAGATATACAGTCAAGAAAATCAACGGAAATGGTGATATAGATGCGGATTAGACACCAAAAAAAAACACTCAACAAATGGCTACAATTTAAGGAATGTGTTTAGTGACGGCATCAAATTCCTAATTGATGGAGAAAGGTCTGGTGGCAAGAAAAGCTGCTTCTAGGAGGTTGTCAAGTGTTTTCGCTCGACGATTCCATTCTTGGGTGGTTGGTTTGGCCCTTGTTCCTGTAACTCGAATCCTAGCCCGGTATATCCCATTTTAATTTTACACCATTGTGAACCTTACGCCTTTTTTACTCTCTGATCGAGGTTCTCGGCATTGAAAAATCTTCGTAAACTAAATCACACGTGTATATGTTGATATTTAAGAGATATACAGTCAAGAAAATCAAGGGCAATGGTGATATATATGCGGATTAGACACCAAAAAAAACACTCAACAAATGGCTACAATTTAAGGAATGAGTTTAGTGACGGCATCCGATTCCTAATTGATGGAGAAAGGTTTGGAGGCAAGAAAAGCTGCTTCTAGGAGGTTGTCAAGTGTTTTCGCTCGACGATTCCATTCTTAGGTGGTTGGTTTGGCCCTTGTTCCTGTAACTCGGATGCTAGCCCGGTATATCCCATTTTAATTTTACAACATTGTGAACCATACGCCTTTTTTACTCTCTGATCGAGGTTTTCGGCATTGAAAAATCATTGTAAACTAAGTCACACGTATATATGTTGATATTTAAGAGATATACAGTCAATAAAATCAAGGGCAATGGTGATATATATGCGGATTAGACACAAAAAAAACACTCAACAAATGGCTACAATTTTAGGAATGTGTTTAGTGACGGCATCAGATTCCTAATTGATGGAGAAAGGTCTGGTGGCAAGAAAAGTTGCTTCTAGGAGGTTGTCAAGTGTTTTCGCTCGACGATTCCATTCTTGGGTGGTTGGTTTGGCCCTTGTTCCTGTAACTCGAATCCTAGCCCGGTATATTTCATTTTAATTTTACACCATTGTGAACCTTACGCCTTTTTTACTCTCTGATCGAGGTTCTCGGCATTGAAAAATCTTCGTAAACTAAATCACACGTGTATATGTTGATATTTAAGAGATATACAGTCAAGAAAATCAATGGCAATGGTGATATATACGCGGATTAGACACCAAAAAAAAACACTCAACAAATGGCTACAATTGAAGGAATGAGTTTAGTGACGGCATCAGATTTCCAATTGATGAAGAAAGGTTTGGTGGCAAGAAAAGCTGCTTCTAGGAGGTTGTCATGTGTTTTCGCTCGACGATTCCATTCTTGGGTGGTTGGTTTGGCCCTTGTTCCTGTAACTAAAATCCTAGCCCGGTATATTCCATTATAATTTTACACCATTGTGTACCTTACGCCTTTTTTACTCTCTGATCGAGGTTCTCGGCATTGAAAAATCTTCGTAAACTAAATCACACGTGTATATGTTGATATTTAAGAGATATACAGTCAAGAAAATCAAGGGCAATGGTGATATATATGCGGATTAGACACCAAAAAAAACACTCAACAAATGGCTACAATTGAAGGAATGAGTTTAGTGACGGCATCAGATTCCTAATTGATGGAGAAAGGTTTGGTGGCAAGAAAAGCAGCTTCTAGGAGGTTATCAAGTGTTTTCGCTCGACGATTCCATTCTTGGGTGGTTGGTTTGGCCCTTGTTCCTGTAACTCGAATCCCAGCCCGATATATCCCATTTTAATTTTACACCATTGTGAACCTTACTCCTTTTTTACTCTCTGATCGAGGTTCTCGGCATTGAAAAATCTTCGTAAACTAAATCACACGTGTATATGTTGATATTTAAGAGATATACAGACAAGAAAATCAAGGGCAATGGTGATATATATGCGGATTTGACACAAAAAAAAATACTCAACAAATGGCTACAATTTTAGGAATGTGTTTAGTGACGGCATCAGATTCCTAATTGATGTAGAAAGGTTTGGTGGCAAGAAAAACTGCTTCTAGGAGGTTGTCAAGTGTTTTCGCTCGACGATTCCATTCTTGGGTGGTTGGTTTGGCCCTTGTTTCTGTAACTCGAATCCTAGCCCGATATATCCCATTTTAATTTTACACCATTGTGAACCTTACGCCTTTTTTACTCTCTGATCGAAGTTCTCGGCATTGAAAAATCTTTGTAAACTAAATCACACGTGTATAGGTTGATATTTAAGAGATATACAGTCAAGAAAATCAAGGGCAATGGTGATATATATGCGGATTAGACACCAAAAAAAAAAACACTCAACAAATGGCTACAATTGAAGGAACGTGTTTAGTGACGACATCAGATTCCTAATTGATGGAGAAAGGTCTGGTGGCAAGAAAACATGCTTCTAGGAGGTTGTCAAGTATTTTCGCTCGACGATTCCATTCTTGGGTGGTTGGTTTGGCCCTTGTTCCTGTAACTCGAATCCTAGCCCGATATATCCCATTTTAATTTTACACCATTGTAAACCTTACGCCTTTTTTACTCTCTGATCGAGGTTCTCAGCATTGAAAAATCTGTGTAAACTAAATCACACGTGTATATGTTGATATTTAAGAGATATACAGTCAAGAAAATCAAGGGCAATGGTGATATATATGCAGATTAGACACAAAAAAAAACACACAACAAATGGCTACAATTTAAGGAATGTGTTTAGTGACGGCATCAGATTCCTAATTGATGGAGAAAGGTCTGGTGGCAAGAAAAGCTGCTTCTATGAGGTTGTCAAGTGTTTTCGCTCGACGATTCCATTCTTGGGTGGTTGGTTCGGCCCTTGTTCCTGTAACTCGAATCTTAGCCCGGTATATCCCATTTTAATTTTACACCATTGTGAACCTTACGTCTTTTTTACTCTCTGATCGAGGTTCTCGGCATTGAAAAATCTTCTTAAACTAAATCACACGTGTATATGTTGACATTTAAGAGATTTACAGTCAAGAAAATCAAGGGCAATGGTGATATATATGCGGATTAGACACAAAAAAAAAACACTCAACAAATGGCTACAATTTAAGGAATGAGTTTAGTGACGGCATCAGATTCCTAATTGATGGAGAAAAGTCTGTTGGCAAGAAAAGCTGCTTCTAGGAGGTTGTCAAGTGTTTTCGCTCGACGATTCCATTCTTGGGTGGTTGGTTTGGCCCTTGTTCCTGTAACTCGGATCCGAGTCCGGTATATCCCATTTTAATTTTACACCATTGTGAACCATACGCCTTTTTTACTCTCTGATCGAGGTTCTCGGCATTGAAAAATCTTCGTAAACTAAATCACACGTGTATATGTTGATATTTAAGAGATATACAGTCTAGAAAATCATGAGTAATGGTGATATATATGCGGATTAGACACCAAAAAAAACACTCAACAAATGGCAACAATTTAAGGAATGAGTTTAGTGACGGCATCAGATTTCTAATTGATGGAGAAAGGTCTGGTGGTAAGAAAAGCTGCTTCTAGGGGGTTGTCAAGTGTTTTCGCTCGACGATTCCATTCTTGGGTGGTTGGTTTGGCCCTTGTTCCTGTAACTCGAATCCTAGCCCGGTATATCCCATTTTAATTTTAGAACATTGTTAAACTTACGCCTTTTTTACTCTCTGATCGAGGTTCTCGGCATTGAAAAATCTTCGTAAACTAAATCGCACGTGTATATGTTGATATTTAAGAGATATACAGTCAAGAAAATCAAGGGCAATGGTGATATATATGCGGATTAGACACCAAAAAAAACACTCAACAAATGGCTACAATTTAAGGAATGAGTTTAGTCACGGCATCAGATTCCTAATTGATGGAGAAAGGTTTGGTGGCAAGAAAAGCTGCTTCTAGGAGGTTGTCAAGTGTTTTCGCTCGACGATTCCATTCTTGGGTTGTTGGTTTGGCCCTTGTTCCTGTAACTCGTATCCTAGCCCGGTATATCCCATTTTAATTTTACACCATTGTGAACAATACGCCTTTTTTACTCTCTGATCGAGGTTCTCGGCATTGAAAAATCTTCGTAAACTAAATCACACTTGTATATGTTGATATTTAAGAGATATACAGTCAAGAAAATCAAGGGCAATGGTGATATATATGCGGATTTGACACAAAAAAAAAATACTCAACAAATGGCTACAATTTTAGGAATGTGTTTAGTGACGGCATCAGATACCTAATTGATGTAGAAAGGTTTGGTGGCAAGAAAAACTGCTTCTAGGAGGTTGTCAAGTGTTTTCGCTCGACGATTCCATTCTTGGGTGGTTGGTTTGGCCCTTGTTCCTGTAACTCGAATCCTAGCCCGATATATCCCATTTTAATTTTACACCATTGTGAACCTTACGCCTTTTTTACTCTCTGATCGAGGTTCTCGGCATTGAAAAATCTTTGTAAACTAAATCACACGTGTATATGTTGATATTTAAGAGATATACAGTCAAGAAAATCAAGGGCAATGGTGATATATATGCGGATTAGACACAAAAAAAAACACTCAACAAATGGCTACAATTGAAGGAATGTGTTTAGTGACGGCATCAGATTCCTAATTGATGGAGAAAGGTCTGGTGGCAAGAAAACATGCTTCTAGGAGGTTGTCAAGTGTTTTCGCTCGACGATTCCATTCTTGGGTGGTTGGTTTGGCCCTTGTTCCTGTAACTCGAATCCTAGCCCGATATATCCCATTTTAATTTTACACCATTGTAAACCTTACGCCTTTTTTACTCTCTGATCGAGGTTCTCAGCATTGAAAAATCTGTGTAAACTAAATCACAAGTGTATATGTTGATATTTAAGAGATATACAGTCAAGAAAATCAAGGGCAATGGTGATATATATGCGGATTATACACAAAAATAACACACAACAAATGGCTACAATTTAAGGAATGTGTTTAGTGACGGTATCAGATTCCTAATTGATGGAGAAAGGTCTGGTGGCAAGAAAAGCTGCTTCTAGGAGGTTGTCAAGTGTTTTCGCTCGACGATTCCATTCTTGGGTGGTTGGTTCGGCCCTTGTTCCTGTAACTCGAATCTTAGCCCGGTATATCCCATTTTAATTTTACACCATTGTGAACCTTACGTCTTTTTTACTCTCTGATCGAGGTTCTCGGCATTGAAAAATCTTCTTAAACTAAATCACACGTGTATATGTTGACATTTAAGAGATATACAGTCAAGAAAATCAAGGGCAATGGTGATATATATGCGGATTAGACACAAAAAAAAAACACTCAACAAATGGCTACAATTTAAGGAATGAGTTTAGTGACGGCATCAGATTCCTAATTGATGGAGAAAGGTCTGTTGGCAAGAAAACCTGCTTCTAGGAGGTTGTCAAGTGTTTTCGCTCGACGATTCCATTCTTGGGTGGTTGGTTTGGCCCTTGTTCCTGTAACTCGGATCCGAGTCCGGTATATCCCATTTTAATTTTACACCATTGTGAACCATACGCCTTTTTTTCTCTCTGATCGAGGTTCTCGGCATTGAAAAATCTTCGTAAACTAAATCACACGTGTATATGTTGATAATTAAGAGATATACAGTCTAGAAAATCATGGGTAATGGTGATATATATGCGGATTAGACACCAAAAAAAACACTCAACAAATGGCAACAATTTAAGGAATGAGTTTTCTGACGGCATCAGATTCCTAATTGATGGAGAAAGGTCTGGTGGTAAAAAAAGATGCTTCTAGGAGGTTGTCAAGTGTTTTCGCTCGACGATTCCATTCTTGGGTGGTTGGTTTGGCCCTTGTTCCTGTAACTCGAATCCTCGCCCGGTATATCCCATTTTAATTTTACACCATTGTTAAACTTACGCCTTTTTTACTCTCTGATCGAGGTTCTCGGCATTGAAAAATCTTCGTAAACTAAATCACACGTGTATATGTTGATATTTAAGAGATATACAGTCAAGAAAATCAAGGGCAATGGTGATATATATGCGGATTAGACACCAAAAAAAAACACTCAACAAATGGCTACAATTTAAGGAATGAGTTTAGTCACGGCATCAGATTCCTAATTGATGGAGAAAGGTTTGGTGGCAAGAAAAACTGCTTCTAGGAGGTTGTCAAGTGTTTTCGCTCGACGATTCCATTCTTGGGTGGTTAGTTTGCCCCTTGTTCCTGTAACTCGTATCCTAGCCCGGTATATCCCATTTTAATTTTACACCATTGTGAACAATACGACTTTTTTACTCTCTGATCGAGGTTCTCGGCATTGAAAAATCTTCGTAAACTAAATCACACGTGTATATGTTGATATTTAAGAGATATACAGTCAAGAAAATCAAGGGCAATGGTGATATATATGCGGATTTGACAAAAAAAAAAACACTCAACAAATGGCTACAATTTTAGGAATGTGTTTAGTGACGGCATCAGATTCCTAATTGATGTAGAAAGGTTTGGTGGCAAGAAAAGCTTCTTCTAGGAGGTTGTCAAGTGTTTTCGCTCGACGATTCCATTCTTGGGTGGTTGGTTTGGCCCTTGTTCCTGTAACTCGAATCCTAGCCCGATATATCCCATTTTAATTTTACACCATTGTAAACCTTACGCCTTTTTTACTCTCTGATCGAGGTTCTCAGCATTGAAAAATCTGTGTAAACTAAATCACACGTGTATATGTTGATATTTAAGAGATATACAGTCAAGAAAATCAAGGGCAATGGTGATATATAAGCGGATTAGACACCAAAAAAAACACACTACAAATGGCTACAATTTAAGGAATGTGTTTAGTGACGGCATCAGATTCCTAATTGATGGAGAAAGGTCTGGTGGCAAGAAAAGCTGCTTCTAGGAGGTTGTCAAGTGTTTTCGCTCGAGGATTCCATTCTTGGGTGGTTGGTTCGGCCCTTGTTCCTGTAACTCGAATCCTAGCCCGGTATATCCCATTTTAATTTTACACCATTGTGAACCTTACGTCTTTTTTACTCTCTGATCGAGGTTCTCGGCATTGAAAAATCTTCTTAAACTAAATCACACGTGTATATGTTGACATTTAAGAGATATACAGTCAAGAAAATCAAGGGCAATGGTGATATATATGCGGATTAGACACAAAAAAAAAAACACTCAACAAATGGCTACAATTTAAGGAATGAGTTTAGTGACGGCATCAGATTCCTAATTGATGGAGAAAGGTCTGGTGGCAAGAAAACCTGCTTCTAGGAGGTTGTCAAGTGTTTTCGCTCGACGATTCCATTCTTGGGTGGTTGGTTTGGCCCTTGTTCCTGTTACTCGGATCCGAGTCCGGTATATCCCATTTTAATTTTACACCATTGTGAACAATACGACTTTTTTACTCTCTGATCGAGGTTCTCGGCATTGAAAAATCTTCGTAAACTAAATCACACGTGTATATGTTGATATTTAAGAGATATACAGCCAAGAAAATCAAGGGCAATGGTGATATATATGCGGATTTGACAAAAAAAAAAACACTCAACAAATGGCTACAATTTTAGGAATGTGTTTAGTGACGGCATCAGATTCCTAATTGATGTAGAAAGGTTTGGTGGCAAGAAAAGCTGCTTCTAGGAGGTTGTCAAGTTTTGTCGCTCGACGATTCCATTCTTGGGTGGTTGGTTTGGCCCTTGTTCCTGTAACTCGAATCCTAGCCCGTTATATCTCATTTTAATTTTACACTATTGTGAACCTTACGCCTTTTTTACTCTCTGATCGAGGTTCTCGGCATTGAAAAATCTTTGTAAACTAAATCACACGTGTATATGTTGATATTTAAGAGATATACAGTCAAGAAAATCAAGGGCAATGGTGATATATATGCGGATTAGACACAAAAAAAACACTCAACAAATGGCTACAATTTAAGGAATGTGTTTAGTGATGGCATCAGATTCCTAATTGATGGAGAAAGGTCTGTTGGCAAGAAAACCTGCTTCTAAGAGGTTGTCAAGTGTTTTCGCTCGACGATTCCATTCTTGGGTGGTTGGTTTTGCCCTTGTTCCTGTAACTCGAATCCTAGCCCGATATATCCCATTATAATTTTACACCATTGTGAACCTTACGCCTTTTTTACTCTCTGATCGAGGTTCTCAGCATTGAAAAATCTATGTAAACTAAATCACATGTGTATATGTTGATATTTAAGAGATATACAGTCAAGATAATCAAGGGAAATGGTGATATATATGCGGATTAGACACCAAAAAAAAACACTCAACAAATGGCTACAATTTAAGGAATGAGTTTAGTAACGGCATCAGATTCCTAATTGATGGAGAAAGGTCTGGTGGCAAGAAAAGCTGCTTCTAGGAGGTTGTCAAGTGTTTTCGCTCGACGATTCCATTCTTGGGTGGTTGGTTTGGCCGTTGTTCCTGTAACTCGGATCCTAGCCCGGTATATCCCATTTTAATTTTACACCATTGTGAACCTTACACCTTTTTTACTCTCTGGTCGAGGTTCTCGGCATTGAAAAATCTTCGTAAACTAAATCACACGTGTATTTGTTGACATTTAAGAGATATACAGTCAAGAAAATTAAGGGCAATGGTGATATATAAGCGGATCAGACACCAAAAAAAAATCACTCAACAAATGGCTACAATTTAAGGAATGTGTTTAGTGACGGCATCAGATTCCTAATTGATGGAGATAGGTCTGGTGGCAAGAAAAGCTGCTTCTAGGAGGTTGTCAAGTGTTTTCGCTCGACGATTCCATTCTTGGGTGGTTGGTTTGGCCCATGTTCCTGTAACTCGAATCCTAGCCCGGTATATCCCATTTTAATTTTACCCCATTGTGAACCTTACGCGTTTTTTACTCTCTGATCGAGGTTCTCGGAATTGAAAATTCTTCGTAAACTATATCACACGTGTATATGTTGACATTTAAGTGATATATAGTCAAGAAAATCAAGGTCAATGGTGATATATATGCAGATTAGACACAAAAAAAAAAAAAAACACTCAACAAATGGCTACAATTTAAGGAATGTGTTTAGTGATGGCATCAGATTCCTAATTGATGGAGAAAGGTCTGGTGGTAAGAAAAGCTGCTTCTAGGAGGTTGTCAAGTGTTTTTGCTCGACGATTCCATTCTTGGGTGGTTGGTTTGGCCCTTGTTCCTGTCACTCAAATCCTAGCCCGATATATCCCATTTTAATTTTACACCATTGTGAACCTTACGCCTTTTTTACTCTCTGATCGAGTTTCTCGGCATTGAAAAATCTTCGTAAACAAAATCACACGTGTATATGTCGTCATTTAAGAGATATACAGTCAAGAAAATCAAGGGCAATGGTGATACATATGCGGATTAGACACAAAAAAAAAACACTCAAGAAATGGCTACAATTTAAGGAATGTGTTTAGTGACGGCATCAGATACCTAATTGATGGAGAAAGGTCTGGTGGCAAGAAAAACTGCTTTTAGGAGGTTGTCAAGTGTTTTCGCTCGACGATTCCATTCTTGGGTGGTTGGTTTGGCCCTTGTTCCTGTAACTCGAATCCTAGCCCGATATGTCCCATTTTAATTTTACACCATTGGGAACCTTACGCCTTTTTTACTCTCTGATCGAGTTTATCTGCATTGAAAAATATTCGTAAACTAAATCACTCGTGTATATGTCGACATTTAAGAGATATACAGTCAAGAAAATCAAGGGCAATGGTGATACATATGCGGATTAGACACCAAAAAAAACACTCAACAAATGGCTACAATTTAAGGAATGTGTTTAGTAACGGCATCAGATTCTTAATTTATGGAGAAAGGTCTGGTGGCAAGAAAAGCTGCTTCTTGGAGGTTTTCAAGTGTTTTCGCTCGACTATTCCATTCTTGGGTGGTTGGTTTGGCCCTTGTTCTTGTAACTCGAATCCTAGCCCGGTATATCCCATTTTAATTTTACACCATTGTGAACCTTACGCCTTTTTTGCTCTCTGATCGAGGTTCTCGGAATTGAAAAAACTTCGTAAACTGTTTTCACACGTGTATATGTTGATATTTAAGAGATATACAGTCAACAAAATCAAGGGCAATGGTGATATATATGCGGATTAGACACCAAAAAAAACCCTCAACAAATGGCCCCAATTTAAGGAATGTGTTTAGTGACGGCATCAGATTCCTAATTGATGGAGAAAGTTCTGGTAGTAAGAAAAACTGCTTCTAGGAGGTTGTCAAGTGTTTTCGCTCGACGATTCCATTCTTAGGTGGTTGGTTTGGCCCTTGTTCCTGTAACTCGAATTCTAGCCCGGTATATCCCATTTTAATTTTAAACCGTTGTGAACCTTACGCCTTTTTTCTCTCTGAGAGGTTCTCGGCATTGAAAAATATTCGTAAACTGTTTTCACATGTGTATATGTTAATATTTAAGAGATATACAGTCAACAAAATCAAGGGCAATGGTGATATATATGCGGATTAGACACCCAAAAAAAACACTCAACAAATGGCTACAATTTAAGGAATGTGTTTAGTGACGGCATCAGATTCCTAATTGATGGAGAAAGGTCAGGTGGCAAGAAAAGCTGCTTCTAGGAGGTTGTCAAGTGTTTTAGCTCGACGATTCCATTCTTGGGTGGTTGGTTTGGCCCATGTTCCTGTAACTCGAATCCTAGCCCGTTATATCCCATTTTCATTTTACACCATTGTGAATCTTACGCCTTTTTTACCTTCTGATCGACGTTCTCGGCATTGAAAAATCTTCGTAAACTAAATCTCACGTGTATATGTTGATATTTAAGAGATATACAGTCAAGAAAATCAAGGGCAATGGTGATATATATATGCGGATTAGACACCCAAAAAAAACACTCAACAAATTGCTACAATTTAAGGAATGTGTTTAGTGACGGCATCAGATTCCTAATTGATGGAGAAAGGTCAGGTGGCAAGAAAAGCTGCTTCTAGGAGGTTGTCAAGTGTTTTCGCTCGACGATTCCATTCTTGGGTGGTTGGTTTGGCCCTTGTTCCTGTAACTCGAATCCTAGCCCGGTATATCCCATTTTAATCTTACACCATTGTGAACCTTACGCCTTTTTTACTCTCTGATTGAGGTTCTCGGCATTGAAAAATCTTCGTAAACTAAGTCACATGTGTATATGTTGACATTTAAGAGATATACATTCAAGAAAATCAAGGGCAATGGTGATATATATGCGGATTAGACACCAAAAAAAACACTCAACAAATGGCTACAATTTAAGGAATGTGTTTAGTGACGGCATCAGATTCCTAATTGATGGAGATAGGTCTGGTGGTTAGATAAGTTTCTTCTAGGAGGTTGTCAAGTGTTTTCGCTCGACGATTCCATTATTGGGTGGTTGGTTTAGCCCTTGTTCCTGTAACTCGAATCCTAGCCCGGTATATCCCATTTTAATTTTACACCATTGTGAACCTTACGCCTCTTTTACTCTCTGATCGAGGTTCTCGGTATAGAAAAATCTTGGTAAACTAAATCACACGTGTATATGTTGACATTTAAGAGATATACAGTCAAGAAAATCAAGGGCAATGGTGAGATACATGAGGATTAGACACCAAAAAAACAAAACACTCAACAAATGGCTACAATTTAAGGAATGTGTTTAGTGACGGCATCAGATTCCTAATTGATGGAGAATGGTCTGGTGGCAAGAAAAGCTGCTTCTAGGAGGTTGTCAAGTGTTTCGCTCGACGATTCCATTCTTGGGTGGTTGGTTTGGCCCTTGTTCCTGTAACTCGTATCCTAGCCCGGTATATCCCATTTTAATCTTACACCATTGTGAACCTTACGCCTTTTTTACTCTCTGATCGAGGTTCTCGGCATTGAAAAATCTTCGTAAACTAAGTCACACGTGTATATGTTGACATTTAAGAAATATACAGTTAAGAAAATCAAGGGCAATGGTGATATATATGCGGATTAGACACAAAAAAAAAAACCCTCAACAAATGGCTACAATTTAAGGAATGTGTTTAGTGACGGCAACAGATTCCTAATTGATGGAGAAAGGTCTGGTGGTAAGAAAAGCTGCTTCTAGGAGGTTGTCAAGTGTTTTCGCTCGACGATTCCATTATTGGGTGGTTGGTTTGGCCCTTGTTCCTGTAACTCGAATTCTAGCCTGGTATATCTCATTTTCATTTTACACCATTGTGAACCTTACACCTTTTTTACTCTCTGATCGAGGTTCTCGGCATTGAAAAATCTTCGTAAACTAAATCACACGTGTATATGCTGATATTTAAGAGATATACAGTCAAGAAAATCAAGGGCATTGGTGATATATTTGCGGATTAGACCCCAAAAAAACACACACAACAAATGGCTACAATTTAAGGAATGTGTTTAGTGACGGCATCAGATTCCTAATTGATGGAGAAAGTTATGGTGGCAAGAAAAGCTGCTTCTAGGAGGTTGTCAAATGTTTTCGCTCGAGGATTCCATTCGAGGGTGGTTGGTTTGGCCCTTGTTCCTGTAACTCGAATCCTAGCCCGGTATATCCCATTTTAATTTTACACCATTGAGAACCTTACGCCTTTTTTACTCTTTGATCGAGGTTCTCGGCATTGAAAAATCTTCGTAAACTAAATCACACGTGTATATGTTGATATTTAAGAGATATACAGTCAAGAAAATCAAGGGCAATGGTGGTATATATACGGATTAGACACAAAAAAAAACACTCAACAAATGGCTACAATTTAAGGAATGTGTTTAGAGACGGGATCAGATTCCTAATTGATGGAGAAAGTTCTGGTGGCAAGAAAAGCTGCTTCTAGGAGGTTGTCAAGTGTTTTCGCTCGACGATTCCATTCTTGGGTGGTTGGTATGGCCCTTGTTCCTGTAACTCGAATACTAGCCCGGTATATCCCATTTTAATTTACACCATCGTGAACCTTACGCCTTTTTTACTCTCTGATCGAGGTTCTCGGCATTGAAAAATCTTCGTAATCTAAATCACACGTGTATATGTTGACACTTAAGATATATACAGTCAAGAAAATCAAGGGCAATGGTGATATATATGCGGATTAGACACCAAAAGAAACACTCAACAAATGGCTATAATTTAAGGAATGTGTTTAGTGACGGCATCAGATTCCTAATTGATGGAGAAAGGTCTGGTGGTAAGAAAAGTTGCTTCTAGGAGGTTGTCAAGTGTTTTCGCTCGACGATTCCATTCTTGGGTGCTTAGTTTGGCCCTTATTCCTGTACCTCGAATCCTAGCCCGGTATATCCCATTTTAATTTTACACCATTGTGAACCTTACGCGTTTTTTACTCTCTGATCGAGGTTCTCGACAATCAAAAATCTTCGTATACTAAATCACACGTGTATATGTTGACATTTAAGAGATATACAGTCAAGAAAATCAAGGGCAATGGTGATATATATGCGGATTAGTCACCAAAAAAAAAAACACTCAACAAACGGCTACATTTTAAGGAATGTGTTTAGTGACGGCATCAGTTTCCTAATTGATGGAGAAAGGTCTGGTGGCAAGAAAAGCTGCATCTAGGAGGTTGTCAAATGTTTTCGTTCGACGATTCCCTTCTAGGGTGGTTGGTTTGGCCCTTGTTTCTGTAACTCGAATCCTAGCCCGATATATCCCATTGTAATTTTACACCATTGTGAACCTTACGCCTTTTTTACTCTCTGATCGAGGTTCTCGGCATTGAAAAATCTTCGTAAACTAAATCACACGTTTATATGTTGATATTTAAGAGATATACAGTCAAGAAAATCAAGGGCAATGGTGATATATATGCGGATTAGACACCAAAAGAAACACTCAACAAATGGCTATAATTTAAGGAATGTGTTTAGTGACGGCATCAGATTCCTAATTGATGGAGAAAGGTCTGGTGGTAAGAAAAGTTGCTTTTAGGAGGTTGTCAAGTGTTTTCGCTCGACGATTCCATTCTTGGGTGGTTAGTTTGGCCCTTATTCCTGTACCTCGAATCCTAGCCCGGTATATCCCATTTTAATTTTACACCATTGTGAACCTTACGCGTTTTTTACTCTCTGATCGAGGTTCTCGACAATCAAAAATCTTCGTAAACTAAATCACACGTGTATATGTTGACATTTAAGAGATATACAGTCAAGAAAATCAAGGGCAATGGTGATATATATGCGGATTAGTCACCAAAAAAAAACACTCAACAAACGGCTACATTTTAAGGAATGTGTTTAGTGACGGCATCAGTTTCCTAATTGATGGAGAAAGGTCTGGTGGCAAGAAAAGCTGCATCTAGGAGGTTGTCAAATGTTTTCGCTCGACGATTCCCTTCTTGGGTGGTTGGTTTGGCCCTTGTTTCTGTAACTCGAATCCTAGCCCGATATATCCCATTGTAATTTTACACCATTGTGAACCTTACGCCTTTTTTAATCTCTAATCGAGGTTCTCGGCATTGAAAAATCTTCGTAAACGAAATCACACGTTTATATGTTGGTATTTAAGAGATATACAGTAAAGAAAATCAAGGGCAATGGTGATATATATGCGGATTAGACACCAAAAAAAAATCACTCAACAAATGGCTACAATTTAAGGAATGTGTTTAGTGACGGCATCAGATTCCTAATTGATGGAGAAAGGTCTGGTGGCAAGGAAAGCTGCTTCTAGGAGGTTGTCAAATGTTTTCGCTCGACGATTCCATTCTTGGATGTTGGTTTGGCACTTCTTCCTGTAACTCGAATCCTAGCCCGGTATATCCCATTTTAATTTTACACAATTGTGAACCTTACGCCTTTTTTACTCTCTGGTCGAGGTTCTCGACATTGAAAAATCTTCGTAAACTAAATCACACGTGTATACGTTGATATTTAAGAGATATACAGTCAAGAGAATCAACGGAAATGGTGATATATATGCGGATTAGACACAAAAAAAACACTCAACAAATGGCTACAATTTTAGGAATGTGTTTAGTGACGGCATCAAATTCCTAATTAATGGAGAAATGTCTGGTAGTAAGAAAAGCTGCTTCTTGGAGGTTGTCAATTGTTTTCGCTCGACGATTCCATTCTTGGGTGGTTGGTTTGGCCCTTGTTCCTGTAACTCGAATCCTAACCCGGTATATCCCATTTTAATTTTACACCATTGTGAACCTTACGCCTTTTTTACTCTCTGATCTAGGTTCTCGGCATTGAAAAATCTTCGTAAACTAAATCACACTTGTATATGTTGACATTTAAAAGATATACAGTCAAGAAAATCAAGGGCAATGGTGATATATATGCGGATTAGACACCAAAAAAAAACACTCAACAAATGGCTAACATTTAAGGAATGTGTTTAGTGACGGCATCAGATTCCTAATTGATGGAGAAAGGTCTGGTGGCAAGAAAAGCTGCTTGCAGGAGGTTGTCAAGTGTTTTCGCTCGACCATTCCATTCTTGGGTGGTTGGTTTGGCCCTTGTTCCTGTAACTCGAATCCTAGCCCGGTATATCCCATTTTAATTTTACACCATTGTGAACCTTACGCCTTTTTTACTCTCTGATCGAGGTTCTCGGCATTGAAAAATATTCGTAAACTAAATCACACGTGTATATGCTGATATTTAAGAGATATACAGTCAAGAAAATCAAGGGCATTGGTGATATATATGCGGATTAGACACCAAAAAAAAAAAAACTCAACAAATGCCTACAATTTAAGGAATGTGTTTAGTGACGGAATCAGATTCCTAATTGATGGAGAAAGGTCTGGTGGTAAGAAAAGCTGCTTCTAGGAGGTTGTCAAATGTTTTCGCTCGACGATTCCATGCTTGGGTGGTTGGTTTGGCCCTTGTTCCTGTAACTCGAATCCTAGCACGGTATATCCCATTTTAATTTTACACCATTGTGAACCTTCAGCCTTTTTTACTTTCTGATCGAGGTTCTCAGTATTGAAAAATCTTCGTAAACTAAATCACACGTGTATATGTTGACATTTAAGAGATATACAGTCAAGAAAATCAAGGGCAATGGTGATTTATATACGGATTAGACACCAAAAAAAAAACACTACAAAAATGGCTACAATTTAAGGAATGTGTTTAGTGACGGCATCAGATTCCAAATTGATGGAGAAAGGTCTGGTGGAAAGAAAAGCTGCTTCTAGGAGGTTGTTAAGTGTTTACGTTCGACGATTCCATTCTTGGATGGTTGGTTTGGCCCTTGTCCTGTAACTCGAATCCTAGCTCGGTATATCCCATTTTAATTTTACACCATTGTGAACCTTGCACCTTTTTTACTCTCTGATCGAGTTTCTCGGCATTGAAAATTCTTCGTAAACTAAATCACACGTGTATATGTTGACATTTAAGAGACATACAGTCAAGAAAATCAAGGGTAATGGTGATATATATGCGGATTAGACACCAAAAAAACACTCAACAAATGGCTACAATTTATGGAATGTGTTTAGTGATGGCATCAGATTCCTAATTGATGGAGAAAGGTCTGGTGGTCAGAAAAGCTGCTTCTAGGAGGTTGTCAAGTGTTTTCACTCGACGATTCCATTCTTGAGTGGTTGGTTTGGCCCTTATTCCTGTAACTCGAATCCTATCCAGGTATATCCCATTTTAATTTTACACCATTGTGAACCTTACGCCTTTTTTACTCTCTGATCGAGATTCTCGGCATTGAAAAATCTTCGTTAACTAAATCACACTTGTATATGTTGATATTTAAGAGATATACAGTTTAGAAAATGAAGTGCAATGGTGATATATATGCGGATTAGACACCAAAAAAAACACTCAACAAATGGCTACAATTTATGGAATGTGTTTAGTGACGGCATCAGATTCCTAATTGATGGATAAAGGTCTGGTGGCAAGAAAAGCTGCTTCTAGGAGGTTGTCAAATGTTTTCACTCGACGATTCCACTCTTGGGTGGTTGGTTTGGCCCATTTCCTGTAACTCGTATCCTAGCCCGGTATATCCCATTTTAATTTTACACCATTGTGAACCTTACACCTTTTTTACTCTCTGATCGAGGTTCTTCGCATTGAAAAATCTTCGTAAACTAAATCACACGTGTATATGTTGATATTTAAGAGATATACATACAAGAAAATCAAGGGCAATGGTGATATATATATGCGGATTAGAAACAAAAAAAACACTCAACAAATGGCTACAATTTAAGGAATGTGTTTAGTGACGGCATCAGATTCCTAATTGATGGAGAAAGGTCTGGTGGTAAGAAAAGCTCCTTCTGGGAGGTTGTCAAGTGTTTTCGCTCGACCATTCCATTCTTGGGTGGTTGGTTTGGCCCTTGTTCCTGTAACTCAAATCCTAGCCGGTATATCCCATTTTAATTTTACACCATTATGAACCTTACACCTTTTTTACTCTCTGATCGAGGTTCTCGGCATTGAAAAATCTTCGTAAACTAAATCACACGTGTATATGTTGATATTTAAGAGATATACAGTCAAGAAAATCAAGGGCAATGGTGATATATATGCGGATTAGACACCAAAAAAAAAACACTCAACAAATGGCTACAATTTAAGGAATGTGTTTAGTGACGGCATCAGATTCTTAATTGATGGAGAAAGGTCTGGTGGCAAGAAAAGCTGCTTCTAGGAGGTTGTCAAGTATTTTCGCTCGACGATTCGATTCTTGGGTGATTGGTTTGGCCTTGTTCCTGTAACTCGAATCCTAGCCCGGTATATCCAATTTTAATTTTACACCATTGTGAACCTTACGCCTTTTTTACTCTCTGATTGAGGTTCTCGGCATTGAAAACTCTTCGTAAACTAAATCACACGTGTATATCTTGATATTTAAGATATATACAGTCAAGAAAATCAAGGGCAATGGTGATATATATGCGGATTAGACACAAAAAAAACACTCAACAAATTGCTACAATTTAAGAAATGTGTTTAGTGACGGCATCAGATTCCTAATTGATGGAGAAAGGTCTGGTGGCAAGAAAAGCTGTTTCTAGGAGGTTGTCAAGTGTTTTCGCTCGACGATTCCATTCTTGGGTGGTTGGTTTGGCCCTTGTTCCGGAAATTCGAATCCTAGCCAAGTATATCCCATTTTAATTTTACACAATTGTGAACCTTACACCTTTTTTACTCTCGGATCGAGGGTCTCGGCATTGAAAAATCTTCGTAAATTAAATCACACGTGTATATATTAACATTTAAGAGATATACAGTCAAGAAAATCAAGGGCAATGGTGATATATATATGCGGATTAGACACCAAAAAAAAACACTCAACAAATTGCCACAATTTAAGGAATGTGTTTAGTGGAGGCATCAGATTCCTAATTGATGGAGAAAGGTCTGGTGGCAAGTAAAGCTGCTTCTAGGAGGTTGTCAAGTGTTTTTGCTCGACGATTCCATTCTTGGGTGGTTGTTTTGGCCCTTGTTCCTGTAACTCGAATCCTAGCCCGTTATATCCCATTTTAATGTTACACCATTGTGAACCTTACACCTTTTTTACTTTCTGATCGAGGTTCTCGGCATTGAAAAATCTTCGTAAACTAAATCACACGTGTATATGTTGACATTTAAGAGATATACAGTCAAGAAAATCAAGGGCAATGGTGATATATATGCGGATTAGACACCAAAAAAAAAAACACTCAACAAATGGCTACAATTTAAGGAATGTGTTTAGTGACGGCATCAAATTCCTAATTGATGGAGAATGGTCTGGTGGTAAGAAAAGCTACTTCTAGGAGGTTGTCAAGTGTTTTCGCTCGATGATTCCGTTCTTGGGTGGTTAGTTTGGCCCTTGTTCCTCTAACTCGAATCCTAGCCGGGTATATCTCATTTTAATTTTACACCATTGTGAACCTTACGCCTTTTTTACTCTCTGATCGAGGTTCTCGGCATTGAAAAATCTTGGTAAACTAAATCACACGTGTATATGTTGATATTTAAGAGATATACAGTCAAGAAAATCAAGTCCAATGGTGATATATATGCGGATTAGACACCAAAAAAAACACTCCACAAATGGCAACAATTTATGGAATGTGTTTAGTGACGGCATCATAATCCTAATTGATGGAGAAAGGTCTGGTGGAAAGAAAAGCTGCGTCTAGGAGGTTGTCAAGTGTTTTCGCTCGACGATTCCATTCTTGGGTGGTTGGTTTGTTCCTTGTTTCTGTAACTCGAATCCTAGCCCGGTATATCCCATTTTAATTTTTCACCATTGTGAACCTTACGCCTTTTTTACTCTCTGATCAAGGTTCTCGGCATTGAAAAATCTTCGTAAACTAAATCACACGTGTATATGTTGACATTTAAGAGATATACAGTCAAGAAAATCATGGGCAATGGTGATATATATGCGGATTAGAGACCAAAAAAAAATACTCAACAAATGGCTACAATTTAAGGAATGTGTTTAGTGACGGCATCAGATTCCTAATTGATTGAGAAAGGTCTGGTGGTTAGAAAAGCTGTTTCTAGGAGGTTGTTAAGTGTTTTCGCTCGACCATTCCATTCTTAGGTGGTTGGTTTGGCCCTTGTTCCTGTAACTCGAATCCTAGCCCGGTATATCCCATTTTAATTTTACACCATTGTGAACCTTGCGCCTTTTTTACTCTCTGATCGAGGTTCTCGGCATTGAAAATTCTTCGTAAACTAAATCACACGTATATATGTTGACATTTAAGAGATATACAGTCAAGAAAATCAAGGGCAATGGTGATATATATGCGGATTAGACACCAAAAAAACACTCCACAAATGGCAACAATTTATGGAATGTCTTTAGTGACAGCATCAGATTTCTAATTGATGGAGAAAGGTCTGGTGGTAAGAAAAGCTGCTTCTAGGAGGTTGTCAAGTGTTTTCGCTCGACGATTCCATTCTTGGGTGGTTGGTTTGGCCCTTGTTCTTGTAACTCGAATCCTAGCCCGGTATATCTCATTTTAATTTTACAACATTGTAAACCTTACGCCTTATTTACTCTATGATCGAGGTTCTCGGTATTGAAAAATCTTTGTAAACTAAATCACACGTGTATATATTGATATTTAAGAGATATACAGTCAAGAAAATCAAGGGCAATGGTGATATATATGCGGATTAGACACCAAAAAAAACACTCAACAAATGGCTACAATTTAAGGAATGTGTTTATTGACGGCATCAGATTCCTAATTGATGGAGAAAGGTCTGGTGGCAAGAAAAGCTGCTTTTAGAAGGTTGTCAAATGTTTTCGCTCGACAATTTCATTCTTGGGTGGTTGGTTTGGCCCTTGTTTCTGTAACTCGAATCCTAGCCCGGTATACCCCATTTAAATTTTACACCATTGTGAACCTTATGCCATTTTTACTCTCTGATCGAGGTTCTTGGCATTGAAAAATCTTCGTAAACTAAATCACACGTGTATATGTTGATATTTAAGAGATATACAGTCAAGAAAATCAAGGGCAATGGTGATATATATACGGATTAGACACCAAAAAAAACACGCAACAAATACCTACAATTTAAGGAATGTGTTTAGTGATGGCATCAGATTCCTAATTGATTGAGAGTGGTCTGGTGGCAAGAAAAGCTGTTTCTAGGAGGTTGTTAAGTGTTTTCGCTCGACGATTCCATTCTTGGGTGGTTGGTTTGGCCCTTGTTCCTGTAACTCGAATCCTACCCCGGTATATCCCATTTTAATTTTACACCATTGTGAACCTTGCGCCTTTTTTACTCTCTGATCAAGGTTCTCGGCATTGAAAAATCTTCGTAAACTAAATCAGACGTATATATGATGACATTTAAGAGATATACAGTCAAGAAAATCAATGGCAATGGTGATATATATGTGGATTAGACACCAAAAAAAACACTCAACAAATGGCTACAATTTATGGAATGTCTTTAGTGACGGCATCAGATTCCTAATTGATGGAGAAAGGTCTGGTGGTAGGAAAAGCTACTTCTAGGAGGTTGTCAAGTGTTTTCGCTTGACGATTCCATTCTAAGGTGGTTGGTTTGGCCCTTGTTCCTGTAACTCGAATCCTAGCCCGGTATATCTCATTTAAATTTTACACCATTGTGAACCTTACGCCTTATTTACTCTCTGATCGAGGTTATCGGCATTGAAATATCTTCGTAAACTAAATCACACGTGTATATATTGATATTTAAGAGATATACAGTCAAGAAAATCAAGGGCAATGGTGATATATATGCGGATTAGACACAAAAAAAAACACTCAACAAATGGCTACAATTTATGGAATGTGTTTAGTGACGGCATCAGATTCCTAATTGATGGAGAAATGTCTGGTGGCAAGAAAAGCTGCTTCTAGGAGGTTGTCAAATGTTTTCGCTCGACGATTCCATTCTTCAGTGGTAGGTTTGGCCCTTGTTCCTGTAACTCGAATCCTAGCCCAGTATATCCCATTTTAATTTTACACCATTGTGAACCTTACGCCTTTTTTACTCTCTGATCGAGGTTCTTGGCATTGAAAAATCTTCGTAAACTAAATCACACGTGTATATGTTGATATTTAAGAGATATACAGTCAAGAAAATCAAGGGCAATGGTGATATATATGTGGATTAGACACCAAAAAAAACACTCAACAAATGGCTACAATTTATGGAATGTCTTTAGTGACGGCATCAGATTCCTAATTGATGGAGAAAGGTCTGGTGGTAAGAAAAGCTACTTCTAGGAGGTTGTCAAGTGTTTTCGCTCGACGATTCCATTCTTAGGTGGTTGGTTTGGCCCTTGTTCCTGTAACTCGAATCCTAGCCCGGTATATCCCATTTTAATTTTGCCCCATTGTGAACCTTACACCTTTTTTACTCTCTGATCGAGGTTCTCGGCATTGAAAAATCTTCGTAAACTAAATCACACGTGTATATGTTGATATTTAAGAGATATACAGTCAAGAAAATCAAGGGCAATGGTGATATATATGCGGATTAGACACAAAAAAAAAACACTCAACAAATGGCTACAATTTAAGGAATGTATTTAGTGACGTCATCAGATTCCTAATTGACGGAAAAATGTCTGGTGGCAAGAAAAGCTGCTTCTAGGAGGTTGTCAAGTGTTTTTGCTTGACGATTCCACTCTTGGGTGGTTGGTTTGGCCCTTGTTCCTGTAACTCGAATCCTAGCCCGGTATATCCCATTATAATTTTACACCATTGTGAACCTTACGCCTTTTTTACTCTCTGATCGAGGTTCTCGGCATTGAAAAATCTTCGTAAACTAAATCACACGTGTATATGTTGACATTTAAGAGATATACAGTCAAGAAAATCAAGGGCAATGGTGATATATATGCGGATTAGAGACCAAAAAAAAAAATACTCAACAAATGGCTACAATTTAAGGAATGTGTTTAGTGACGGCATCAGATTCCTAATTGATGGAGAAAGGTCTGATGGTAAGCAAAGCTGCTTCTAAGAGGTTGTCAAGTGTTTTCGCTCGACCATTCCATTCTTAGGTGGTTGGTTTGGCCCTTGTTCCTGTAACTCGAATCCTAGCTCGGTATATCCCATTTTAATCTTACACCATTGTGAACCTTACGACTTTTTTACTCTCTGATCGAGGTTCTCGGCATTGAAAAATCTTCGTAAACTAAATCACACGTGTATATGTTGACATTTAAGAGATATACAGTTAAGAAAATTAATGGCTATGGAGATATATATGCGGATTAGACACAAAAAAAAAACACTCAACAAATGGCTACAATTTAAAGAATGTGTTTAGTGACGGTATCAGATTCCTAATTGATGGAGAAAGGTCTGGTGGCAAGAAAAGCTGCTTCTAGGAGGTTGTCAAGTGTTTTCGCTCGACGATTCCATTCTTGGGTGGTTGGTTTGGTCCTTGTTCATGTATCTCGAATCCTAACCCGATATATCCCAATTTAATCTTACACCATTGTGAACCTTACGCCTTTTTTACTCTCTGGTCGAGGTTCTCGGCATTGAAAAATCTTCGTAAACTAAATCAAACGTGTATATGTTGATATTTAAGAGATATACAGTCAAGAAAATCAACGGAAATGGTGATATATATGCGGATTAGACACAAAAAAAAAAGACTCAACAAACGGCTACAATTTAAGGAATGTGTTTAGTGAAGGCATCAGATTCCTAATTGATGGAGAAAGGTCTGGTGGTAAGAAAAGCAGCTTCTAGGAGGTTGTCAAGTGTTTTCGCTCGACGATTCCATTCTTGGGTGGTTGCTTTGGCCCTTGTTCCAGTAACTCGAATCCTAGCCCAGTATATCCCATTTTAATTTTACACCATTGTGAACCTTACGCCTTTTTTACTCTCTGATCGAGGTTCTCGGCATTGAAAAATCTTCGTAAACTAAACCACACGTGCATATGTTGACATTTAAGAGATATATTGTCAAGAAAATCAAGGGCAATGGTGATATATATGCGGATTAGACACAAAAAAAAACACTCAACAAATGGCTACAATTTAAGGAATGTGTTTAGTGACGGCATCAGATTCCTAATTGATGGAGAAAGGTCTGGTGGCAAGAAAAGCTGCTTCTAGGAGGTTGTCAAGTGTTTTCGCTCGACGATTCCATTCTTGGGTGGTTGCTTTGGCCCTTGTTCCTGTAACTCGAATCCTAGCCCTGTATATCCCATTTTAATTTTACACCATTGTGAACCTTACGCCTTTTTTCTCTCTGATCGAGGTTCTCGCCATTGAAAAAACTTCGTAAACTAAATCACACGTGTATATGTTGACATTTAAGAGATATACAGTCAACAAAATCATGGGAAATGGTGATATATATGTGGATTAGACACCAAAAAAAACACTCAATAAATGGCTACAGTTTATGGAATGTGTTTAGTGAAGGCATCAGATTCCTAATTGATGGAGAAAGGTCTGGTGGTAAGAAAAGCAGCTTCTAGGAGGTTTTCAAGTGTTTTCGCTCGACGATTCCATTCTTGGGTGGTTGCTTTTGCCCTTGTTCCTGTAACTCGAATAATAGCCCAGTATATCCCATTTTAATTTTACACCATTGTGAACCTTATGCCTTTTTTACTCTCTGATCGAGGTTCTCGGCATTGAAAAATCTTCGTAAACTAAATCACACGTGTATATGTTGACATTTAAGAGATATACAGTCTAGAAAATCAATGCCAATGGTGATATATATGCGGATTAAACACCAAAAAAAAAAATTCAACAAATGGCTACAATTTAATGATTGTGTTTAGTGACGACATCAGATTCCTAATTGATGGAGAAAGGTCTGGTGGTAAGAAAAGCTGCTTCTAGGAGGTTGTCAAGTGTTTTCGCTCGATGATTCCATTCTTGGGTGGTTGGTTTGGTCCTTGTTCATGTATCTCGAATTCTAGCCCGATATATCCCATTTTAATTTCACACCATTGTGAACCTTACGCCTTTTTTACTCTCTGGTCGAGGTTCTCGGCATTGAAAAATCTTCGTAAACTAAACCACACGTGCATATGTTGACATTTAAGAGATATATTGTCAAGAAAATCAAGGGCAATGGTGATATATATGCGGATTAGACACCAAAAAAAAAAACACTCAACAAATGGCTACAATTTAAGGAATGTGTTTAGTGACGGCATCAGATTCCTAATTGATGGAGAAAGGTCTGGTGGCAAGAAAAGCTGCTTCTAGGAGGTTGTCAAGTGTTTTCTCTCGACGATTCCATTCTTGGGTGGTTGGTTTGGCCCTTGTTCCTGTAACTCGAATCCTAGCCCGTTATATCCCATTTTAATTTTACACCATTGTGAACCTTACGCCTTTTTTCTCTCTGATCGAGGTTCTCGGCATTGAAAAAACTTCGTAAACTAAATCACACGTGTATATGTTGACATTTAAGAGATATACAGTCAAGAAAATCAAGGTCAATGGTGATATATATGCGGATTAGACACAAAAAAAAAACACACAACAAATGGCTACAATTTAAGGTATTTGTTTAGTGACGGCATCAGATTCCTCATTGATGGAGAAAGGTCTGGTGGCAAGAAAAGCTGCTTCTAGGAGGTTGTCAAGTGTTTTCGCTCGAAGATTTCATTCTTGGGTGGTTGGTTTGGTCCTTGTTCATGTATCTCGAATCCTAGCCCGATATATCCCATTTTAATTTTACACCATTGTGAACCTTACGTCTTTTTTACTCTCTAATCGAGGTTCTCGGCATTGAAAAATCTTCGTAAACTAAATCACACGTGTATATGTTGACATTTAAGAGATATACAGTCAACAAAATCAAGGGAAATGGTGATATATATGCGGATTAGACACAAAAAAAAAAACACTCAACAAATGGCTACAATTTAAGGAATGTGTTTAGTGACGGCATCAGATTTCTAATTGATGGAGAAAGGTCTGGTGGTAAGAAAAGCTGCTTCTAGGAGGTTGTCAAGTGTTTTCGCTCGATGATTCCATTCTTGGGTGGTTGGTTTGGTCCTTGTTCATGTATCTCGAATTCTAGCCCGATATATCCCATTTTAATTTTACACCATTGTGAACCTTACGCCTTTTTTACTCTCTGATCGAGGTTCTCGGCATTGAAAAATCTTCGTAAACTAAATCACACGTGTATATGTTGACATTTAAGAGATATACAGTCAACAAAATCAAGGGCAATGGTGATATATATTCGGATTAGACAAAAAAAAAAACACTCAACAAATGGCTACAATTTAAGGAATGTGTTTAGTGACGGCATCAGATTCCTAATTGATAGAGAAAGGTCTGGGGGTAAGAAAAGCTGCTTCTAGGAGGTTGTCAAGTGTTTTCGCTCGATGATTCCATTCTTGGGTGGTTGGTTTGGTCCTTGTTCCTGTAACTCGAATCCTAGCCCGGTATATCCCATTTTAATTTTACACCATTGTGAACCTTACGCCTTTTTTACTCTCTGATCGAGGTTCTCGGCATTGAAAAATATTCGTAAACTAAATCACACGTGTATATGTTGATATTTAAGAGATATACAGTCAAGAAAATCAAGGGCAATGGTGATATATATGCGGATTAGACAACAAAAAATACACTCAACAAATGGCTACAATTAAACGAATGTGTTTAGTGACGGCATCAAATTCCTAATTGATGGAGAAAGGTCTGGTGGCAAGAAAAGCTGCTTCTAGGAGTTTGTCAAGTGCTTTCGCTCGACGATTCCATTCTTGGGTGGTTGGTTTGGCCCTTGTTCCTGTAACTCGAATCCTAGCCCGGTATATCCCGTTTTAATTTTACACCATTGTGAACCTTACGCCTTTTTAACTCTCTGATCGAGGTTCTCAGCATTGAAAAATCTTCTTAAACTAAATCACACGTGTATATGTTGACATTTAATAGATATACAGTCAAGAAAATCAAGGGCAATGGTGATATATATGCGGATTAGACACAAAAAAAAAAACACTCAACAAATGGCTACAATTTAAGGAATGTGTTTAGTGACGGCATCAGATTCCTAATTGATGGAGAAAGGTCAGTTGGCAAGAAAAGCTGCTTCTAGGATGTTGTCAATTGTTTTCGCTCGACGATTCCATTCTTGGGTGTTTGGTTTGGCCCTTGTTCCTGTAACTCGAATCCTAGCCCGGTATATCCCAGTTTAATTTTACACCATTGTGAACCTTACGCCTTTTTTACTCTCTGATCGAGCTTCTCGGCATTGAAAAATCTTCGTAAACTAAATCACACATGTATATGTTGATATTTAAGAGGTATACAATGAAGAAAATCAAGGGCAATGGTGATATATATCCGGATTAGACAACAAAAAAAAACACTCAACAAATGGCTACAATTTAAGGAATGTGTTTAGTGACGGCATCAGATTCTTAATTGATGGAGAAAGGTCTGGTGGCAAGAAAAGTTGCTTCTAGGAGGTTGTCAAGTGTTTTCGCTCGACGATTCCATTCTTGGGTGGTTGGTTTGGCCGTTGTTCCTGTAACTTGAATCCTAGCCCGGTATATCCCATTTTAATTATACACCATTGTGAACCTTACGCCTTTTTTACTCTCTGATCGAGGTTCTCGGCATTGAAAAATCTTCGTAAACTAAATCACACGTGTATATGTTGACATTTAAGAGATATACAGTCAAGAAAATCAAGGGCAATGGTGATATATATACGGATTAGACACCAAAAAAAACACGCAACAAATACCTACAATTTAAGGAATGTGTTTAGTGATGGCATCAGATTCCTAATTGATTGAGAGGGGTCTGGTGGCAAGAAAAGCTGTTTCTAGGAGGTTGTTAAGTGTTTTCGCTCGACGATTCCATTCTTGGGTGGTTGGTTTGGCCCTTGTTCCTGTAACTCGAATCCTAGCCCGGTATATCCCATTTTAATTTTACACCATTGTGAACCTTGCGCCTTTTTTACTCTCTGATCAAGGTTCTCGGCATTGAAAAATCTTCGTAAACTAAATCAGACGTATATATGATGACATTTAAGAGATATACAGTCAAGAAAATCAATGGCAATGGTGATATATATGTGGATTAGACACCAAAAAAAACACTCAACAAATACCTACAATTTAAGGAATGTGTTTAGCGACGGCATCAGATTCCTAATTGATGGAGAAAGGTCTAGTGGTAAGAAAAGCTGCTTCTGGGAGGTTGTCAAGTGTTTTCGCTCGACGATTCCATTCTTGGGTGGTTGGTTTGGCCCTTGTTCCTGTAACTCGAATCCTAGCCCGGTATATCCCATTTTAATTTTGCCCCATTGTGAACCTTACACCTTTTTTACTCTCTGATCGAGGTTCTCGGCATTGAAAAATCTTCGTAAACTAAATCACACGTGTATATGTTGATATTTAAGAGATATACAGTCAAGAAAATCAAGGGCAATGGTGATATATATGCGGATTAGACACAAAAAAAAAACACTCAACAAATGGCTACAATTTAAGGAATGTATTTAGTGACGTCATCAGATTCCTAATTGACGGAAAAATGTCTGGTGGCAAGAAAAGCTGCTTCTAGGAGGTTGTCAAGTGTTTTTGCTTGACGATTCCACTCTTGGGTGGTTGGTTTGGCCCTTGTTCCTGTAACTCGAATCCTAGCCCGGTATATCCCATTATAATTTTACACCATTGTGAACCTTACGCCTTTTTTACTCTCTGATAGAGATTCTCGGCATTGAAAAATCTTCGTAAACTAAATCACACGTGTATATGTTGATATTTAAGAGATATACAGTCAAGAAAATCAAGGGCAATGGTGATATATATGCGGATTAGACACCAAAAAACACTCAACAAATGGCTACAATTTAAGGAATGTGTTTAGTGACGGCATCATATTCCTAATTGATGGAGAAAGGTCTGGTGGTAAGAAAGGCTGCTTCTAGGAGGTTGTCAAGTGTTTTCTCTCGATGATTCCATTCTTGTGTGGTTGGTTTGGCCCTTGTTCCTGTAACTCTAATCCTAGCCCGGTATATCCCATTTTAATTTTACACCATTGTGAACCTTACGCCTTTTTTACTCTCTGGTCGAGGTTCTCGGCATTGAAAAATCTTCGTAAACTAAATCACACCTGTATATGTTGACATTTAAGAGATATACAGTCAAGAAAATCAAGGGCAATGGTGATATATATGCGGATTAGACACCAAAAAAAATCACTCAACAAATGGCTACAATTTAAGGAATGTGTTTAGTGATGGCATCAGATTCCTAATTGATGGAGAAAGGTCTGGTGGCAAGAAAAGCTGCTTCTAGGAGGTTTTCAAGTGTTTTCGCTCGACGATTCCATTCTTGGTTGGTTGGTTTGGCCCTTGTTCCTGTAACTCGAATCTTAGCCCGGTATATCCCATTTTAATTTTACACCATTGTGAACCTTACGCCTTTTTTACTCTCTGATCGAGGTTCTCGGCATTGAAAAATATTCGTAAACTAAATCACACGTGTATATATTGATAATTAAGAGATACACAGTTAAGAAAATCTAGGGCAATGGTGATATATATGCGGTTTAGAGACCAAAAAAAACACTCAACAAATGGCTACAATTAAACGAATGTGTTTAGTGACGGCATCAGATTCCTAATTGATGGAGAATGGTCTGGTGGCAAGAAAAGCTGCTACTAGGAGGCTGTCAACTGTTTTCGCTCGATGATTCCATTCTTGGGTGGTTGGTTTGGCCATTGTTCCTGTAACTCGAATCCTAGCCTGGTATATCCCATTTTAATTTTACACCATTGTGAACCTTACGCCTTTTCTACTCTCTGATCGAGGTTCTCGGCATTGAAAAATCTTCATAAACTAAATCACACTTGTATATGTTGATATTTAAGAGATATACATACAATAAAATCAAGGGCAATGGTGATATATATATGCGGATTAGAAACAAAAAAAAAAACACTCAACAAATGGCTACAATTTAAGGAATGTGTTTAGTGACGGCATCAGATTCCTAATTGATGGAGAAAGGTCTGGTTGCAATAAAAGCTGCTTCTAGGAGGTTGTCAAGTGTTTTCGCTCGACGATTCCGTTCTTGGGTGGTTGGTTTGGCCCTTGTTCCTGTAACTCGAATCCTAGCCCGGTATATCATATTTTAATCTTACACCATTGTGAACCTTACGCCTTTTTTACTCTCTGATCGAGGTTCTCGGCATTGAAAAATCTTGGTAAACTAAATCACACGTGTATATGTTGACATTTAAGAGATATACAGTCAAGAAAATCAATGCCAATGGTGATATATATGCGGATTAGACACAAAAAAAAACATTCAACAAATGGCTACAATTTAATGAATGTGTTAAGTGACGGCATCAGATTCCTAATTGATGGAGAAAGGTCTGATGGTAAGCAAAGCTGCTTCTAGGAGGTTGTCAAGTGTTTTCGCTCGACGATTCCATTCTTGGGTGGTTGGTTTGGCCCTTGTTCCTGTAACTCGAATCCTAGCTCGGTATATCCCATTTTAATCTTACACCATTGTGAACCTTACGACTTTTTTACTCTCTGATCGAGGTTCTCGGCATTGAAAAATCTTCGTAAACTAAATCACACGTGTATATGTTGACATTTAAGAGATATACAGTTAAGAAAATTAATGGCTATGGTGATATATATGCGGATTAGACACAAAAAAAAAACACTCAACAAATGGCTACAATTTAAAGAATGTGTTTAGTGACGGCATCAGATTCCTAATTGATGGAGAAAGGTCTGGTGGCAAGAAAAGCTGCTTCTAGGAGGTTGTCAAGTGTTTTCGCTCGACGATTCCATTCTTGGGTGGTTGGTTTGGTCCTTGTTCATGTATCTCGAATCCTAACCCGATATATCCCAATTTAATCTTACACCATTGTGAACCTTACGCCTTTTTTACTCTCTGGTCGAGGTTCTCGGCATTGAAAAATCTTCGTAAACTAAATCAAACGTGTATATGTTGATATTTAAGAGATATACAGTCAAGAAAATCAACGGAAATGGTGATATATATGCGGATTAGACACAAAAAAAAAAAAAAGACTCAACAAACGGCTACAATTTAAGGAATGTGTTTAGTGAAGGCATCAGATTCCTAATTGATGGAGAAAGGTCTGGTGGTAAGAAAAGCAGCTTCTAGGAGGTTGTCAAGTGTTTTCGCTCGACGATTCCATTCGTGGGTGGTTTCTTTGGCCCTTGTTCCTGTAACTCGAATCCTAGCCCAGTATATCCCATTTTAATTTTACACCATTGTGAACCTTACGCCTTTTTTACTCTCTGATCGAGGTTCTCGGCATTGAAAAATCTTCGTAAACTAAACCACACGTGCATATGTTGACATTTAAGAGATATATTGTCAAGAAAATCAAGGGCAATGGTGATATATATGCGGATTAGACACAAAAAAAAAAACACTCAACAAATGGCTACAATTTAAGGAATGTGTTTAGTGACGGCATCAGATTCCTAATTGATGGAGAAAGGTCTGGTGGCAAGAAAAGCTGCTTCTAGGAGGTTGTCAAGTGTTTTCGCTCGACGATTCCATTCTTGGGTGGTTGCTTTGGCCCTTGTTCCTGTAACTCGAATCCTAGCCCTGTATATCCCATTTTAATTTTACACCATTGTGAACCTTACGCCTTTTTTCTCTCTGATCGAGGTTCTCGCCATTGAAAAAACTTCGTAAACTAAATCACACGTGTATATGTTGACATTTAAGAGATATACAGTCAAGAAAATCAAGGTCAATGGTGATATATATGCGGATTAGACAAAAAAAAACACTCAACAAAAGGCTACAATTTAAGGAATTTGTTTAGTGACGGCATGATATTCCTCATTGATGGAGAAAGGTCTGGTGGTAAGAAAAGCTGCTTCTAGGAGGTTGTCAAGTGTTTTCGCTCGACGATTCCATTCTTGGGTGGTTGGTTTGGTCCTTGTTCATGTATCTCGAATCCTAGCCCGATATATCCCATTTTAATTTTACACTATTGTGAACCTTACGCCTTTTTTACTCTCTAATCGAGTTTCTCGGCATTGAAAAATCTTCGTAAACTAAATCACACGTGTATATGTTGACATTTAAGAGATATACAGTCAACAAAATCATGGGAAATGGTGATATATATGTGGATTAGACACCAAAAAAAACACTCAATAAATGGCTACAGTTTAAGGAATGTGTTTAGTGAAGGCATCAGATTCCTAATTGATGGAGAAAGGTCTGGTGGTAAGAAAAGCAGCTTCTAGGAGGTTTTCAAGTGTTTTCGCTCGACGATTCCATTCTTGGGTGGTTGCTTTTGCCCTTGTTCCTGTAACTCGAATAATAGCCCAGTATATCCCATTTTAATTTTACACCATTGTGAACCTTATGCCTTTTTTACTCTCTGATCGAGGTTCTCGGCATTGAAAAATCTTCGTAAACTAAATCACACGTGTATATGTTGACATTTAAGAGATATACAGTCTAGAAAATCAATGCCAATGGTGATATATATGCGGATTAAACACCAAAAAAAAAAAATTCAACAAATGGCTACAATTTAATGATTGTGTTTAGTGACGACATCAGATTCCTAATTGATGGAGAAAGGTCTGGTGGTAAGAAAAGCTGCTTCTAGGAGGTTGTCAAGTGTTTTCGCTCGATGATTCCATTCTTGGGTGGTTGGTTTGGTCCTTGTTCATGTATCTCGAATTCTAGCCCGATATATCCCATTTTAATTTCACACCATTGTGAACCTTACGCCTTTTTTACTCTCTGGTCGAGGTTCTCGGCATTGAAAAATCTTCGTAAACTAAACCACACGTGCATATGTTGACATTTAAGAGATATATTGTCAAGAAAATCAAGGGCAATGGTGATATATATGCGGATTAGACACCAAAAAAAAAAACACTCAACAAATGGCTACAATTTAAGGAATGTGTTTAGTGACGGCATCAGATTCCTAATTGATGGAGAAAGGTCTGGTGGCAAGAAAAGCTGCTTCTAGGAGGTTGTCAAGTGTTTTCTCTCGACGATTCCATTCTTGGGTGGTTGGTTTGGCCCTTGTTCCTGTAACTCGAATCCTAGCCCGTTATATCCCATTTTAATTTTACACCATTGTGAACCTTACGCCTTTTTTCTCTCTGATCGAGGTTCTCGGCATTGAAAAAACTTCGTAAACTAAATCACACGTGTATATGTTGACATTTAAGAGATATACAGTCAAGAAAATCAAGGTCAATGGTGATATATATGCGGATTAGACACAAAAAAAAAAACACACAACAAATGGCTACAATTTAAGGTATTTGTTTAGTGATGGCATCAGATTCCTCATTGATGGAGAAAGGTCTGGTGGCAAGAAAAGCTGCTTCTAGGAGGTTGTCAAGTGTTTTCGCTCGAAGATTTCATTCTTGGGTGGTTGGTTTGGTCCTTGTTCATGTATCTCGAATCCTAGCCCGATATATCCCATTTTAATTTTACACCATTGTGAACCTTACGTCTTTTTTACTCTCTAATCGAGGTTCTCGGCATTGAAAAATCTTCGTAAACTAAATCACACGTGTATATGTTGACATTTAAGAGATATACAGTCAACAAAATCAAGGGAAATGGTGATATATATGCGGATTAGACACCAAAAAAAAAAACACTCAACAAATGGCTACAATTTAAGGAATGTGTTTAGTGACGGCATCAGATTTCTAATTGATGGAGAAAGGTCTGGTGGTAAGAAAAGCTGCTTCTAGGAGGTTGTCAAGTGTTTTCGCTCGATGATTCAATTCTTGGGTGGTTGGTTTGGTCCTTGTTCATGTATCTCGAATTCTAGCCCGATATATCCCATTTTAATTTTACACCATTGTGAACCTTACGCCTTTTTTACTCTCTGATCGAGGTTCTCGGCATTGAAAAATCTTCGTAAACTAAATCACACGTGTATATGTTGATATTTAAGAGATATACAGTCAACAAAATTAAGGGCAATGGTGATATATATGCGGATTAGACAAAAAAAACACTCAACAAATGGCTACAATTTAAGGAATGTGTTTAGTGACGGCATCAGATTCCTAATTGATAGAGAAAGGTCTGGTGGTAAGAAAAGCTGCTTCTAGGAGGTTGTCAAGTGTTTTCGCTCGACGATTCCATTCTTGGGTGGTTGGTTTGGTCCTTGTTCATGTATCTCGAATCCTAGCCCGATATATCCCATTTTAATCTTACACCATTGTGAACCTTACGCCTTTTTTACTCTCTGGTCGAGATTCTCGGCATTGAAAAATCTTCGTAAACTAAATCACACGTGTATATGTTGACATTTAAGAGATATACAGTCAAGAAAATGAAGGGAAATGGTGATATATATGCGGATTAGACACCAAAAAATAAGCACTCAAAAAATGGCTACAATTTAAGAAATGTGTTTAGTGACGGCTTCATATTCCTAATTGATGGAGAAAGGTCTGGTGGCAAGAAAAGCGGCTTCTAGGAGGTTGTCCAGTGTTTTCGCTCGACGATTCCATTCTTGGGTGGTTGGTTTGGCCCTTGTTCCTGTAACTCGAATCCTAGCCCGGTATATCCCATTTTAATTTTACACCATTGTGAACCTTACGCCTTTTTTACTCTCTGATCGAGGTTCTCGGCATTGAAAAATATTCGTAAACTAAATCACACGTGTATATGTTGATATTTAAGAGATATACAGTCAAGAAAATCAAGGGCAATGGTGATATATATGCGGATTAGACAACAAAAAATACACTCAACAAATGGCTACAATTAAACGAATGTGTTTAGTGACGGCATCAAATTCCTAATTGATGGAGAAAGGTCTGGTGGCAAGAAAAGCTGCTTCTAGGAGTTTGTCAAGTGCTTTCGCTCGACGATTCCATTCTTGGGTGGTTGGTTTGGCCCTTGTTCCTGTAACTCGAATCCTAGCCCGGTATATCCCGTTTTAATTTTACACCATTGTGAACCTTACGCCTTTTTAACTCTCTGATCGAGGTTCTCAGCATTGAAAAATCTTCTTAAACTAAATCACACGTGTATATGTTGACATTTAATAGATATACAGTCAAGAAAATCAAGGGCAATGGTGATATATATGCGGATTAGACACAAAAAAAAAACACTCAACAAATGGCTACAATTTAAGGAATGTGTTTAGTGACGGCATCAGATTCCTAATTGATGGAGAAAGGTCAGTTAGCAAGAAAAGCTGCTTCTAGGATGTTGTCAATTGTTTTCGCTCGACGATTCCATTCTTGGGTGTTTGGTTTGGCCCTTGTTCCTGTAACTCGAATCCTAGCCCGGTATATCCCATTTTAATTTTACACCATTGTGAACCTTACGCCTTTTTTACTCTCTGATCGAGCTTCTCGGCATTGAAAAATCTTCGTAAACTAAATCACACATGTATATGTTGATATTTAAGAGGTATACAATGAAGAAAATCAAGGGCAATGGTGATATATATCCGGATTAGACAACAAAAAAAAAACACTCAACAAATGGCTACAATTTAAGGAATGTGTTTAGTGACGGCATCAGATTCTTAATTGATGGAGAAAGGTCTGGTGGCAAGAAAAGTTGCTTCTAGGAGGTTGTCAAGTGTTTTCGCTCGACGATTCCATTCTTGGGTGGTTGGTTTGGCCGTTGTTCCTGTAACTTGAATCCTAGCCCGGTATCTCCCATTTTAATTATACACCATTGTGAACCTTACACCTTTTTTACTCTCTGATCGAGGTTCTCGGCATTGAAAAATCTTCGTAAACTAAATCACATGTGTATATGTTGACATTTAAGAGATATACAGTCAAGAAAATCAAGGGCAATGGTGATATATATACGGATTAGACACCAAAAAAAACACGCAACAAATACCTACAATTTAAGGAATGTGTTTAGTGATGGCATCAGATTCCTAATTGATTGAGAGGGGTCTGGTGGCAAGAAAAGCTGTTTCTAGGAGGTTGTTAAGTGTTTTCGCTCGACGATTCCATTCTTGGGTGGTTGGTTTGGCCCTTGTTCCTGTAACTCGAATCCTAGCCCGGTATATCCCATTTTAATTTTACACCATTGTGAACCTTGCGCCTTTTTTACTCTCTGATCAAGGTTCTCGGCATTGAAAAATCTTCGTAAACTAAATCAGACGTATATATGATGACATTTAAGAGATATACAGTCAAGAAAATCAATGGCAATGGTGATATATATGTGGATTAGACACCAAAAAAAACACTCAACAAATGGCTACAATTTATGGAATGTCTTTAGTGACGGCATCAGATTCCTAATTGATGGAGAAAGGTCTGGTGGTAAGAAAAGCTACTTCTAGGAGGTTGTCAAGTGTTTTCGCTCGACGATTCCATTCTTAGGTGGTTGGTTTGGCCCTTGTTCCTGTAACTCGAATCCTAGCCCGGTATATCCCGTTTTAATTTTACACCATTGTGAACCTTACGCCTTTTTTACTCTCTGATCGAGGTTCTTGGCATTGAAAAGTCTTCGTAAACTAAATCACACGTGAATATGTTTACATTAAAGAGAAATACAGTTAAGAAAATCAATGGCAATGGTGATATATATACGGATTAGACACAAAAAAACACTCAACAAATGGCTACAATTTAAGGAATGTGTTTAGTGACGGCATCAGATTCCTAATTGATAGAGAAAGGTCTGGTGGCAAGAAAAGCTGCTTCTAGGAGGTCGTCAAGTGTTTTCGCTCGACGATTTCATTCTTTGGTGGTTGGTTTGGCCCTTGTTCCTGTAACTCGAATCCTATCCCGGTAAATCCCATTTTAATTTTACACCATTGTGAACCTTACTCCTTTTTTACTCTCTGATCGAGGTTCTCGGCATTGAAAAGTCTTCGTAAACTAAATCATACGTGTATATGTTGACATTTAAGAGTTATACAGTCAAGAAAATCAAGGGCAATGGTGACATATATGCCGATTAGACACCAAAAAAAAACACTCAACAAATGGCTACAATTTAAGGAATGTGTTTAGTGACGGCATCAGATTCCTAATTGATGGAGAAAGGTCTGGTGGCAAGAAAAGCTGCTTCTAGGAGGTCGTCAAGTGTTTTCGCTCGACGATTCCATTCTTGGGTTGTTGGTTTGGCCTTTGTTCCTGTAACTCGAATCCTAGCCCGGTATATCCGATTTTAATTTTACACCATCGTGAACCTTACGCCTTTTTTACTCTCTGTTCGAGGTTCTCGGCATTGAAAAATCTTCGTAAACTAAATCACACGTGTATATGTTGATATTTAAGAGATATGCAGTCAAGAAAATCAAGGGCAATGGTGATATATATGCGGATTAGACACAAAAAAAAAACACTCAACAAATGGCTACAATTGAAGGAATGTGTTTTGTGACGGCATCAGATTCCTAATTGATGGAGAAATGTCTGGTGGCAAGAAAAGCTGCTTCTAGGAGGTCGTCAAGTGTTTTCGCTCGACGATTCCATTCTTGGGTTGTTGGTTTGGCCTTTGTTCCTGTAACTCGAATCCTAACCCGGTATATCCGATTTTAATTTTACACCATCGTGAACCTTACGCCTTTTTTACTCTCTGTTCGAGTTTCTCGGCATTGAAAAATTTTCGTAAACTAAATCACACGTGTATATGTTGATATTTAAGAGATATGCAGTCAAGAAAATCAAGGGCAATGGTGATATATATGCGGATTAGACACAAAAAAAAAAAAACACTCAACAAATGGCTACAATTTAAGGAATGTGTTTTGTGACGGCATCAGATTCCTAATTGATGGAGAAAGGTCTGGTGGCAAGAAAAGCTGCTTCTAGGAGGTTGTCAAGTGTTTTCGCTCGACGATTCCATTCTTGGGTGGTTGGTTTGGCCCTTGTTCCTGTAACTCGAATCCTAGCCCGGTATATCCCATTTTAATTTTACACCATTGTGAACCTTACGCCTTTTGTACTCTCTAATCGAGGTTCTCGGCATTGAAAAATCTTCGTAAACTAAATCACACGTGTATATGTTGACATTTAAGAGATATACAGTCAAGAAAATCAAGGGCAATGGTGATATATATATACGGATTAAACAACAAAAAAAAACACTCAACAAATGGCTACAATTTAAGGAATGTGTTTAGTGACGACATCAGATTCCTAATTGATGGAGAAAGGTCTGGTGGCAAGAAAAGCTGCTTCTAGGAGGTTGTCAAGTGTTTTCGCTCGACGATTCCATTCTTGGGTGGTTGGTTTGGCCCTTGTTCCTGTAACTCGAATCCTAGGCCTGTATATCCCATTTTAATTTTACACCATTGTGAACCTTACGCCTTTTTTACTCTCTGATCGAGGTTCTCGGCATTGTGAAATCTTCGTAAACTAAATCACACGTGTATATGTTGATATTTAAGAGATATACATTCAAGAAAATCTAGGGCAATGGTGATATATATGCGGATTAGACACAAAAAAACACTCAACAAATGGCTACAATTTAAGGAATGTGTTTAGTGACGGCATCAGATTCCTAATTGATGGAGAAGGTCTGCTGGCAAGAAAAGCTGCTTCTAGGAGGTTGTCAAGTGTTTTCACTCGACGATTCCAATCTTGGGTTGTTGGTTTGGCCCTTGTTCCTGTAACTCGAATCCTAGCCCGGTATATCCCATTTTAATTTTACACCATTGTGAACCTTACGCTTTTTTTACTCTCTGATCGAGGTTCTCGGCATTGAAAATCTTCGTAAACTAAATCACACGTGTATATGTTGACATTTAAGAGATATACAATCAAGAAAATCAACGGTAATGGTGATATATATACTGATTAGACACCAAAAAAAACACTCAACAAATCGCTACAATTTAAGGAATGTGTTTACTTACGGCATCAGATTCCTAATTGATGGAGAAAGGTCTGGTGGCAAGAAAAGCTGCTTCTAGGAGGTCGTCAAGTGTTTTCGCTCGACGATTCCATTCTTGGGTGGTTGGTTTGGCCCGTGTTCCTGTAACTCGAATCCTAGCCCGGTATATCCCATTTTAATTTTACACCATTGTGAACCTTACGCCTTTTTTACTCTCTGATCGAGGTTCTCGGCATTGAAAAATCTTCGTAAACTAAATCACACATGTATATCTTAACATTTAAGAGATATACAGTCATGAAAATCAAGGGAAATGGTGATATATATGCGGATTAGACACAAAAAAAAAACACTCAACAAATGGCTACAATTTAAGGAATGTGTTTAGTGACGGCATCAAATTCCTAATTGATGGAGAAGGTCTGGTGGCAAGAAAAGCTGCTTCTCGGAGGTTTTCAAGTGTTTTCGCTCGACGATTCCATTCTTGGGTGGTTGGTTTGGGCCTTGTTCCTGTAACTCGAATCCTAGCCCGGTATATAGCATTGTAATTTTACACCATTGTGAACCTTACGCCATTTTTACTCTCTTATCGAGTTTCTCGGCATTGAAAAGTCTTCGTAAACTAAATCACACGTGAATATTTTGACATTTAAGAGATATACAGTCAAAAAAATCAAGGGCAATGTTGATATATACACGGATTAGACACAAAAAAAAAAACACTCAACAAATGGCTACAATTGAAGGAATGTGTTTAGTGACGGCATCAGTTTCCTAATTGATGGAGAAAGGTCTGGTGGAAAGAAAAGGTACTTCTAGGAGGTCGTCAAGTGTTTTCGCTCAACGATTCCATTCTTGGGTGGTTGGTTTGGCCCTTGTTCCTGTAACTCGAATTCTATCCCGGTATATCCCATTTTAATTTTACACCATTGTGAAACTTACGCCTTTTTTACACTCTAATCGAGGTTCTCGGCATTGAAAAATTTTCGTAAACTAAATCACACGTGTATATGTTGACATTTAAGAGATATACAGTCAAGAAAACCAAGGGCAACGGTGATATATATACGGATTAGACACCAAAAAAAACACTCAACAAATGGCTACAATTTAAGGAATGTGTTTAGTGACGGCATCAGATTCTTAATTGATGGAGAAACGTCGGGTGGCAAGAAAATCTGCTTCTAGGAGGTTGTCAAGTGTTTTCGCTCGACGATTCCATTCTTGGGTGGTTGGTTTGGCCCTTGTTCCTGTAACTCGAATCCTAGCCCGGTATATCCCATTTTAATTTTACACCATTGTGAACCTTACGCCTTTTTTACCCTCTGATCGAGGTTCTCGGCATTGAAAAATCATCGTAAACTAAATCACACGTGTATATGTTGATATTTAAGAGATATACATTCAACAAAATCAAAGGAATGGTGATATATATGCGGATTTGACACAAAAAAAAATGCTGAACAAATGGCTACAAGTTAAGGAATGTGTTTAGTGACGGCATCAGTTTCCTAATTGATGGAGAAAGGTCTGGTGGAAAGAAAAGGTACTTCTAGGAGGTCGTCAAGTGTTTTCGCTCAACGATTCCATTCTTGGGTGGTTGGTTTGTCCCTTGTTCCTGTAACTCGAATCCTATCCCGGTATATCCCATTTTAATTTTACACCATTGTGAAACTTACGCCTTTTTTACTCTCTAATCGAGGTTCTCGGCATTGAAAAATCATCGTAAACTAAATCACACGTGTATATGTTGACATTTAAGAGATATACAGTCAAGAAAACCAAGGGCAATGGTGATATATATACGGATTAGACACCAAAAAAAACACTCAACAAATGGCTACAATTTAAGGAATGTGTTTAGTGACGGCATCAGATTCCTAATTGATGGAGAAAGGTCGGGTGGCAAGAAAATCTGCTTCTAGGAGGTTGTCAAGTGTTTTCGCTCGACGATTCCATTCTTGGGTGGTTGGTTTGGCCCTTGTTCCTGTAACTCGAATCCTAGCCCGGTATATCCCATTTTAATTTTACACCATTGTGAACCTTACGCCTTTTTTACTCTCTGATCGAGGTTCACGGCATTGAAAAATCATCGTAAACTAAATCACACGTGTATATGTTGATATTTAAGAGATATACATTCAACAAAATCAAAGGAATGGTGATATATATGCGGATTTGACACAAAAAAAAATGCTCAACAAATGGCTACAAGTTAAGGAATGTGTTTAGTGACGGCATCAGATTCCTAATTGATGGAGAATGTCTGCTGGCAAGAAAAGCTGCTTCTAGGAGGTTGTCAAGTGTTTTCGCTCGACGATTCCATTCTTGGGTGGTTGGTTTGGCCCTTGTTCCTCTAACTCGAATCCTAGCCCGGTATATCTCATTTTAATTTTACACCATTGTGAACCATACGCCTTTTTACTCTCTGATCGAGGTTCTCGGCATTGAAAAATCTTCGTCAACTAAATCACACGTGTATATGTTGATATTTAAGAGATATACATTCAAGAAAATCAAGGGCAATGGTGATATATATGCGGATTAGACACAAAAAAACACTCAACAAATGGCTACAATGTAAGGAATGTGTTTAGTGACGGCATCAGATTCCTAATTGATGGAGAAGGTCTGCTGGCAAGAAAAGCTGCTTCTAGGAGGTTGTGAAGTGTTTTCGCTCGACGATTCCAATCTTGGGTGGTTGGTTTGGCCCTTGTTCCTGTAACTCGAATCCTAGCCCGGTATATCCCATTTTAATTTTACAACATTGTGAACCTTACGCCTTTTTTACTCACTGATCGAGGTTCTCGGTATTGAAAAATCTTCGTAAACTAAATCACACGTCTATATGTTGACATTTAAGAGATATACAGTCAAGAAAATCAACGGTAATGGTGATATATATACTGATTAGACACCAAAAAAAAACACTCAACAAATGGCTACAATTTAAGGAATCTGTTTACTTACGGCATCAGATTCCTAATTGATGGAGAAAGGTCTGGTGGCAAGAAAAGCTGCTTCTAGGAGGTCGTCAAGTGTTTTCGCCTGACGATTCCATTCTTGGGTGGTTGGTTTGGCCCGTGTTCCTGTAACTCGAATCCTAGCCCGGTATATCCCATTTTAATTTTACACTATTGTGAACCTTACGCCTTTTTTACTCTCTGATCGAGGTTCTCGGCATTGAAAAATCTTCGTAAACTAAATCACACGTCTATATGTTGACATTTAAGAGATATACAGTCAAGAAAATCAACGGTAATGGTGATATATATACTGATTAGACACCAAAAAAAAAACACTCAACAAATGGCTACAATTTAAGGAATGTGTTTACTTACGGCATCAGATTCCTAATTGATGGAGAAAGGTCTGGTGGCAAGAAAAGCTGCTTCTAGGAGGTCGTCAAGTGTTTTCGCTCGACGATTCCATTCTTGGGTGGTTGGTTTGGCCCGTGTTCCTGTAACTCGAATCCTAGCCCGGTATATCCCATTTTAATTTTACACTATTGTGAACCTTACGCCTTTTTTACTCTCTAATCGAGGTTCTCAGCATTGAAAAATCTTCGTAAACTAAATCACACGTGTATATGTTGACATTTAAGAGATATACAGTCAAGAAAACCAAGGGCAATGGTGATATATATACGGATTAGACACCAAAAAAACACTCAACAAATGGCTACAATTTAAGGAATGTGTTTAGTGACGGCATCAGATTCCTAATTGATGGAGAAAGGTCGGGTGGCAAGAAAATCTGCTTCTAGGAGGTTGTCAAGTGTTTTCGCTCGACGATTCCATTCTTGGGTGGTTGGTTTGGCCCTTGTTCCTGTAACTCGAATCCTAGCCCGTTATATCCCATTTTAATTTTACACCATTGTGAACCTTACGCCTTTTTTACTCTCTGATCAAGGTTCTCGGCATTGAAAAATCATCGTAAACTAAATCACACGTGTATATGTTGATATTTAAAAGATATACATTCAACAAAATCAAAGGAATGGTGATATATATGCGGATTTGACACAAAAAAAATGCTCAACAAATGGCTACAAGTTAAGGAATGTGTTTAGTGACGGCATCAGATTCCTAATTGATGGAGAATGTCTGCTGGAAAGAAAAGCTGCTTCTAGGAGGTTGTCAAGTGTTTTCGCTCGACGATTCCATTCTTGGGTGGTTGGTTTGGCCCTTGTTCCTCTAACTCGAATCCTAGCCCGGTATATCCCATTTTAATTTTACACCATTGTGAACCATACGCCTTTTTTACTCTCTGATCGAGGTTCTCGGCATTGAAAAATCTTCGTAAACTAAATCACACGTGTATATGTTGATATTTAAGAGATATACATTCAAGAAAATCAAGGGCAATGGTGATATATATGCGGATTAGACACAAAAAAACACTCAACAAATGGCTACAATGTAAGGAATGTGTTTAGTGACGGCATCAGATTCCTAATTGATGGAGAAGGTCTGCTGGCAAGAAAAGCTGCTTCTAGGAGGTTGTGAAGTGTTTTCGCTCGACGATTCCAATCTTGGGTGGTTGGTTTGTCCCTTGTTCCTGTAACTCGAATCCTAGCCCGGTATATCCCATTTTAATTTTACAACATTGTGAACCTTACGCCTTTTTTACTCTCTGATCGAGGTTCTCGGCATTGAAAAATCTTCGTAAACTAAATCACACGTGTATATGTTGACATTTAAGAGATATACAGTCAAGAAAATCAACGGTAATGGTGATATATATACTGATTAGACACCAAAAAAAACACTCAACAAATGGCTACAATTTAAGGAATGTGTTTACTTACGGCATCAGATTCCTAATTGATGGAGAAAGGTCTGGTGGCAAGAAAAGCTGCTTCTAGGAGGTCGTCAAGTGTTTTCGCTCGACGATTCCATTCTTGGGTGGTTGGTTTGGCCCGTGTTCCTGTAACTCGAATCCTAGCCCGGTATATCCCATTTTAATTTTACACTATTGTGAACCTTACGCCTTTTTTACTCTCTGATCGAGGTTCTCGGCATTGAAAAATCTTCGTAAACTAAATCATACGTGTATATGTTAACATTTAAGAGATATACAGTCATGAAAATCAAGGGAAATGGTGATATATATATGCGGATTAGACACAAAAAAAAAACACTCAACAAATAGCTACAATTTAAGGAATGTGTTTAGTGACGGCATCAAATTCCTAATTGATGGAGAAGGTCTGGTGGCAAGAAAAGCTGCTTCTAGGAGGTTGTCAAGTGTTTTCGCTCGACGATTCCATTCTTGGGTGGTTGGTTTGGGCCTTGTTCTTGTAACTCGAATCCTAGCCCGGTATATAGCATTTTAATTTTACACCATTGTGAACCTTACGCCATTCTTACTCTCTTATCGAGGTTCTCGGCATTGAAAAGTCTTCGTAAAACTAAATCACACGTGAATATTATGACATTTCAGAGATATACAGTCAAGAAAATCAAGGGCAATGTTGATATATACACGGATTAGACACAAAAAAAAAAACACTCAACAAATGGCTACAATTGAAGGAATGTGTTTAGTGACAGCATCAGTTTCCTAATTGATGGATAAAGGTCTGGTGGAAAGAAAAGGTACTTCTAGGAGGTCGTCAAGTGTTTTCGCTCAACGATTCCATTCTTGGGTGGTTGGTTTGGCCCTTGTTCCTGTAACTCGAATCCTATCCCGGTATATCCCATTTTAATTTTACACCATTGTGAAACTTACGCCTTTTTTACTCTCTAATCGAGGTTCTCAGCATTGAAAAATCTTCGTAAACTAAATCACACGTGTATATGTTGACATTTAAGAGATATACAGTCAAGAAAACCAAGGGCAATGGTGATATATATACGGATTAGACACCAAAAAAACACTCAACAAATGGCTACAATTTAAGGAATGTGTTTAGTGACGGCATCAGATTCCTAATTGATGGAGAAAGGTCGGGTGGCAAGAAAATCTGCTTCTAGGAGGTTGTCAAGTGTTTTCGCTCGACGATTCCATTCTTGGGTGGTTGGTTTGGCCCTTGTTCCTGTAACTCGAATCCTAGCCCGTTATATCCCATTTTAATTTTACACCATTGTGAACCTTACGCCTTTTTTACTCTCTGATCAAGGTTCTCGGCATTGAAAAATCATCGTAAACTAAATCACACGTGTATATGTTGATATTTAAGAGATATACATTCAACAAAATCAAAGGAATGGTGATATATATGCGGATTTGACACAAAAAAAATGCTCAACAAATGGCTACAAGTTAAGGAATGTGTTTAGTGACGGCATCAGATTCCTAATTGATGGAGAATGTCTGCTGGCAAGAAAAGCTGCTTCTAGGAGGTTGTCAAGTGTTTTCGCTCGACGATTCCATTCTTGGGTGGTTGGTTTGGCCCTTGTTCCTCTAACTCGAATCCTAGCCCGGTATATCCCATTTTAATTTTACACCATTGTGAACCATACGCCTTTTTTACTCTCTGATCGAGGTTCTCGGCATTGAAAAATCTTCGTAAACTAAATCACACGTGTATATGTTGATATTTAAGAGATATACATTCAAGAAAATCAAGGGCAATGGTGATATATATGCGGATTAGACACAAAAAAACACTCAACAAATGGCTACAATGTAAGGAATGTGTTTAGTGACGGCATCAGATTCCTAATTGATGGAGAAGGTCTGCTGGCAAGAAAAGCTGCTTCTAGGAGGTTGTGAAGTGTTTTCGCTCGACGATTCCAATCTTAGGTGGTTGATTTGTCCCTTGTTCCTGTAACTCGAATCCTAGCCCGGTATATCCCATTTTAATTTTACAACATTGTGAACCTTACGCCTTTTTTACTCTCTGATCGAGGTTCTCGGCATTGAAAAATCTTCGTAAACTAAATCACACGTGTATATCTTGACATTTAAGAGATATACAGTCAAGAAAATCAACGGTAATGGTGATATATATACTGATTAGACACCAAAAAAAAAACACTCAACAAATGGCTACAATTTAAGGAATGTGTTTACTTACGGCATCAGATTCCTAATTGATGGAGAAAGGTCTGGTGGCAAGAAAAGCTGCTTCTAGGAGGTCGTCAAGTGTTTTCGCTCGACGATTCCATTCTTGGGTGGTTGGTTTGGCCCGTGTTCCTGTAACTCGAATCCTATCCCGGTATATCCCATTTTAATTTTACACCATTGTGAACCTTACGCCTTTTTTACTCTCTGATCGAGGTTCTCGGTATTGAAAAATCTTCGTAAACTAAATCACACGTGTATATGTTAACATTTAAGAGATATACAGTCATGAAAATCAAGGGAAATGGTGATATATAAGCGGATTAGACACAAAAAAAAAAAAACACTCAACAAATGGCTACAATTTAAGGAATGTGTTTAGTGACGGCATCAAATTCCTAATTGATGGAGAAGGTCTGGTGGCAAGAAAGGCTGCTTCTAGGAGGTTGTCAAGTGTTTTCACTCGACGATTCCATTCTTGGGTGGTTGGTTTGGCCCTTGTTCCTGTAACTCGAATCCTAGCCCGGTATATAGCATTTTAATTTTACACCATTGTGAACTTACGCCTTTTTTACTCTCTAATCGAGGTTCTCGGCATCGAAAAATCTTCGTAACCTAAATCACACGTGTATATGTTGACATTTAAGAGATATACAGTTAAGAAAACCAAGGGCAATGGTGATATATATACGGACTAGACACCAAAAAAAAAACACTCAACAAATGGCTACAATTTATGGAATGTGTTTAGTGACGGCATCAGATTCCTAATTGATGGAGAAAGGTCAGGTGGCAAGAAAATAAGCTTCTAGGAGGTTGTCAAGTGTTTTCGCTCGACGATTCCATTCTTGGGTAGTTTGTTTGGTCCTTGTTCCTGTAACTCGAATCCTAGCCCGGTATATCCCATTTTAATTTTACACCATTGTGAACCTTACGCCTTTTTTACTCTCTGATCGAGGTTCTCAGCATTGAAAAATCATCATAAACTAAATCACACGTGTATATGTTGATATTTAAGAGATATACATTCAAGAAAATTCAAGGAATGGTGATATATATGCGGATTAGACACAAAAAAAAATGCTCAACAAATGGCTACAAGTTAAGGAATGTGTTTAGTGACGGCATCAGATTCCTAATTGACGGAGAAGGTCTGCTGGCAAGAAAAGCTGCTTCTAGGAGGTTGTCAAGTGTTTTCGCTCGACGATTCCATTCTTGGGTGGTTGGTTTGGCCCTTGTTCCTCTAACTCGAATCCTATTCCGGTATATCCCATTTTAATTTTACACCATTGTGAACCATACGCCTTTTTTACTCTCTATCGAGGTTCTCGGCATTGAAAAATCTCCGTAAACTAAATCACACATGTATATGTTGACATTTAAGAGATATACAGTAAGAAAGTCAAGGGCAATGGTGATATATATACGGATTAGACACCAAAAAAAAAACACTCAACAAATGGCTACAATTTAAGGAATGTGTTTAGTGACGGCATCAGATTCCTAATTGATGGAGAAAGGTCTGGTGGCAAGAAAAGCTGCTTCTAGGTGGTTGTCAAGTGTTTCGCTCGACGATTCCATTCTTGGGTGGTTGGTTAGGCCCTTGTTCCTGTAACTCGAATCCTAGCCCGGTATATCCCATTTTAATTTTACACCATTGTAAACCTTACGCCTTTTTTACTCTCTGATCGAGGTTCTCGGCATTGAAAAATCTTCGTAAACTAAATCACACGTGTATATGTTGATATTTAAGAGATATACATTCAAGAAAATCAAGGGCAATGGCGATATATATGCGGATTAGACACAAAAAAAACACTCAACAAATGGCTACAATTTAAGGAATGTGTTTAGTGACGGCATCTGATTCCTAATTGATGGAGAAGGTCTGCTGGCAAGAAAAGCTGCTTCTAGGAGGTCGTCAAGTGTTTTCACTCGACGATTCCATTCTTGAGTGGTTGGTTTGGCCCTTGTTCCTGTAACTCGAATCCTAGCCCGGTATATCCCATTTTAATTTTACACCATTGTGAACATTACGCCTTTTTTACCCTCTGATCGAGGTTCTCGGCATTGAAAAATCTTCGTAAACTAAATCACACGTGTATATATTGATATTTAAGAGATATACAGTCAAGAAAATCAAGGGCAATGGTGACATATATGCGGATTAGACACAAAAAAAACACTCAACAAATGGCTACAATTTAAGGAATGTGTTTAGTGACGGCATCAGATTCCTAATTGATGTAGAAAGGTCTGGTGGCAAGAAAAGCTGCTTCTTGGAGGTTGTCAAGTGTTTTCGCTCGACGATTCCATTCTTGGGATGTTGGTTTCGCCCTTGTTCCTGTAACTCGAATCCTAGCCCGGTATATCCGATTTTAATTTTACACCATCGTGAACCTTACGCCTTTTTTACTCTCTGTTCGAGGTTCTCGGCATTGAAAACTCTTCGTAAACTAAATCACACGTGTATATGTTGATATTTAAGAGATATACAGTTAAGAAAATCAAGGGCAATGGTGATATATATGCGGATTAGACACCAAAAACACACTCAACAAATGGCTACAATTTAAGGAATGTGTTTTGTGACGGCATCAGATTCCTAATTGATGGAGAAAGGTCTGGTGGCAAGAGAAGCTACTTCAAGGAGGTTGTCAAGTGTTTTCGTTCGACGATTCCATTCTTGGGTGGCTTGTTTGGCCCTTGTTCCTGTAACTCGAATCCTAGCCCGGTATATCCCATTTTAATTTTACACCATTGTGAACCTTACGCCTTTTTTACTCTCTGATCGAGGTTCTCGGCATTGAAAAATCTTCGTAAACTAAATCACACGTGTATATGTTGATATTTAAGAGATATACATTCAAGAAAATTAAGGGCAATGGTGATATATATGCGGATTAGACACAAAAAAAAAACACTCAACAAATGGCTACAATTTAAGGAATGTGTTTAGTGACGGCATCAGATTCCTAATTGATAGAGAAGGTCTGCTGGCAAGAAAAGCTGCTTCTAGGAGGTTGTCAAGTTTTTCGCTCGACGATTCCATTCTTGGGTGGTTGGTTTGGCCCTTGTTCCTGTAACTCGAATCCTAGCCCGGTATATCCCATTTTAATTTTACACCATTGTAAACCTTACGCCTTTTTTACTCTCTGGTCGAGGTTCTCGGCATTGAAAAATCTTTGTAAACTAAATCACACGTGTATATGTTGATATTTAAGAGATATACATTCAAGAAAATCAAGGGCAATGGCGATATATATGCGGATTAGACACAAAAAAAAAACAATCAACAAATAGCTACAATTTAAGGAATGTGTTTATCGACGGCATCTGATTCCTAATTGATGGAGAAGGTCTGCTGGAAAGAGAAGCTGCTTTTAGGAGGTTGTCAAGTGTTTTCGCTCGACGATTCCATTCTTGGGTGGTTGGTTTGGCCCTTGTTCCTGTAACTCGAATCCTAGCCCGGTATATCCCATTTTAATTTTACACCATTGTGAACCTTACGCCTTTTTTACCCTCTGATCGAGGTTCTCGGCATTGAAAAATCTTCGTAAACTAAATCACACGTGTATATATTGATATTTAAGAGATATACAGTCAAGAAAATCAAGGGCAATGGTGATATATATGCGGATTAGACACAAAAAAAACACTCAACAAATGGCTACAATTTAAGGAATGTGTTTAGTGACGGCATCAGATTCCAAATTGATGGAGAAGGTCTGGTGGCAAGAAAAGCTGCTTCTAGGAGGTTGTCAAGTGTTTTCGCTAGACGATTCCATTCTTGGGTAGTTGGTTTGGCCGTTATTCCTTTAACTCGAATCCTAGCCCAGTATATCCCATTTTAATTTTACACCATTGTGTACCTTACGCCTTTTTTACTCTCTGATCGAGGTTCTCGGCATTGAAAAGTCTTCGTTAACTAAATCACACGTGAATATGTTGACATTTAAGAGATATACAGTCAAGAAAATCAAGGGCAACGGTGATATATATACGGATTAGACACAAAAAGAACACTCAACAAACGGCTACAATTTAAGGAATGTGTTTAGTGATGGCATCAGATTCCTAATTGATGGAGAAAGGTCTGGTGGCAAGAAAAGCTGCTTCTAGGAGGTCGTCAAGTGTTTTCGCTCGACGATTCCATTCTTTGGTGGTTGGTTTGGCCCTTGTTCCTGTAACTCGAATCCTATCCCGGTATATCCCATTTTAATTTTACACCATTGTGAACCTTACGCCTTTTTTACTCTCTAATCGAGGTTCTCGGCATTGAAAAATCTTCGTAAACTAAATCACACGTGTATATGTTGACATTTAAGAGATATACAGTCAAGAAAATCAAGGGCAATGGTGACATATATGCGGATTAGACACAAAAAAAACACTCAACAAATGGCTACAATTTAAGGAATGTGTTTAGCGACGGCATCTGATTCCTAATTGATGGAGAAGGTCTGCTGGAAAGAGAAGCTGCTTTTAGGAGGTTGTCAAGTGTTTTCGCTCGACGATTCCATTCTTGGGTGGTTGGTTTGGCCCTTGTTCCTGTAACTCGAATCCTAGCCCGGTATATCCCATTTTAATTTTACACCATTGTGAACCTTACGCCTTTTTTACCCTCTGATCGAGGTTCTCGGCATTGAAAAATCTTCGTAAACTAAATCACACGTGTATATATTGATATTTAAGAGATATACAGTCAAGAAAATCAAGGGCAATGGTGATATATATGCGGATTAGACACAAAAAAAACACTCAACAAATGGCTACAATTTAAGGAATGTGTTTAGTGACGGCATCAGATTCCAAATTGATGGAGAAGGTCTGGTGGCAAGAAAAGCTGCTTCTAGGAGGTTGTCAAGTGTTTTCGCTAGACGATTCCATTCTTGGGTAGTTGGTTTGGCCGTTATTCCTTTAACTCGAATCCTAGCCCAGTATATCCCATTTTAATTTTACACCATTGTGTACCTTACGCCTTTTTTACTCTCTGATCGAGGTTCTCGGCATTGAAAAGTCTTCGTTAACTAAATCACACGTGAATATGTTGACATTTAAGAGATATACAGTCAAGAAAATCAAGGGCAACGGTGATATATATACGGATTAGACACAAAAAGAACACTCAACAAACGGCTACAATTTAAGGAATGTGTTTAGTGATGGCATCAGATTCCTAATTGATGGAGAAAGGTCTGGTGGCAAGAAAAGCTGCTTCTAGGAGGTCGTCAAGTGTTTTCGCTCGACGATTCCATTCTTTGGTGGTTGGTTTGGCCCTTGTTCCTGTAACTCGAATCCTATCCCGGTATATCCCATTTTAATTTTACACCATTGTGAACCTTACGCCTTTTTTACTCTCTAATCGAGGTTCTCGGCATTGAAAAATCTTCGTAAACTAAATCACACGTGTATATATTGATATTTAAGAGATATACAGTCAAGAAAATCAAGGGCAATGGTGACATATATGCGGATTAGACACAAAAAAAACACTCAACAAATGGCTACAATTTAAGGAATGTGTTTAGTGACGGCATCAGATTCCTAATTGATGTAGAAAGGTCTGGTGGCAAGAAAAGCTGCTTCTTGGAGGTTGTCAAGTGTTTTCGCTCGACGATTCCATTCTTGGGATGTTGGTTTCGCCCTTGTTCCTGTAACTCGAATCCTAGCCCGGTATATCCGATTTTAATTTTACACCATCGTGAACCTTACGCCTTTTTTACTCTCTGTTCGAGGTTCTCGGCATTGAAAACTCTTCGTAAACTAAATCACACGTGTATATGTTGATATTTAAGAGATATACAGTTAAGAAAATCAAGGGCAATGGTGATATATATGCGGATTAGACACCAAAAACACACTCAACAAATGGCTACAATTTAAGGAATGTGTTTTGTGACGGCATAAGATTCCTAATTGATGGAGAAAGGTCTGGTGGCAAGAGAAGCTACTTCAAGGAGGTTGTCAAGTGTTTTCGTTCGACGATTCCATTCTTGGGTGGCTTGTTTGGCCCTTGTTCCTGTAACTCGAATCCTAGCCCGGTATATCCCATTTTAATTTTACACCATTGTGAACCTTACGCCTTTTTTACTCTCTGATCGAGGTTCTCGGCATTGAAAAATCTTCGTAAACTAAATCACACGTGTATATGTTGATATTTAAGAGATATACATTCAAGAAAATTAAGGGCAATGGTGATATATATGCGGATTAGACACCAAAAAAAACACTCAACAAATGGCTACAATTTAAGGAATGTGTTTTGTGACGGCATCAGATTCCTAATTGATGGAGAAAGGTCTGGTGGCAAGAAAAGCTCCTTCAAGGAGGTTGTCAAGTGTTTTCGCTCGACGATTCCATTCTTGGGTGGTTTGTTTGGCCCTTGTTCCTGTAACTCGAATCCTAGCCCGGTATATCCCATTTTAATTTTACACCATTGTGAACCTTACGCCTTTTTTACTCTCTGATCGAGGTTCTCGGCATTCAAAAATCTTCGTAAACTAAATCACACGTGTATATGTTAATATTTAAGAGATATACATTCAAGAAAATTAAGGGCAATGGTGATATATATGCGGATTAGACACAAAAAAAAAAACACTCAACAAATGGCTACAATTTAAGGAATGTGTTTAGTGACGGCATCAGATTCCTAATTGACAGAGAAGGTCTGCTGGCAAGAAAAGCTGCTTATAGGAGGTTGTCAAGTTTTTCGCTCGACGATTCCATTCTTGGGTGGTTGGTTTGGCCCTTGTTCCTGTAACTCGAATCCTAGCCCGGTATATCCCATTTTAATTTTACACCATTGTAAACCTTACGCCTTTTTTACTCTCTGGTCGAGGTTCTCGGCATTGAAAAATCTTAGTAAACTAAATCACACGTGTATATGTTGATATTTAAGAGATATAAATTCAAGAAAATCAAGGGCAATGGCGATATATATGCGGATTAGACACAAAAAAAAAACACTCAACAAATGGCTACAATTTAAGGAATGTGTTTAGTGATGGCATCTGATTCCTAATTGATGGAAAAGGTCTGCTGGAAAGAAAAGCTGCTTCTAGGAGGTTGTCAAGTGTTTTCGCTCGACGATTCCTTTCTTGGGTGGTTGGTTTGGCCCTTGTTCCTCTAACTCTAATCCTAGCCCGGTATATTCCATTTTAATTTTACCCCATTGTGAACCTTACGCCTTTTTTACTCTCTGATTGAGGTTCTCGGCATTGAAAAGTCTTCGTAAACTAAATCACACGTGAATATGTTGACATTTAAGAGATATACAGTCAAGAAAATCAAGGGCAATGGTGATATATATACGGATTAGACACCAAAAAAACACTCAACAAATGGCAACAATTTAAGGAATGTGTTTAGTGACGGCATCAGATTCCTAATTGATGGAGAAAGGTCTGGTGGCAAGAAAAGATGCTTCTAGGAGGTCGTCAAGTGTTTTCGCTCGACGATTCCATTCTTGGGTGGTTGGTTTGGCCCTTGTTCCTGCAACTCGAATCCTAGCCCGGTATATCCCATTTTAATTTTACACCATTGTGAACCTTACGCCTTTTTTACCCTCTGATCGAGGTTCTCGGCATTGAAAAATCTTCGTAAACTAAATCACACGTGTATATATGGATATTTAAGAGATATACAGTCAAGAAAATCAAGGGCAATGGTGAGATATATGCGGATTAGACACAAAAAAAACACTCAACAAATGGCTACAATTTAAGGAATGTGTTTAGTGACGGCATCAGATTCCAAATTGATGGAGAAGGTCTGGTGGCAAGAAAAGCTGCTTCTAGGAGGTTGTCAAGTGTTTTCGCTAGACGATTCCATTCTTGGGTAGTTGGTTTGGCCCTTATTCCTTTAACTCGAATCATAGCCCGGTATATCCCATTTTAATTTTACACCATTGTGAACCTTACGCCTTTTTTACTCTCTGATCGAGGTTCTCGGCATTGAAAAGTCTTCGTTAACTAAATCACACGTGAATATGTTGACATTTAAGAGATATACAGTCAAGAAAATCAAGGGCAATGGTGATATATATACGGATCAGACACAAAAAGAACACTCAACAAACGGCTACAATTTAAGGAATGTGTTTAGTGATGGCATCAGATTCTTAATTGATGGAGAAAGGTCTGGTGGCAAGAAAAGCTGCTTCTAGGAGGTCGTCAAGTGTTTTCGCTCGACGATTCCATTCTTTGGTGGTTGGTTTGGCCCTTGTTCCTGTAACTCGAATCCTATCCCGGTATATCCCATTTTAATTTTACACCATTGTGAACCTTATGCCTTTTTTACTCTCTAATCGAGGTTCTCGGCATTGAAAAATCTTCGTAAACTAAATCACACGTGTATATGTTGACATTTAAGAGATATACAGTCAAGAAAATCAAGGGCAATGGTGACATATATGCGGATTAGACACCAAAAAAAACACTCAACAAATGGCTACAATTTAAGGAATGTGTTTAGTGACGGCATCAGATTCCTAATTGATGGAGAAAGGTCTGGTGGCAAGAAAGGCTGCTTCTTGGAGGCTGTTAAGTGTTTTCGCTCGACGATTCCATTCTTGGGTTGTTGGTTTCGCCCTTGTTCCTGTAACTCGAATCCTAGCCCCGTATATTCGATTTTAATTTTACACCATCGTGAACCTTACGCCTTTTTTACTCTCTGTTCGAGGTTCTCGGCATTGAAAACTCTTCGTAAACTAAATCACACGTGTATATGTTGATATTTAAGAGATATACAGTTAAGAAAATCAAGGGCAATGGTGATATATATGCGGATTAGACACCAAAAAAAAAACACTCAACAAATGGCTACAATTTAAGGAATGTGTTTTGTGACGGCATCAGATTCCTAATTGATGGAGAAAGGTCTGGTGGCAAGAAAAGCTACTTCAAGGAGGTTGTCAAGTGTTTTCGCTCGACGATTCCATTCTTGGGTGGTTTGTTTGGCCCTTGTTCCTGTAACTCGAATCCTAGCCCGGTATATCGCATTTTAATTTTACACCATTGTGAACCTTACGCCTTTTTTACTCTCTGATCGAGGTTTTCGGCATTCAAAAATCTTTGTAAACTAAATCACACGTGTATATGTTGATATTTAAGAGATATACATTCAAGAAAATTAAGGGCAATGGTGATATATATGCGGATTAGACACAAAAAAAAAAACACTCAACAAATGGCTACAATTTAAGGAATGTGTTTAGTGACGGCATCAGATTCCTAATTGATGGAGAAGGTCTGCTGGCAAGAAAAGCTGCATCTAGGAGGTTGTCAAGTTTTTCGCTCGACGATTCCATTCTTGGGTGGTTGGTTTGGCCCTTGTTCCTGTAACTCGTATCCTAGCCCGGTATATCCCATTTTAATTTTACACCATTGTAAACCTTACGCCTTTTTAACTCTCTGGTCGAGGTTCTCGGCATTGAAAAATCTTTGTAAACTAAATCACACGTGTATATGTTGATATTTAAGAGATATACATTCAAGAAAATCAAGGGCAATGGCGATATATATGCGGATTAGACACAAAAAAACACTCAACAAATGGCTACAATTTAAGGAATGTGTTTAGTGACGGCATCTGATTCCTAATTGATGGAGAAGGTCTGCTAGAAAGAAAAGCTGCTTCTAGGAGGTAGTCAAGTGTTTTCGCTCGACGATTCCATTCTTGGGTGGTTGGTTTGGCCCTTCTTCCTCTAACTCTAATCCTAGCCCGGTATATTCCATTTTAATTTTACCCCATTGTGAACCTTACGCCTTTTTTACTATCTGATTGAGGTTCTCGGCATTGAAAAGTCTTCGTAAACTAAATCACACGTGAATATGTTGACATTTAAGAGATATACAGTCAAGAAAAATCAAGGGCAATGGTGATATATATACGGATTAGACACCAAAAAAACACTCAACAAATGGCTACAATTTAAGGAATGTGTTTAGTGACGGCATCAGATTCCTAATTGATGGAGAAAGGTCTGGTGGCAAGAAAAGCTGCTTCTAGGAGGTCGTCAAGTGTTTTCGCTCGAAGATTCCATGCTTGGGTGGTTGGTTTGGCCCTTGTTCCTGTAACTCGAATCCTAGCCCGGTATATCCCATTTTAATTTTACACCATTGTGAACCTTACGCCTTTTTTACCCTCTGATCGAGGTTCTCGGCATTGAAAAATCTTCGTAAACTAAATCACACGTGTATATATTGATATTTAAGAGATATACAGTCAAGAAAATGAAGGGCAATGGTGATATATATGCGGATTAGACACAAAAAAAAACACTCAACAAATGGCTACAATTTAAGGAATGTGTTTAGTGACGGCATCAGATTCCTAATTAATGGAGAAGGTCTGGTGGTAAGAAAAGCTGCTTCTAGGAGGTTGTCAAGTGTTTTCGCTAGACGATTCCATTCTTGGGTAGTTGGTTTGGCCCTTATTCCTTTAACTCGAATCCTAGCCCGGTATATCCCATTTTAATTTTACACCATTGTGAACCTTACGCCTTTTTTACCCTCTGATCGAGGTTCTCGGCAATGAAAAGTCTTCGTTAACTAAATCACACGTGAATATGTTGACATTTAAGAGATATACAGTCAAGAAAATCAAGGGCAATGGTGATATATATACGGATTAGACACAAAAAGAAACACTCAACAAACGTCTACAATTTAAGGAATGTGTTTAGTGATGGCATCAGATTCCTAATTGATGGAGAAAGGTCTGGTGGCAAGAAAAGCTGCTTCTAGGAGGTCGTCAAGTGTTTTCGCTCGACGATTCCATTCTTTGGTGGTTGGTTTGGCCCTTGTTCCTGTAACTCGAATCCTATCCCGGTATATCCCATTTTAATTTTACACCATTGTGAACCTTATGCCTTTTTTACTCTCTAATCGAGGTTCTCGGCATTGAAAAATCTTCGTAAACTAAATCACACGTGTATATGTTGACATTTAAGAGATATACAGTCAAGAAAATCAAGCGAAATGGTGACATATATGCGGATTAGACACCAAAAAAAAAACACTTAACAAATGGCTACAATTTAAGGAATGTGTTTAGTGACGGCATCAGATTCCTAATTGATGGAGAAAGGTCGGGTGGCAAGAAAAGCTGCTTCTTGGAGGTTGTCAAGTGTTTTCGCTCGACGATTCCATTCTTGGGTAGTTGGTTTCGCCCTTGTTCCTGTAACTCGAATCCTAGCCCCGTATATCCGATTTTAATTTTACACCATCGTGAACCTTACGCCTTTTTTACTCTCTGTTTGAGGTTCTCGGCATTGAAAACTCTTCGTAAACTAAATCACACGTGTATATGTTGATATTTAAGAGATATACAGTTAAGAAAATCAAGGGCAATGGTGATATATATGCGGATTAGACACCAAAAAAAACACTCAACAAATGGCTACAATTTAAGGAATGTGTTTTGTGACGGCATCAGATTCCTAATTGATGGAGAAAGGTCTGGTGGCAAGAAAAGCTACTTCAAGGAGGTTGTCAAGTGTTTTCGCTCGACGATTCCATTCTTGGGTGGTTTGTTTGGCCCTTGTTCCTGTAACTAGAATCCTAGCCCGGTATATCCCATTTTAATTTTACACCATTGTGAACCTTACGCCTTTTTTACTCTCTGATCGAGGTTCTCGGCATTGAAAAATCTTCGTAAACTAAATCACACATGTATATGTTGACATTTAAGAGATATACAGTCAAGAAAATCAAGGGCAATGGTGATATACATACGGATTAGACACAAAAAAAAAACACTCAACAAATGGCTACAATTTAAGGAATGTGTTTAGTGACGGCATCAGATTCTTAATTGATGGAGAAAGGTCTGGTGGCAAGAAAAGCTGCTTCTAGGTGGTTGTCAAGTGTTTCGCTCGACGATTCCATTCTTGGGTGGTTGGTTTGGCCTTTGTTCCTGTAACTCGAATCCTAGCCCGGTATATCCCATTTTAAATTTAGACCATTGTAAACCTTACGCCTTTTTTACTCTCTGATCGAGGTTCTCGGCATTGAAAAATCTTCGTAAACTAAATCACACGTGTATATGTGGATATTTAAGAGATATACATTCAAGAAAATCAAGGGCAATGGCGATATATATGCGGATTAGACACGAAAAAAACACTCAACAAATGGCTACAATTTAAGGAATGTGTTTAGTGACGGCATCTGATTCCTAATTGATGGAGAAGGTCTGCTGGAAAGAAAAGCTGCTTCTAGGAGGTTGTCAAGTGTTTTCGCTCGACGATTCCATTCTTGGGTGGTTGGTTTGGCCCTTGTTCCTCTAACTCTAATCCTAGCCCGGTATATCCCATTTTAATTTTACCCCATTGTGAACCTTACGCCTTTTTTACTCTCTGATTGAGGTTCTCGGTATTGAAAAGTCTTCGTAAACTAAATCACATGTGAATATGTTGACATTTAAGAGATATACAGTCTAGAAAATCAAGGGCAATGGTGATATGTATACGGATTAGACACCAAAAAAACACACAACAAATGGCTACAATTTAAGGAATGTGTTTAGTGACGGCATCAGATTCCTAATTGATGGAGAAAGGTCTGGTGGCAAGAAAAGCTGCTTCTAGGAGGTCGTCAAGTGTTTTCGCTCGACGATTCCATTCTTGGGTGGTTGGTTTGGCCCTTGTTCCTGTAACTCGAATCCTAACCCGGTATATCCCATTTTAATTTTACACCATTGTGAACCTTACGCCTTTTTTACCCTCTGATCGAGGTTCTCGGCATTGAAAAATCTTCGTAAACTAAATCACACGTGTATATATTGATATTTAAGAGATATACAGTCAAGAAAATCAAGGGCAATGGTGATATATATGCGGATTAGACACAAAAAAAAAACACTCAACAAATGGCTACAATTTAAGGAATGTGTTTAGTGATGGCATCAAATTCCTAATTGATGGAGAAGGTCTGGTGGCAAGAAAAGCTGCTTCTAGGAGGTTGTCAAGTGTTTTCGCTAGACGATTCCATTCTTGGGTAGTTGGTTTGGTCCTTATTCCTTTAACTCGAATCCTAGCCCGGTATACCCCATTTTAATTTTACACCATTGTGAACCTTACGCCTTTTTTACTCTCTGATCGAGGTTCTCGGCATTGAAAAGTCTTCGTTAACTAGATCACAGGTGAATATGTTGACATTTAAGAGATATACAGTCAAGAAAATCAAGGGCAATGGTGATATATATACGGATTAGACACAAAAAGAACACTCAACAAACGGCTACAATTTAAGGAATGTGTTTAGTGATGGCATCAGATTCCTAATTGATGGAGAAAGGTCTGGTGGAAAGAAAAGCTGCTTCTAGGAGGTCGTCAAGTGTTTTCGCTCGACGATTCCATTCTTTAGTGGTTGGTTTGGCCCTTGTTCCTGTAACTCGAATCCTATCCCGGTATATCTCATTTTAATTTTACACCATTGTGAACCTTACGCCTTTTTTACTCTCTAATCGAGGTTCTCGGCATTGAAAAATCTTCGTAAACTAAATCACACGTGTATATGTTGACATTTAAGAGATATACAGTCAAGAAAATCAAGGGCAACGGTGACATATATGCGGATTAGACACCAAAAAAAACACTCAACAAATGGCTACAATTTAAGGAATGTGTTTAGTGACGGCATCAGATTCCTAATTGATGGAGAAAGATCTGGTGGCAAGAAAAGCTGCTTCTTGGAGGTTGTCAAGTGTTTTCGCTCGACGATCCCATTCTTGGGTTGTTGGTTTCGCCCTTGTTCCTGTAACTCGAATTCTAGCCCGGTATATCCGATTTTAATTTTACACCATCGTGAACCTTACGCCTTTTTTACTCTCTGTTCGAGGTTCTCGGCATTGAAAACTCTTCGTAAACTAAATCACACGTGTATATGTTGATATTTAAGAGATATACAGTTAAGAAAATCAAGGGCAATGGTGATATATATGCGGATTAGACACCAAAAACAACACTCAACAAATGGCTACAATTTAAGGAATGTGTTTTGTGACGGCATCAGAGTCCTAATTGATGGAGAAAGGTCTGGTGGCAAGAAAAGCTACTTCAAGGAGGTTGTCAATTGTTTTCGCTCGACGATTCCATTCTTGGGTGGTTTGTTTGGCCCTTGTTCCTGTATCTCGAATCCTAGCCCGGTATATCCCATTTTAATTTTACACCATTGTGAACCTTACGCCTTTTTTACTCTCAGATCGAGGTTCTCGGCATTGAAAAATCTTCATAAACTAAATCACACGTGTATATGTTGATATTTAAGAGATATACATTCAAGAAAATTAAGGGCAATGGTGATATATATGCGGATTAGACACAAAAAAAAACTCTCAACAAATGGCTACAATTTAAGGAATGTGTTTAGTGACGGCGTCAGATTCCTAATTGATGGAGAAGGTCTGGTTGCAAGAAAAGCTGCTTCTTGGAGGTTGTCAAGTGTTTTCGCTCGACGATTCCATTCTTGGGTTTTTGGTTTCGCCCTTGTTCCTGTAACTCGAATCCTAGCCCGGTATATCCAATTTTAATTTTACACCATTATGAACCTTACGCCTTTTTTACTCTCTGGTCGAGGTTTTCGACATTGAAAAATCTTTGTAAACTAAATCACACGTGTATATGTTGACATTTAAGAGATATACAGTCAAGAAAATCAAGGGCAATGGTGATATGTATACGGATTAGACACCAAAAAAAAAACACTCAACAAATGGCTACAATTTAAGGAATGTGTTTAGTGACGGCATCAGATTCCTAATTGATGGAGAAAGATCTGGTGGCAAGAAAAGCTGCTTCTTGGAGGTTGTCAAGTGTTTTCGCTCGACGATCCCATTCTTGGGTTGTTGGTTTCGCCCTTGTTCCTGTAACTCGAATCCTAGCCCGGTATATCCGATTTTAATTTTACACCATCGTGAACCTTACGCCTTTTTTACTCTCTGTTCGAGGTTCTCGGCATTGAAAACTCTTCGTAAACTAAATCACACGTGTATATGTTGATATTTAAGAGATATACAGTTAAGAAAATCAAGGGCAATGGTGATATATATGCGGATTAGACACCAAAAACAACACTCAACAAATGGCTACAATTTAAGGAATGTGTTTTGTGACGGCATCAGAGTCCTAATTGATGGAGAAAGGTCTGGTGGCAAGAAAAGCTACTTCAAGGAGGTTGTCAATTGTTTTCGCTCGACGATTCCATTCTTGGGTGGTTTGTTTGGCCCTTGTTCCTGTATCTCGAATCCTAGCCCGGTATATCCCATTTTAATTTTACACCATTGTGAACCTTACGCCTTTTTTACTGTCAGATCGAGGTTCTCGGCATTGAAAAATCTTCATAAACTAAATCACACGTGTATATGTTGATATTTAAGAGATATACATTCAAGAAAATTAAGGGCAATGGTGATATATATGCGGATTAGACACAAAAAAAAACTCTCAACAAATGGCTACAATTTAAGGAATGTGTTTAGTGACGGCGTCAGATTCCTAATTGATGGAGAAGGTCTGGTTGCAAGAAAAGCTGCTTCTTGGAGGTTGTCAAGTGTTTTCGCTCGACGATTCCATTCTTGGGTTTTTGGTTTCGCCCTTGTTCCTGTAACTCGAATCCTAGCCCGGTATATCCAATTTTAATTTTACACCATTATGAACCTTACGCCTTTTTTACTCTCTGGTCGAGGTTTTCGACATTGAAAAATCTTTGTAAACTAAATCACACGTGTATATGTTGACATTTAAGAGATATACAGTCAAGAAAATCAAGGGCAATGGTGATATGTATACGGATTAGACACCAAAAAAAAAACACTCAACAAATGGCTACAATTTAAGGAATGTGTTTAGTGACGGCATCAGATTCCTAATTGATGGAGAAAGGTCTGGTGGCAAGAAAAGCTGCTTCTAGGAGGTTGTCAAGTGTTTTCGCTCGACGATTCCATTCTTGGGTGGTTTGTTTGGCCCTTGTTCCTGTAACTCGAATCCTAGCCCGGTATATCACATTTTAATTTTACACCATTGTGAACCTTACGGTTTTTTTACTCTCTGATCGAGGTTCTCGGCATTGAAAAATCTTCGTAAACTAAATCACACGTGTATATGTTGATATTTAAGAGATATACATTCAAGAAAATTAAGGGCAATAATGATATATATGCGGATTAGACAAAAAAAAAAACACTCAACAAATGGCTACAATTTAAGGAATGTGTTTAGTGACGGCATCAGATTCCTAATTGATGGAGAAGGTCTGCTGGCAAGAAAAGCTGCTTCTAGGAGGTTGTCAAGTTTTTCGCTCGACGATTCCATTCTTGGGTGGTTGGTTTGGCCCATGTTCCTGTAACTCGAATCCTAGCCCGGTATATCCCATTTTAATTTTACACCATTGTGAACCTTACGCCTTTTTTACTCTCTGATCGAGATACTCGGCATTGAAAAGTCTTCATAAACTAAATCAAACGTGAATATGTTGACATTTAAGAGATATACAGTCAAGAAAATCAAGGGCAATGGTGATAGATATACGGATTAGACACAAAAAAAACACTCAACAAATGGCTGCAATTTAAGGAATGTGTTTAGTGACGGCATCAGATTCCTAATTGATGGAGAAAGGTCTGGTGGCAAGAAAAGCTGCTTCTAGGAGGACGTCAAGTGTTTTCGCTAGACGATTCCATTCTTGGGTGATTGGTTTGGCCCTTGGTCCTGTAACTCAAATCCTAGCCCGGTATATCCCATTTTAATTTTACACCATTGTGAACCTTACGCCTTTTTTGCTCTCTGATCGAGGTTCTCGGCATTGAAAAATCTTCGTAAACTAAATCACACGTGTATTTGTTGACATTTAAGAGATATACAGTAAAGAAAATCAAGGGCATTGGTGATATATATATGGATTAGACACAAAAAAAAAAAAACACTCAACAAATGGCTACAATTTAAGGAATGTGTTTAGTGACGGCATCAGATTCCTAATTGATGGAGAAAGGTCTGGGGGCAAGAAAAGCTGCTTCTAGGAGGTTGTCAAGTGTTTTCGCTCGACGATTCCATTCTTGGGTTGTTGGTTTGGCCCTTGTTACTGTAACTCGAATCCAAGCCCGGTATATCCCATATTAGTTTTACACCATCGTGAACCTTACGCCTTGTTTACCCTCTGTTCGAAGTTCTCGGCATTGAAAACCCTTCGTAAACTAAATCACACGTGTATATGTTGATATTTAAGAGATATACAGTCAAGAAAATCAAGGGCAATGGTGATATATATGCGGATTAGACACCAAAAAAAAACTCAACAAATGGCTACAATTTAAGGAATGTGTTTTGTGACGGCATCAGATTCCTAATTGATGGAGAAAGGTCTGGTGGCAAGAAAAGTTGCTTCTAGGAGGTTGTCAAGTGTTTTCGCTCGCCGATTCCATTCTTGGGTGGTTGGTTTGGCCCTTGTTCCTGTACCTCGAATCCTTGCCCGGTAGATCTCATTTTAATTTTCACAATTGTGAACCTCGCCTTTTTTACTCTCTGATCGAGCTTCTCGGCATTGAAAAATCTTCGTAAACTAAATTACACGTGTATATGTTGACATTTAAGAGATATACAGTCAAGAAAATCAAGGGCAATGGTGATATATATACGGATTAGACACCAAAAAAAACACTCAACAAATGGCTACAATTTAAGGAATGTGTTTATTGACGGCATCAGATTCCTAATTGATGGAGAAATGTCTGGTGGCAAGAAAAGCTGCTTCTAGGAGGTTGTCAAGTGTTTTCGCTCGACGATTCCATTCTTGGGTGGTTGGTTTGGCCCTTGTTCCTGTAACTCGAATCCTAGCCCGGTATATCTCATTTTAATTTTACACCATTGTGAACCTTACGCCTTTTTTACTCTCTGATCGAGGTTCTTGGCATTGAAAAATCTTCGTAAACTAAATCACATGTGTATATGTCGATATTTAAGAGATATACATTCAAGAAAATTAAGGGCAATGTTGCTGACAGAAGCTGTTGAAGCTGAAGCTATCCAAAGACCAAAGACAGTGCAAGACTACATGAAGATTGCAAGATGACTGAAGACAAAGTTATTTTTTGAAGCTATTGTCAAGGGGGAGTTTGTTGGTGCATGTTTGTGACAACAGCTTAGATTTGGTCTTTGGATATCTTGTAATTAGTTAAACGATATACCGTTAGCGGGTTTAGCTTTGTAATAGTTAGTTGAAATGTTTGGGCTAACTAAACCCAATGAATTGGGTGTGTGGGGGCGAATTGGGCTTGTCCAATTCGCAGTCCATGATGTTTAACCTTGGCCCAAGTAGTAACCTTGTGTTATATTAACAAGGTTAGGCTTTAGGGTTTAGGTTAATCAGCCAAAACAGTGTTTGAGTGCAATTTCGTGAGAGACTTTAGGCTTGGACGAAATTGGTGTTGGTTAGGGTTTGATTGATTGTAATTCTTTGTGATTGATAATCAATAGAAACCCAGTTTGAAAGTGATTGTTGTTTTCTGTTTCCTACACGTTTTCTGCTTATTCTGATCAAGAGGATTCCGCACTCTTGATTAAAAAGACAATTCTGTTGAAGATCCATACGAATAGGGGACCTACAATTGGTATCAGAGCATTAGGCTCTTGAAGGCTCGGTTCAGAATTGTGCTTGGAGAAACAGGAAGAAATTTTCGAAATTTTGAAAACCTGAAAAATTAGGGTTTTGAAATTTTCGAAATTTTTGATATAATTTTTCGAATTTTTTGAATGTTTGATCTTCTGGTTTGTTTGTTTGGTGGTTTGCAGGATTTCTGGAAAGATTCGGTTGATTCTGGAAAAGTTTTTGGCTGATAGACGTGAAGATTCGAAGACTGTTCTTCGTGTTCTTCGTGTTTATTCAATCAGTTCTTCATAATTTTCGGTTTTACGTTGCTGATTTGCTTGTTTTGATTTTGCAGATTCGTGTTAGAGAATCAGAAAAATCTTCAAAATTTCAATCAGATCAAGTTTCCAAACTTAACTGGCGAATTTGATTTATTTTGCTGACTGACCAGCGAAATTAACACACCAGCGAATTTGGGACTTATATCTCGGTAACCGGCGAAATCAAATCCAAAGGCGACTTTGGTAACCGGGTAATTATCCACAGCGAAATTACTACGGTTTTCGGGGACTTTACAGGTCGTCGTAATCGCGAAATTGACTGGCGAAGTTGACAGCGAATTTAAGCAGCAAAATTAGATTTTCAGCAAACCTTGATCGATCAGCGAAATTGTACAAGAAACAGACCTAGCGAATTTAATCACTGACCCAGCGAATTTAATCAGCATAACCAGCGAAATTAAGAGTATAACCAGCGAAATTAATAGCATATTTAAGGGGTGGAATTTTCGTTGGCAAGCGTCGATAAAATTTGACTGTTTTGCAAATAGAAATTGATCCGTAGCCCGTTAGACAGAACCGTTTGGACCGTTGAATTCCTTGGATTTTTAGGGTAAAAAAAAAAACTCTTGAAAATCCCGAATACGGTTTTTGACATTATATATCATTGGATTCGTCTTTTCGAGACGATTCTAACGGTGTAAGTTAGTAACCACTATTTTCGGAGATATTTTGTACGGTTTTAACAGTCTGTTACGTTAAAATGTCAAACATGATGAATTTGAAAGCACCTAAGATGATGAAGGTGGAGAATTATCTTACATGGAAGGACAACTTCAAATCCTTCATTGAATCTCAGGATGCACGCATGTGGATCTGTATTGAAGATGGGTACACAAACCCAACGCACGATTTTGAGGGCAGACCACGTCGAACAGTCTATGTGAACATGCAAGAAGAAGATAAAAGGAAGTATGACGCTGAAAAGAGAGCATTGGCTGCAATTAAAATGTCCTTACCTGATAGCATCAAGCATACCTTCACAAAGTACACTAATTCAAAGGATACGTGGGATGCATTACAAAAGCGATATCAGGGGAATGAGAGTGCCACTCAGGCATTCATGGCAGAGATAGTGCCAATTGATGAGGCTGAAACTACTGTGAGTGATGCTGAAACTACTGTGAGTGATGCTGAATCTGAAGTGAAAAATGCTGAAGCTCAAGTGGAGAATGCTGAAGCAAAAGTGGATGCTGAAGTTGGGAAGGAGAGTGAAGCTGAACAGGTTGTTGCTGATGAAAACTCAGAGGTTCATGAGAAAGAGGTACAATCTAATTCAGTATGTTTGAGATGTCGTGAACTACAGGGTGAGGTTGCCAGGTTGACAACACAAAACCAAAGTCTGGTAAGTGAGATGTCTAACATAAAAGAAGCAAACTTTTTTGCTAAAAGAAATGAATCATCATACTTGAAGAAGATAAAAGGTTATGAAAGTAAAATTGAAGCTCTAACCTGCAAATTAAATGAAAAACTTCAAGTGATAGACTTAGCTCATGAAATGATGGCAGAGAAAACAAAAGAGATTTCTGAAAAATGCAAAGAGTTGTCAGATGCACAACTCAAAATTGTTGAACTTGAAAAGAAATTAGGTCAATTCAGGGACTCTACTTTTGTTATGAAACATATGATGGGTGGCTTGAAGAAAAGTAATGACAAAACAAGTGTGGGATTTCATGGTTTCAATGAAGTTCCACCTCCTGTTAGTCATGACTATTCTTTCTTGCCTGATGAAGATGATCTCATGGACTTTGGGTCAACATCACCAAGTAGTTCCACGTCACGTCAAGGAAATGTGTTTGAGAGTGTTGATGCTAAGAAGGATAATAACAGCAAACCTGTTTTGAAAAAGAATACATCACATCCTAAAAATAACAATCCAACTTTTGTTAAAAAGGTTAATTTTGTTCAAGGAAGTGACATGAAAAACGAAACAGCTGTTATTGAAAATGAATCTAATATAGAGTTTGCTAAAAATAAGAACATAGAAAATTCTGAAACTAAGCAAACTGAGCCAAATCCTTCTAAGGCATCATCAGAAGAAAAACCAGAATCTAGTTCAAAGGCTTCAGAAAAGAAGTCTTCGAAAAGGAAATCGTGCTTCAAATGTCACACCAAGGGACATGTAGCTAGTTGTTGTCCTAACAAAAAGAGTGAAGCACAAGTGAGTGAGGAGAAGAGAGAGAAGTCACCAGAGAATAGTGGTGATAAACAGGAGAAAGTTGCAAATTCTCCAAAGAAATCTGCTGCTAAGCAACCAGAGAATGTTGCTGTTGGTGAAGATAAGGCTGAAAAAGGAACTCCACAAGTTCCTCGTTTTCAAAGAAATCAACCAAGATTTCAGCCTAGATCTCCACCAGGCAGATTTGAGAGACCTAGAAGCAGTTCACCTAGAATGAACAGTTTTAATGGAAATACAAGTAATTTCAGAAGTCAAGGTCAATATCAAAATCGATACCAAAATAATGGTTGTCGAAATTTTTATAACAATGGCTTTAGAAATTATAACAATCAAGCTTCTTGGAATCAAAATTCGAGGTACCAAAATCAAAATTTTCATAGGTCAAATAGTCCAAATACATATAGGAACCCTCAGGACCAGAGACCTTATGGAAATCAAAATCAATTTCCATCAACAGGTCTGAGATCCAAGACTCCAGTTAGGAGTAATGGATATTGGATGGATGTTCCAGTGGTTGGTGAATTTGGACGACCCAAGACCATTAAGGCTTGGGTGCCCCAATCTAACTAATTTCTTAGTTGGTGTGTGCAGGAGCTGCTAAGGAGGATTATCAACTTATGTTGATAATGGCTGCTCTAGGCATATGAAGGGGGATGCGAGATTGTTGATATATTTATATTGATTGATTTAAATTGAAGTTCAAAGTGCTGAGTCGACACACTAGATAACCTGGCAGATCTTTATATTAAAGCTTTTGACAGGGCTCGCTTTGAACATTTAGTTGAACTCAATGGGATGAGGAATCCTGAATAACTGGTTTTTCATAAGAATTTTAGTAAATAGTTTACTGCTTTTCTTAAAAATCAAAAATAAAAAAAAAATAGAAAAATCAAAAACAAAAAAAATAGAAAATCAAAAATGAGTTATCACTGTGTGAAAAAGAAGAAATGATAGTACATCAGCAAGTTAGACTGTCACACTGAAACTGAAATTAAACTGCTTAAGTGTGATAGCAGCTTCATCATATGATGTACCAGTAGGCAAAAGCATGAAATAATCAACTTACCAATGTGATATAAACATAAATGAACTGAATATGAGTGGGGAACACATCAGTGGTGTATGGTTTAATGACCTTAAATCTTGCGTTGATAGATTGCCAAAATCTGAAGTTTTGGGTCTTTATACTGTTATTTCATCTAGGGATATCTTGGCTGTCTTTCTGTTCAGAACTAAAATTGTACATGACCCCAGGAAAGAAAGTCACTTGGAATTAGCTCATTTCTATTTGAATGTTTGTATGTTGTCCCGATACACACAATTTTGATCTGATTCTGAAATCTTCTCTGAAAAAAATCGTGTACCTCCTCTGCTGCATCCAGATATATGCTGACCTGGAGGTGCTAGGCAACGACAGCTTTTGCTGCATCCAGATACATGCTGACCTAGCTGTATGTTGTCGCGCTATAGATCTAATACACCCGAAAGAGGCCCTCTAGTGCCCAAATGAAACCCAATAAACCTATATCAAACTGAGAAAAACTCATTTGATCTGTATATTATACCATCTCTGCTAAAGATCTATTCTTTTCTCTTCTCAACCTATTCCCAGTTAAGATTTCAGAAATCTGGATTGGACTTGTGAAATATGTGGTAGGGAAGATACTTGCATGATAGAGTGTGTTGTTTATATTTCCAAGATTTGATTAGTATTTATTTGGGTGTTCATTGTTAAGCAATCAAAACATGATAAAGCAGATTATATGCAGACCTAGACATTGTCAAGATATCTTAAAGGATGGATTCAGTATACTCACCTACTACGATGAATCTTTGTGCATACCTTGATCGCGGGGGTATATCCTGAAGTGGGACACACTAATATATCAGTAAATTAAATTACCTTAACGTATCATATGGTACTGGTACTTGAAATGTTCATGCATTTTGTTTAAAAGGACAAACATACTGGTAATCGTCTTGAACTGCTTTTCACGAAAAATTATATAAAGAATTATCTAATAGTGTGGAAACAGTTTGATTGTGCTGATATGATCTTCTTACCAGTGATTCTCACAAAAATAGAGTGTTTATTGCTTTTGTATTTACTTGCTTTCAGAAAATATAAAAATCCAAAAATAGTGTCTTTTTCTGTTTAAAATTCTTAACGTACGGAAAACTGTTATTCTTGGAGGAATTGTTACTGATAGGGGGAGACGGTGTTAGAAAGTGAGTTCAATATTTTAAATCATGCGGGTTATAGAGTGTGTGATTAAAAGTTTTGCGTGTTGGTGATGAAGTTGAAAATGCTTAATTTGTGATACAGTTTAATTATCTCTTGAATAATAATAATTTGTTTAACTTATGTTGAAAAATTCTTAACTTATGTTGAAAAATTCTTATGTTTTCTCGAGATGTTTGTTTTATAGTATACAGATTGAAGCAGTGTGTTGCTGAGAAGTTGCAGTGTTGTTGAGTTGCTGTAGAGATGAGAGTTTGATTGGATGCATGGTAGAACCTCCTTTCTATATTGCAGACAACGTTGAAGAGTTTGAAGATTGCTTTACAAATGCTGAACTGGAGTTTACTCAAACGCTAAAGTTTTTGAAGATTTGGTGATTGGATGCATCAGCTTAGGGGGAGTCTGTTGCTGACAGAAGCTATTAAAGCTGAAGCTATCCAAAGACCAAAGACAATGCAAGACTACATGAAGATTGCAAGATGACTGAAGACAAAGTTATTTTATGAAGCTATTGTCAAGGGGGAGTTTGTTGGTGCATGTTTGTGACAACAGCTTAGATTTGGTCTTTGGATATCTTGTAATTAGTTAAACGATAAACAGTTAGCGGGTTTAGCTTTGTAATAGTTAGTTGAAATGTTTGGGCTAACTAAACCCAATGAATTGGGTGTGTGGGGCGAATTGGACTTGTTCAATTCGCAGTCCATGATGTTTAACCTTGGCCCAAGTAGTAACCTTGTGTTATATAAACAAGGTTAGACTTTAGGGTTTAGGTTAATCAGCCAAAACAGTGTTTGAGTGCAATTTCATGAGAGACTTTAGGCTTGGACGAAATTGGTGTTGGTTAGGGTTTGATTGATTGTAATTCTTTGTGATTGATAATCAATAGAAACCCAGTTTAAAAGTGATTGCTGTTTTCTGTTTCCTACACGTTTTCTACTTATTCTGATCAAGAGGATTCCGCACTCTTGATTAAAAAGACAATTCTGTTGAAGATCCATACGAATAGGGGACCTACAGGCAATGGTGATATATATGCGGATTAGACACAAAAAAACACTCAACAAATGGCTACAATTTAAGGAATGTGTTTAGTGACGGCATCAGATTCCTAATTGATGGAGAAGGTCTGCTGGCAAGAAAAGCTGCTTCTAGGAGGTTGTCAAGTATTTTCAGTCGACGATTCCATTCTTGGGTGCTTGGTTTGGCCCTTGTTCATGTAACTCGAATCCTAGCCCGGTATATCCCATTTTAATTTTACACCATTGTGAATCTTACGCCTTTTTTACTCTCTGATCGAGGTTCTCGGCATTGAAAAGCCTTCGTAAACTAAATCACACGTGAATATGTTGACATTTAAGAGATATACAGTCAAGAAAATCAAGGGCACTGGTGATATATATACGGATTAGACACAAAAAAAACACTCAACAAATGGCTACAATTTACGGAATGTGTTTAGTGACGGCATCAGATTCCTAATTGATGGAGAAAGGTCTGGTGGCAAGAAAAGCTGCTTCTAGGAGGTCGTCAAGTGTTTTCGCTAGACGATTCCATTCTTGGGTGGTTGGTTTGGCCCTTGTTCATGTAACTCAGATCCTAGCCCGGTATAACCCATTTTAATTTTACACCATTGTGAACCTTACGCCTTTTTTACTCTTTGATCGAGGTTCTCGGCATTGAAAAATCTTCGTAAACTAAATCACACGTGTATATGTTGACATTTAAGAGATATACAGTCAAGAAAATCAAGGGCAATGGTGACATATATGATGATTTGACACCAAAAAAAAACACTCAACAAATGGCTACAATTTAAGGAATGTGTTTAGTGACGGCATCAGATTCCTAATTGATGGAGAAGGTCTGGTGGCAAGAAAAGCTGCTTCTAGGAGGTTGTCAAGTGTTTTCGCTCGACGATTCCATTCTTGGGTGGTAGGTTTGGCCCTTGTTCCTGTAACTCGAATCCTAACCCGGTATATCCCATTTTAATTTTACACCATAGTGAACCTTACGCCTTTTTTACTCTCTGATCGAGGTTCTCGGCATTGAAAAGTTTTCGTAAACTAAATCACACGTGAATATGTTGACATTTAAGAGATATACAGTCAAGAAAATCAAGGGCAATGGTGATATATATACGGATTAGACAAAAAAAAAAACACTCAACAAATGACTACAATTTAACGAATGTGTTTAGTGACGACATCAGATTCCTAATTGATGGAGAAAGGTCTGGTGGCAAGAAAAGCTGCTTCTAGGAGGTCGTCAAGTGTTTTCGCTCGACGATTCCATTCTTGGGTGGTTGGTTTGGCCCTTGTTCCTGTAACTCGAATCCTAGCCTGGTATATCCCATTTTAATTTTACACCATTGTGAACCTTACGTTTTTTTTACTCTCTGTTCGAGGTTCTCGGCATTGAAAAATCTCCGTAAACTAAATCACACGTGTATATGTTGACATTTAAGAGATATACAGTTAAGAAAATCAAGGGCAATGGTAACATATATGCGGATTAGACACCAAAAAAAAAACTCTCAACAAATGGCTACAATTTAAGGAATGTGTTTAGTGACGGCATCAGATTCCTAATTGATAGAGAAAGGTCTGGTGGCAAGAAAAGCTGCTTCTAGGAGGTTGTCAAGTGTTTTCGCTCGACGATTCCATTCTTGGGATGTTGGTTTGGCCCTTGTTCCTGTAACTCGAATCCAAGCCCGGTATATCCCATTTTAATTTTACACCATCGTGAACCTTACGCCTTGTTTACCCTCTGCTCGAAGTTCTCGGCATTGAAAAATCTTCGTAAACTAAATCACACGTGTATATGTTGATATTTAAGAGATATACATTCAAGAAAATCAAGGGCAATGGTGATATATATGTGGATTAGACACCAAAAAAAAACTCAACAAATAGCTACAATTTAAAGAATGTGTTTTGTGACGGCATCAGATTCCTAATTGATGGAGAAAGGTCTGGTGGCAAGAAAAGTTGCTTCTAGGAGGCTGTCAAGTCTTTTCGCTCGACGATTCCATTCTTGGGTGGTTGGTTTGGCCCTTGTTCCTGTACCTCGAATCCTAGCCCGGTATATCTCATTTTAATTTTACACCATTGTGAACCTTACGCCTTTTTTACTCTCTGATCGAGCTTCTCGGGATTGAAAAATCTTCGTAAACTAAATTACACGTGTAGATGTTGACATTTAAGAGATATACAGTCAATAAAATCAAGGGCAATGGTGATATATATACGGATTAGACACCAAAAAAACACTCAACAAATGGCTACAATTTAAGGAATGTGTTTAGTGACGGCATCAGATTCCTAATTGATGGAGAAAGGTCTGGTGACAAGAAAAGCTGCTTCTAGGAGGTTGTCAAGTGTTTTCGCTCGATGATTCCATTCTTGGGTGGTTTGTTTGGCCCTTGTTCCTGTAACTCGAATCCTAGCCCGGTATATCCCATTTTAATTTTACACCATTGTGAACCTTACGCCTTTTTTACTCTCTGATCGAGGTTCTCGGCATTGAAAAATCTTCGTAACCTAAATCACACGTGTATATGTTGATATTTAAGAGATATACATTCAAGAAAATCAAGGGCAATGGTGATATATATGCGGATTAGACACAAAAAAACACTCAACAAATGGCTACAATTTAAGGAATGTGTTTAGTGACGGCATCAGATTCCTAATTGATGGAGAAGGTCTGCTGGCAAGAAAAGCTGCTTCTAGGAGGTTGTCAAGTGTTTTCGCTCGACGATTCCATTCTTGGGTGGTTGGTTTGGCCCTTGTTCCTGTAACTCGAATCCTAGCCCGGTATATCCCATTTAAATTTTACACCATTGTGAACCTTACGCCTTTTTTACTCTCTGATCGAGGTTCTCAGCATTGAAAAGTCTTCGTAAACTAAATCACACGTGAATATGTTGACATTTAAGAGATATAGAGTCAAGAAAATCAAGGACAATGGTGATATATATACGGATTAGACACAAAAAAACACTCAACAAATGGCTACAATTTAAGGAATGTGTTTAGTGACGGCATCAGATTCCTAATTGATGGAGAAGGTCTGGTGGCAAGAAAAGCTGCTTCTAGGAGGTTGTCAAGTGTTTTCGCTCGACGATTCCATTCTTGGGTGGTTGGTTTGGCCCTTGTTCCTGTAACTCGAATCCTAGCCCGGTATATCCCATTTTAATTTTACACCATTGTGAACCTTACGCCTTTTTTACTCTCTGATCGAGGTTCTCGGCATTGAAAAATCTTCGTAAACTAAATCACACGTGTATATGTTGATATTTAAGAGATATACATTCAAGAAAATCAAGGGCAATGGTGATATATATGCGGATTAGACACAACAAAAACACTCAACAAATGGCTACAATTTAAGGAATGTGTTTAGTGACGGCATCAGATTCCTAATTGATGGAGAAGGTCTGCTGGCAAGAAAAGCTGCTTCTAGGAGGTTGTCAAGTGTTTTCGCTCGACGATTCCATTCTTGGGTGGTTGGTTTGGCCCTTGTTCCTGTAACTCGAATCCAAACCCGGTATATCCCATTTTAATTTTACACCATTGTGAACCTTACGCCTTTTTTACTCTCTGATCGAGGTTCTCGGCATTGAAAAGTTTTCGTAAACTAAATCACACGTGAATATGTTGACATTTAAGAGATATACAGTCAAGAAAATCAAGGGCAATGGTGATATATATACGGATTAGACACAAAAAAAAACACTCAACAAATGGCTACAATTTAAGGAATGTGTTTAGTGACGACATCAGATTGCTAATTGATGGAGAAAGGTCTGGTGGCAAGAAAAGCTGCTTCTAGGAGGTCGTGAAGTGTTTTCGCTCGGCGATTCCATTCTTGGGTGGTTGGTTTGGCCCTTGTTCCTGTAACTCGAATCCAATCCTGGTATATCCCATTTTAATTTTACACCATCGTGAACCTTACGCCTTGTTTACCCTCTGTTCGAGGTTCTCGGCATTGAAAAATCTCTGTAAACTAAATCACACTTGTATATGTTGACATTTAAGAGATATACAGTCAAGAAAATCAAGGGCAATGGTAACATATATGCGGATTAGACACCAAAAAAAAACCCTCAACATATGGCTACAATTTAAGGAATGTGTTTAGTGACGGCATCAGATTCCTAATTGATGGAGAAAGGTCTGGTGGCAAGAAAAGCTGCTTCTAGGAGGTTGTCAAGTGTTTTCGCTCGATGATTCCATTCTTGGGTTGTTGGTTTGGCCCTTGTTCCTGTAACTCGAATCCAAGCCCGGTATATCCCATTTTAATTTTACACCATTGTGAACCTTACGCCTTGTTTACCCTCTGTTCGAAGTTCTCGGCATTGAAAAATCTTCGTAAACTAAATCACACGTCTATATGTTGATATTTAAGAGATATACAGTCAAGAAAATCAAGGGCAATGGTGATATATATGAGGATTAGACACCAAAAAAAACTCAACAAATGGCTACAATTTAAAGATGTGTTTTGTGACGGCATCAGATTCCTAATTGATGGAGAAAGGTCTGGTGGCAAGAAAAGCTGCTTCTAGGAGGTTGTCAAGTGTTTTCGCTCGACCATTCCATTCTTGGGTGGTTGGTTTGGCCCTTGTTCCTGTAACTCGAATCCTAGCCCGGTATATCCCATTTTAATTTTACACCATTGTGAACCTTACGCCTTTTTTACTCTTTGATCGAGGTTCTCGGCATTGAAAAATCTTCGTAAACTAAATCACACGTGTATATGTTGACATTTAAGAGATATACAGTCAAGAAAATCAAGGGCAATGGTGACATATATGATGATTTGACACCAAAAAAAAACACTCAACAAATGGCTACAATTTAAGGAATGTGTTTAGTGACGGCATCAGATTCCTAATTGATGGAGAAGGTCTGGTGGCAAGAAAAGCTGCTTCTAGGAGGTTGTCAAGTGTTTTCGCTCGACGATTCCATTCTTGGGTGGTAGGTTTGGCCCTTGTTCCTGTAACTCGAATCCTAACCCGGTATATCCCATTTTAATTTTACACCATAGTGAACCTTACGCCTTTTTTACTCTCTGATCGAGGTTCTCGGCATTGAAAAGTTTTCGTAAACTAAATCACACGTGAATATGTTGACATTTAAGAGATATACAGTCAAGAAAATCAAGGGCAATGGTGATATATATACGGATTAGACAAAAAAAAAACACTCAACAAATGGCTAAAATTTAACGAATGTGTTTAGTGACGACATCAGATTCCTAATTGATGGAGAAAGGTCTGGTGGCAAGAAAAGCTGCTTCTAGGAGGTCGTCAAGTGTTTTCGCTCGACGATTCCATTCTTGGGTGGTTGGTTTGGCCCTTGTTCCTGTAACTCGAATCCTAGCCTGGTATATCCCATTTTAATTTTACACCATTGTGAACCTTACGTTTTTTTTACTCTCTGTTCGAGGTTCTCGGCATTGAAAAATCTCCGTAAACTAAATCACACGTGTATATGTTGACATTTAAGAGATATACAGTTAAGAAAATCAAGGGCAATGGTAACATATATGCGGATTAGACACCAAAAAAAAACTCTCAACAAATGGCTACAATTTAAGGAATGTGTTTAGTGACGGCATCAGATTCCTAATTGATAGAGAAAGGTCTGGTGGCAAGAAAAGCTGCTTCTAGGAGGTTGTCAAGTGTTTTCGCTCGACGATTCCATTCTTGGGATGTTGGTTTGGCCCTTGTTCCTGTAACTCGAATCCAAGCCCGGTATATCCCATTTTAATTTTACACCATCGTGAACCTTACGCCTTGTTTACCCTCTGTTCGAAGTTCTCGGCATTGAAAAATCTTCGTAAACTAAATCACACGTGTATATGTTGATATTTAAGAGATATACAGTCAAGAAAATCAAGGGCAATGGTGATATATATGCGGATTAGACACCAAAAAAAAACTCAACAAATAGCTACAATTTAAAGAATGTGTTTTGTGACGGCATCAGATTCCTAATTGATGGAGAAAGGTCTGGTGGCAAGAAAAGTTGCTTCTAGGAGGTTGTCAAGTGTTTTCGCTCGACGATTCCATTCTTGGGTGGTTGGTTTGGCCCTTGTTCCTGTACCTCGAATCCTAGCCCGGTATATCTCATTTTAATTTTACACCATTGTGAACCTTACGCCTTTTTTACTCTCTGATCGAGCTTCTCGGGATTGAAAAATCTTCGTAAACTAAATTACACGTGTAGATGTTGACATTTAAGAGATATACAGTCAATAAAATCAAGGGCAATGGTGATATATATACGGATTAGACACCAAAAAAACACTCAACAAATGGCTACAATTTAAGGAATGTGTTTAGTGACGGCATCAGATTCCTAATTGATGGAGAAAGGTCCGGTGACAAGAAAAGCTGCTTCTAGGAGGTTGTCAAGTGTTTTCGCTCGATGATTCCATTCTTGGGTGGTTGGTTTGGCCCTTGTTCCTGTAACTCGAATCCTAGCCCGGTATATCCCATTTTAATTTTACACCATTGTGAACCTTACGCCTTTTTTACTCTCTGATCGAGGTTCTCGGTATTGAAAAATCTTCGTAACCTAAATCACACGTGTATATGTTGATATTTAAGAGATATACATTCAAGAAAATCAAGGGCAATGGTGATATATATGCGGATTAGACACAAAAAAACACTCAACAAATGGCTACAATTTAAGGAATGTGTTTAGTGACGGCATCAGATTCCTAATTGATGGAGAAGGTCTGCTGGCAAGAAAAGCTGCTTCTAGGAGGTTGTCAAGTGTTTTCGCTCGACGATTCCATTCTTGGGTGGTTGGTTTGGCCCTTGTTCCTGTAACTCAAATCCTAGCCCGGTATATCCCATTTAAATTTTACACCATTGTGAACCTTACGCCTTTTTTACTCTCTGATCGAGGTTCTCAGCATTGAAAAGTCTTGGTAAACTAAATCACACGTGAATATGTTGACATTTAAGAGATATAGAGTCAAGAAAATCAAGGACAATGGTGATATATATACGGATTAGACACAAAAAAACACTCAACAAATGGCTACAATTTAAGGAATGTGTTTAGTGACGGCATCAGATTCCTAATTGATGGAGAAGGTCTGGTGGCAAGAAAAGCTGCTTCTAGGAGGTTGTCAAGTGTTTTCGCTCGACGATTCCATTCTTGGGTGGTTGGTTTGGCCCTTGTTCCTGTAACTCGAATCCTAGCCCGGTATATCCCATTTTAATTTTACACCATTGTGAACCTTACGCCTTTTTTACTCTCTGATCGAGGTTCTCGGCATTGAAAAATCTTCGTAAACTAAATCACACGTGTATATGTTGATATTTAAGAGATATACATTCAAGAAAATCAAGGGCAATGGTGATATATATGCAGATTAGACACAAAAAAAACACTCAACAAATGGCTACAATTTAAGGAATGTGTTTAGTGACGGCATCAGATTCCTAATTGATGGAGAAGGTCTGCTGGCAAGAAAAGCTGCTTCTAGGAGGTTGTCAAGTGTTTTCGCTCGACGATTCCATTCTTGGGTGGTTGGTTTGGCCCTTGTTCCTGTAACTCGAATCCAAACCCGGTATATCCCATTTTAATTTTACACCATTGTGAACCTTACGCCTTTTTTACTCTCTGATCGAGGTTCTCGGCATTGAAAAGTCTTCGTAAACTAAATCACACGTGAATATGTTGACATTTAAGAGATATACAGTCAAGAAAATCAAGGGCAATGGTGATATATATACGGATTAGACACAAAAAAAACACTCAACAAATGGCTACAATTTAAGGAATGGGTTTAGTGAAGACATCAGATTCCTAATTGATGGAGAAAAGTCTGGTGGCAAGAAAAGCTGCTTCTAGGAGGTCGTCAAGTGTTTTCGCTCGGCGATTCAATTCTTGGGTGGTTGGTTTGGCCCTTGTTCCTGTAACTCGAATCCTAGCCTGTTATATCCCATTTTAATTTTACACCATTGTGGACCTTACGTCTTTTTTACTCTCTGTTCGAGGTTCTCGGCATTGAAAAATCTCCGTAAACTAAATCACACGTGTATATGTTGACATTTAAGAGATATACAGTCAAGAAAATCAAGGGCAATGGTAACATATATGCGGATTAGACACCAAAAAAAAACTCTCTACAAATGGCTACAATTTAAGGAAAGTGTTTAGTGACGGCATCAGATTCCTAATTGATGGAGAAAGGTCTGGTGGCAAGAAAAGCTGCTTCTAGGAGGTTGTCAAGTGTTTTCGCTCGACGATTCCATTCTTGGGTTGTTGGTTTGGCCCTTGTTCCTGTAACTCGAATCCAAGCCTGGTATATCCCATTTTAATTTTACACCATCGTGAACCTTACGCCTTGTTTACCCTCTGTTCGAAGTTCTCGGCATTGAAAAATCTTCGTAAACTAAATCACACGTCTATATGTTGATATTTAAGAGATATACAGTCAAGAAAATCAAGGGCAATGGTGATATATATGAGGATTAGACACCAAAAAAAACTCAACAAATGGCTACAATTTAAAGAATGTGTTTTGTGACGGCATCAGATTCTTAATTGATGGAGAAAGGTCTGGTGGCAAGAAAAGTTGCTTCTAGGAGGTTGTCAAGTGTTTTCGCTCGACGATTTTATTCTTGGGTGGTTGGTTTGGCCCTTGTTCCTGTATCTCGAATCCTAGCCCGGTATATCTCATTTTAATTTTACACCATTGTGAACCTTACGCCTTTTTTACTCTCTGATCGAGCTTCTCGGCATTGAAAAATCTTCGTAAACTAAAGTACACGTGTATATGTTGACATTTAAGAGATATACAGCAAGAAAATCAAGGGCAATGGTGATATATATACGGATTAGAAACCAAAAAAAACACTCAACAAATGGCTACAATTTAAGGAATGTGTTTAGTGACGGCATCAGATTCCTAATTGATGGAGAAAGGTCTGGTGGCAAGAAAAGCTGCTTCTAGGAGGTTGTCAAGTGTTTTCGCTCGACGATTCCATTCTTGGGTGGTTGGTTTGGCCGTTGTTCCTGTAACTCGAATACTAGCCCGGTATATCCCATTTTAATTTTACACCATTGTGAACCTTACTCCTTTTTTACTCTCTGATCGAGGTTCTCGGCAATGAAAAATCTTCGTAAACTAAATCACACGTGCATATGTTGATATTTAAGAGATATACATTCAAGAAAATCAAGGGCAATGGTGATATATATGCGGATTAGACACAAAAAAAACACTCAACAAATGGCTACAATTTAAGGAATGTGTTTAGTGACGGCATCAGATTCCTAATTGATGGAGAAGGTCTGCTGGCAAGAAAAGCTGCTTCTTGGAGGTTGTCAAGTGTTTTCGCTCGACGATTCCATTCTTGGGTGGTTGGTTTGGCCCTTGTTCCTGTAACTCGAATCCTAGCCCGGTATATCGCATTTTAATTTTACACCATTGTGAACCGTACGCCTTTTTTACTCTCTGATCGAGGTTCTCGGCGTTGAAAAGTCTTCGTAAACTAAATCACACGTGAATATGTTGACATTTAAGAGATATACAATTAAGAAAATCAAGGGCAATGGTGATATATATACGGATTAGACACAAAAAAAAACACTCAACAAATGGCTACAATTTAAGGAATGTGTTTAGTGACGGCATCAGATTCCTAATTGATGGAGAAAGGTCTGGTGGCAAGAAAAGCTGCTTCTAGGAGGTCGTCAAGTGTTTTCGCTAGACGATTCCATTCTTGGGTGGTTGGTTTGGCCCTTGTTCCTGTAACTCAAATCCTAGCCCAGTATATCCCATTTTAATTTTACACCAGTGTGAACCTTACGCCTTTTTTACTCTCTGATCGGGGTTCTCGGCATTGAAAAATCTTCGTAAACTAAATCACACGTGCATATGTTAAACATTTAAGAGATATACAGTCAAGAAAATCAAGGGCAATGGTGATATATATGCGGATTAGAAACAAAAAAAAACACACAACAAATGGCTACAATTTAAGGAATGTGTTTAGTGACGGCATCAGATTCCTAATTGATGGAGAAAGGTCTGGTGGCAAGAAAAGCTGCTTCTAGGAAGTCGTCAAGTGTTTTCGCTCGACGATTCCATTCTTGGGTGGTTGGTTTGGCCCTTGTTCCTGTAACTCGAATCCTAGCCCGGTATATCCCATTTTAATTTTACACCATTGTGAACCTTACGTCTTTTTTACTCTCTGTTCGAGGTTCTCGGCATTGAAAAATCTCCGTAAACTAAATCACACGTGTATATGTTGACATTTAAGAGATATACTGTCAAGAAAATCAAGGGCAATGGTAACATATATGCGGATTAGACACCAAAAAAAAACTCTCAACAAATGGCTACAATTTAAGGAATGTGTTTAGTGACGGCATCAGATTCCTAATTGATGGAGAAAGGTCTGGTGGCAAGAAAAGCTGCTTCTAGGAGGTTGTCAAGTGTTTTCGCTCGACGATTCCATTCTTGGGTTGTTGGTTTGGCCCTTGTTCCTGTAACTCGAATCTTAGCCTGGTATATCCCATTTTAATTTTACACCATCGTGAACCTTACGCCTTGTTTACCCTCTGTTCGAAGTTCTCGGCATTGAAAAATCTTCGTAAACTAAATCACACGTCTATATGTTGATATTTAAGAGATATACAGTCAAGAAAATCAAGGGCAATGGTGATATATATGCGGATTAGACACAAAAAAAAAACTCAACAAATGGCTACAATTTAAGGAATGTGTTTTGTGACGGCATCAGATTCCTAATTGATGGAGAAAGGTCTGGTGGCAAGAAAAGTTGCTTCTAAGAGGTTGTCAAGTGTTTTCGCTCGACGATTCCATTCTTGGGTGGTTGGTTTGGCCCTTGTTCCTGTACCTCGAATCCTAGCCCGGTATATCTCATTTTAATTTTACACCATTGTGAACCTTACGCCTTTTTTACTCTCTGATCGAGCTTCTCGGCATTGAAAAATCTTCGTAAACTAAAGTACACGTGTATATGTTGACATTTAAGAGATATACAGCAAGAAAATCAAGGGCAATGGTGATATATATACGGATTAGACACCAAAAAAAACACTCAACAAATGGCTACAATTTAAGGAATGTGTTTAGTGACGGCATCAGATTCCTAATTGATGGAGAAAGGTCTGGTGGCAAGAAAAGCTGCTTCTAGGAGGTTGTCAAGTGTTTTCGCTCGACGATTCCATTCTTGGGTGGTTGGTTTGGCCCTTGTTCCTGTAACTCGAATACTAGCCCGGTATATCCCATTTTAATTTTACACCATTGTGAACCTTACGCCTTTTTTACTCTCTGATCGAGGTTCTCGGCATTGAAAAATCTTCGTAAACTAAATCACACGTGCATATGTTGATATTTAAGAGATATACATTCAAGAAAATCAAGGGCAATGGTGATATATATGCAGATTAGACACAAAAAAAACACTCAACAAATGGCTACAATTTAAGGAATGTGTTTAGTGACGGCATCAGATTCCTAATTGATGGAGAAGGTCTGCTGGCAAGAAAAGCTGCTTCTTGGAGGTTGTCAAGTGTTTTCGCTCGACGATTCCATTCTTGAGTGGTTGGTTTGGCCCTTGTTCCTGTAACTCGAATCCTAGCCCGGTATATCGCATTTTAATTTTACACCATTGTGAACCGTACGCCTTTTTTACTCTCTGATCGAGGTTCTCGGCATTGAAAAGTCTTCGTAAACTAAATCACACGTGAATATGTTGACATTTAAGAGATATACAGTTAAGAAAATCAAGGGCAATGGTGATATATATACGGATTAGACACAAAAAAAACACTCAACAAATGGCTACAATTTAAGGAATGTGTTTAGTGACGGCATCAGATTCCTAATTGATGGAGAAAGGTCTGGTGGCAAGAAAAGCTGCTTCTAGGAGGTCGTCAAGTGTTTTCGCTAGACGATTCCATTCTTGGGTGGTTGGTTTGGCCCTTGTTCCTGTAACTCAAATCCTAGCCCAGTATATCCCATTTTAATTTTACACCAGTGTGAACCTTACGCCTTTTTTACTCTCTGTTCGAAGTTCTCGGCATTGAAAAATCTTCGTAAACTAAATCACACGTCTATATGTTGATATTTAAGAGATATACAGTCAAGAAAATCAAGGGCAATGGTGATATATATGAGGATTAGACACCAAAAAAAACTCAACAAATGGCTACAATTTAAAGAATGTGTTTTGTGACGGCATCAGATTCCTAATTGATGGAGAAAGGTCTGGTGGCAAGAAAAGTTGCTTCTAGGAGGTTGTCAAGTGTTTTCGCTCGACGATTTTATTCTTGGGTGGTTGGTTTGGCCCTTGTTCCTGTATCTCGAATCCTAGCCCGGTATATCTCATTTTAATTTTACACCATTGTGAACCTTACGCCTTTTTTACTCTCTGATCGAGCTTTTCGGCATTGAAAAATCTTCGTAAACTAAATTACACGTGTATATGTTGACATTTAAGAGATATACAACAAGAAAATCAAGGGCAATGGTGATATATATACGGATTAGACACCAAAAAAAAACACTCAACAAATGGCTACAATTTAAGGAATGTGTTTAGTGACGGCATCAGATTCCTAATTGATGGAGAGAGGTCTGGTGGCAAGAAAAGCTGCTTCTAGGAGGTTGTCAAGTTTTTTCGCTCGACGATTCCATTCTTGGGTGGTTGGTTTGGCCCTTGTTCCTGTAACTCGAATCCTAGCCCGGTATATCCCATTTTAATTACACCATTGTGAACCTTACGCCTTTTTTACTCTCTGATCGAGGTTCTCGGCATTGAAAAATCTTCGTAAACTAAATCACACGTGTATATGTTGATATTTAAGAGATATACATTCAAGAAAATCAAGGGCAATGGTGATATATATGCGGATTAGACACAAAAAAAACATTCAACAAATGGCTACAATTTAAGGAATGTGTTTAGTGACGGCATCAGATTCCTAATTGACGGAGAAGGTCTGCTGGCAAGAAAAGCTGCTTCTAGGAGGTTGTCAAGTGTTTTCGCTCGACGATTCCATTCTTGGGTGGTTGGTTTGGCCCTTGTTCCTGTAACTCGAATCCAAACCCGGTATATCCCATTTTAATTTTACACCATTGTGAACCTTACGCCTTTTTTACTCTCTGATCGAGGTTCTCGGCATTGAAAAGTCTTCGTAAACTAAATCACACGTGAATATGTTGACATTTAAGAGATATACAGTCAAGAAAATCAAGGGCAATGGTGATATATATACGGATTAGACACAAAAAAAACACTCAACAAATGGCTACAATTTAAGGAATGTGTTTAGTGACGACATCAGATTCCTAATTGATGGAGAAAGGTCTGGTGGCAAGAAAAGCTGCTTCTAGGAGGTCGTCAAGTGTTTTCGCTCGGCGATTCAATTCTTGGGTGGTTGGTTTGGCCCTTGTTCCTGTAACTCGAATCCTAGCCTGTTATATCCCATTTTAATTTTACACCATTGTGAACCTTACGTCTTTTTTACTCTCTGTTCGAGGTTCTCGGCAATGAAAAATCTCCGTAAACTAAATCACACGTGTATATGTTGACATTTAAGAGATATACAGTCAAGAAAATCAAGGGCAATGGTAACATATATGTGGATTAGACACCAAAAAAAAACTCTCAACAAATGGCTACAATTTAAGGAATGTGTTTAGTGACGGCATCAGATTCCTAATTGATGGAGAAAGGTCTGGTGGCAAGAAAAGCTGCTTCTAGGAGGTTGTCAAGTGTTTTCGCTCGACGATTCCATTCTTGGGTTGTTGGTTTGGCCCTTGTTCCTGTAACTCGAATCCAGGCCTGGTATATCCCATTTTAATTTTACACCATCGTGAACCTTACGCCTTGTTTACCCTCTGTTCGAAGTTCTCGGCATTGAAAAATCTTCGTAAACTAAATCACACGTCTATATGTTGATATTTAAGAGATATACAGTCAAGAAAATCAAGGGCAATGGTGATATATATGAGGATTAGACACCAAAAAAAACTCAACAAATGGCTACAATTTAAAGAATGTGTTTTGTGACGGCATCAGATTCCTAATTGATGGAGAAAGGTCTGGTGGCAAGAAAAGTTGCTTCTAGGAGGTTGTCAAGTGTTTTCGCTCGACGATTTTATTCTTGGGTGGTTGGTTTGGCCCTTGTTCCTGTATCTCGAATCCTAGCCCGGTATATCTCATTTTAATTTTACACCATTGTGAACCTTACGCCTTTTTTACTCTCTGATCGAGCTTCTCGGCATTGAAAAATCTTCGTAAACTAAAGTACACGTGTATATGTTGACATTTAAGAGATATACAGCAAGAAAATCAAGGGCAATGGTGATATATATACGGATTAGAAACCAAAAAAAACACTCAACAAATGGCTACAATTTAAGGAATGTGTTTAGTGATGGCATCAGATTCCTAATTGATGGAGAAAGGTCTGGTGGCAAGAAAAGCTGCTTCTAGGAGGTTGTCAAGTGTTTTCGCTCGACGATTCCATTCTTGGGTGGTTGGTTTGGCCCTTGTTCCTGTAACTCGAATACTAGCCCGGTATATCCCATTTTAATTTTACACCATTGTGAACCTTACTCCTTTTTTACTCTCTGATCGAGGTTCTCGGCATTGAAAAATCTTCGTAAACTAAATCACACGTGCATATGTTGATATTTAAGAGATATACATTCAAGAAAATCAAGGGCAATGGTGATATATATGCGGATTAGACACAAAAAAAAACACTCAACAAATGGCTACAATTTAAGGAATGTGTTTAGTGACGGCATCAGATTCCTAATTGATGGAGAAGGTCTGCTGGCAAGAAAAGCTGCTTCTTGGAGGTTGTCAAATGTTTTCGCTCGACGATTCCATTCTTGGGTGGTTGGTTTGGCCCTTGTTCCTGTAACTCGAATCCTAGCCCGGTATATCGCATTTTAATTTTACACCATTGTGAATCGTACGCCTTTTTTACTCTCTGATCGAGGTTCTCGGCATTGAAAAGTCTTCGTAAACTAAATCACACGTGAATATGTTGACATTTAAGAGATATACAGTTAAGAAAATCAAGGGCAATGGTGATATATATACGGATTAGACACAAAAAAAACACTCAACAAATGGCTACAATTTAAGGAATGTGTTTAGTGACGGCATCAGATTCCTAATTGATGGAGAAAGGTCTGGTGGCAAGAAAAACTGCTTCTAGGAGGTCGTCAAGTGTTTTCGCTTGACGATTCCATTCTTGGGTGGTTGGTTTGGCCCTTGTTCCTGTAACTCAAATCCTAGCCCAGTATATCCCATTTTAATTTTACACCAGTGTGAACCTTACGCCTTTTTTACTCTCTGATCGAGGTTCTCGGCATTGAAAAATCTTCGTAAACTAAATCACACGTGTATATGTTGACATTTAAGAGATATACAGTCAAGAAAATCAAGGGCAATGGTGATATATATGCGGATTAGAAACAAAAAAAAAACACACAACAAATGGCTACAATTTAAGGAATGTGTTTAGTGACGGCATCAGATTCCTAATTGATGGAGAAAGGTCTGGTGGCAAGAAAAGCTGCTTCTAGGAAGTCGTCAAGTGTTTTCGCTCGACGATTCCATTCTTGGGTGGTTGGTTTGGCCCTTGTTCCTGTAACTCGAATCCTAGCCCGGTATATCCCATTTTAATTTTACACCATTGTGAACCTTACGTCTTTTTTACTCTCTGTTCGAGGCTCTCGGCATTGAAAAATCTCCGTAAACTAAATCACACGTGTATATGTTGACATTTAAGAGATATACAGTCAAGAAAATCAAGGGCAATGGTAACATATATGCGGATTAGACACCAAAAAAAAACTCTCAACAAATGGCTACAATTTAAGGAATGTGTTTAGTGACGGCATCAGATTCCTAATTGATGGAGAAAGGTCTGGTGGCAAGAAAAGCTGCTTCTAGGAGGTTGTCAAGTGTTTTCGCTCGACGATTCCATTCTTGGGTTGTTGGTTTGGCCCTTGTTCCTGTAACTCGAATCCAAGCCTGGTATATCCCATTTTAATTTTACACCATCGTGAACCTTACGCCTTGTTTACCCTCTGTTCGAAGTTCTCGGCATTGAAAAATCTTCGTAAACTAAATCACACGTCTATATGTTGATATTTAAGACATATACAGTCAAGAAAATCATGGGCAATGGTGATATATATGCGGATTAGACACCAAAAAAAAACTCAACAAATGGCTACAATTTAAGGAATGTGTTTTGTGACGGCATCAGATTCCAAATTGATGGAGAAAGGTCTGGTGGCAAGAAAAGTTGCTTCTAGGAGGTTGTCAAGTGTTTTCGCTCGACGATTCCATTCTTGGGTGGTAGGTTTGGCCCTTGTTCCTGTACCTCGAATCCTAGCCCGTTATATCTCATTTTAATTTTACACCATTGTGAACCTTACGCCTTTTTTACTCTCTGATCGAGCTTCTCGGCATTGAAAAATCTTCGTAAACTAAAGTACACGTGTATATGTTGACATTTAAGAGATATACAGCAAGAAAATCAAGGGCAATGGTGATATATATACGGATTAGACACCAAAAAAAACACTCAACAAATGGCTACAATTTAAGGAATGTGTTTAGTGACGGCATCAGATTCCTAATTGATGGAGAAAGGTCTGGTGGCAAGAAAAGCTGCTTCTAGGAGGTTGTCAAGTGTTTTCGCTCGACGATTCCATTCTTGGGTGGTTGGTTTGGCCCTTGTTCCTGTAACTCGAATACTAGCCCGGTATATCCCATTTTAATTTTACACCATTATGAACCTTACGCCTTTTTTACTCTCTGATCGAGGTTCTCGGCATTGAAAAATCTTCGTAAACTAAATCACACGTGCATATGTTGATATTTAAGAGATATACATTCAAGAAAATCAAGGGCAATGGTGATATATATGCGGATTAGACACAAAAAAAAACACTCAACAAATGGCTACAATTTAAGGAATGTGTTTAGTGACAGCATCAGATTCCTAATTGATGGAGAAGGTCTGCTGGCAAGAAAAGCTGCTTCTTGGAGGTTGTCAAGTGTTTTAGCTCGACGATTCCATTCTTGGGTGGTTGGTTTGGCCCTTGTTCCTGTAACTCGAATCCTAGCCCGGTATATCGCATTTTAATTTTACACCATTGTGAACCGTACGCCTTTTTTACTCTCTGATCGAGGTTCTCGGCATTGAAAAGTCTTCGTAAACTAAATCACACGTGAATATGTTGACATTTAAGAGATATACAGTTAAGAAAATCAAGGGCAATGGTGATATATATACGGATTAGACACAAAAAAAACACTCAACAAATGGCTACAATTTAAGGAATGTGTTTAGTGACGGCATCAGATTCCTAATTGATGGAGAAAGGTCTGGTGGCAAGAAAAGCTGCTTCTAGGAGGTCGTCAAGTGTTTTCGCTAGACGATTCCATTCTTGGGTGGTTGGTTTGGCCCTTGTTCCTGTAACTCAAATCCTAGCCCAGTATATCCCATTTTAATTTTACACCAGTGTGAACCTTACGCCTTTTTTACTCTCTGATCGAGGTTCTCGGCATTGAAAAATCTTCGTAAACTAAATCACACGTGTATATGTTGACATTTAAGAGATATACAGTCAAGAAAATCAAGGGCAATGGTGATATATATGCGGATTAGAAACAAAAAAAAACACACAACAAATGGCTACAATTTAAGGAATGTGTTTAGTGACGGCATCAGATTCCTAATTGATGGAGAAAGGTCTGGTGGCAAGAAAAGCTGCTTCTAGGAAGTCGTCAAGTGTTTTCGCTCGACGATTCCATTCTTGGGTTGTTGGTTTGGCCCTTGTTCCTGTAACTCGAATCCAGGCCTGGTATATCCCATTTTAATTTTACACCATCGTGAACCTTACGCCTTGTTTACCCTCTGTTCGAAGTTCTCGGCATTGAAAAATCTTCGTAAACTAAATCACACGTCTATATGTTGATATTTAAGAGATATACAGTCAAGAAAATCAAGGGCAATGGTGATATATATGCGGATTAGACACCAAAAAAAAACTCAACAAATGGCTACAATTTAAGGAATGTGTTTTGTGACGGCATCAGATTCCTAATTGATGGAGAAAGGTCTGGTGGCAAGAAAAGTTGCTTCTAGGAGGTTGTCAAGTGTTTTCGCTCGACGATTCCATTCTTGGGTGGTTGGTTTGGCCCTTGTTCCTGTACCTCGAATCCTAGCCCGGTATATCTCATTTTAATTTTACACCATTGTGAACCTTACGCCTTTTTTACTCTCTGATCGAGCTTCTCGGCATTGAAAAATCTTCGTAAACTAAAGTACACGTGTATATGTTGACATTTAAGAGATATACAGCAAGAAAATCAAGGGCAATGGTGATATATATACGGATTAGACACCAAAAAAAACACTCAACAAATGGCTACAATTTAAGGAATGTGTTTAGTGACGGCATCAGATTCCTAATTGATGGAGAAAGGTCTGGTGGCAAGAAAAGCTGCTTCTAGGAGGTTGTCAAGTGTTTTCGCTCGACGATTCCATTCTTGGGTGGTTGGTTTGGCCATTGTTCCTGTAACTCGAATCCTAGCCCGGTATATCGCATTTTAATTTTACACCATTGTGAACCGTACGCCTTTTTTACTCTCTGATCGAGGTTCTCGGCATTGAAAAGTCTTCGTAAACTAAATCACACGTGAATATGTGGACATTTAAGAGATATACAGTTAAGAAAATCAAGGGCAATCGTGATATATATACGGATTAGACACAAAAAAAACACTCAACAAATGGCTACAATTTAAGGAATGTGTTTAGTGACGGCATCAGATTCCTAATTGATGGAGAAAGGTCTGGTGGCAAGAAAAGCTGCTTCTAGGAGGTCGTCAAGTGTTTTCGCTAGACGATTCCATTCTTGGGTGGTTGGTTTGGCCCTTGTTCCTGTAACTCAAATCCTAGCCCAGTATATCCCATTTTAATTTTACACCAGTGTGAACCTTACGCCTTTTTTACTCTCAGATCGAGGTTCTCGGCATTGAAAAATCTTCGTAAACTAAATCACACGTGTATATGTTGACATTTAAGAGATATACAGTCAAGAAAATCAAGGGCAATGGTGATATATATGCGGATTAGACACACAAAAAAAACACACAACAAATGACTACAATTTAAGGAATGTGTTTAGTGACGGCATCAGATTCCTAATTGATGGAGAAAGGTCTGGTGGCAAGAAAAGCTGCTTCTAGGAAGTCGTCAAGTGTTTTCGCTCGACGATTCCATTCTTGGGTGGTTGGTTTGGCCCTTGTTCCTGTAACTCGAATCCTAGCCCGGTATATCCCATTTTAATTTTACACCATTGTGAACCTTACGTCTTTTTTACTCTTTGTTCGAGGTTCTCGGCAATGAAAAATCTCCGTAAACTAAATCACACGTGTATATGTTGACATTTAAGAGATATACAGTCAAGAAAATCAAGGGCAATGGTAACATATATGCGGATTAGACACCAAAAAAAAACTCTCAACAAATGGCTACAATTTAAGGAATGTGTTTAGTGACGGCATCAGATTCCTAATTGATGGAGAAAGGTCTTGTGGCAAGAAAAGCTGCTTCTAGGAGGTTGTCAAGTGTTTTCGCTCGACGATTCCATTCTTGGGTTGTTGGTTTGGCCCTTGTTCCTGTAACTCGAATCCAAGCCTGGTATATCCCATTTTAATTTTACACCATCGTGAACCTTACGCCTTGTTTACCCTCTGTTCGAAGTTCTCGGCATTGAAAAATCTTCGTAAACTAAATCACACGTCTATATGTTGATATTTAAGAGATATACAGTCAAGAAAATCAAGGGCAATGGTGATATATATGCGGATTAGACACCAAAAAAAAAACTCAACAAATGGCTACAATTTAAGGAATGTGTTTTGTGACGGCATCAGATTCCTAATTGATGGAGAAAGGTCTGGTGGCAAGAAAAGGTGCTTCTAGGAGGTTGTTAAGTGTTTTCGCTCGACGATTCCATTCTTGGGTGGTTGGTTTGGCCCTTGTTCCTGTACCTCGAATCCTAGCCCGGTATATCTCATTTTAATTTTACACCATTGTGAACCTTACGCCTTTTTTACTCTCTGATCGAGCTTCTCGGCATTGAAAAATCTTCGTAAACTAAAGTACACGTGTATATGTTGACATTTAAGAGATATACAGCAAGAAAATCAAGGGCAATGGTGATATATATACGGATTAGACACCAAAAAAAACACTCAACAAATGGCTACAATTTAAGGAATGTGTTTAGTGACGGCATCAGATTCCTAATTGACGGAGAAAGGTCTGGTGGCAAGAAAAGCTGCTTCTAGGAGGTTGTGAAGTGTTTTCGCTCGACGATTCCATTCTTGGGTGGTTGGTTTGGCCCTTGTTCCTGTAACTCGAATACTAGCCCGGTATATCCCATTTTAATTTTACACCATTGTGAACCTCACGCCTTTTTTACTCTCTGATCGAGGTTCTCGGCATTGAAAAATCTTCGTAAACTAAATCACACGTGCATATGTTGATATTTAAGAGATATACATTCAAGAAAATCAAGGGCAATGGTGATATATATGCGGATTAGACACAAAAAAAACACTCAACAAATGGCTACAATTTACGGAATGTGTTTAGTGACGGCATCAGATTCCTAATTGATGGAGAAGGTCTGCTGGCAAGAAAAGCTGCTTCTTGGAGGTTGTCAAGTGTTTTCGCTCGACGATTCCATTCTTGGGTGGTTGGTTTGGCCCTTGTTCCTGTAACTCGAATCCTAGCCCGGTATATCGCATTTTAATTTTACACCATTGTGAACCGTACGCCTTTTTTACTCTCTGATCGAGGTTCTCGGCATTGAAAAGTCTTCGTAAACTAAATCACACGTGAATATGTTGACATTTAAGAGATATACAGTTAAGAAAATCAAGGGCAATGGTGATATATATACGGATTAGACACAAAAAAAACACTCAACAAATGGCTACAATTTAAGGAATGTGTTTAGTGACGGCATCAGATTCCTAATTGATGGAGAAAGGTCTGGTGGCAAGAAAAGCTGCTTCTAGGAGGTCGTCAAGTGTTTTCGCTAGACGATTCCATTCTTGGGTGGTTGGTTTGGCCCTTGTTCCTGTAACTCAAATCCTAGCCCAGTATATCCCATTTTAATTTTACACCAGTGTGAACCTTACGCCTTTTTTACTCTCTAATCGAGGTTCTCGGCATTGAAAAATCTTCGTAAACTAAATCACACGTGTATATGTTGACATTTAAGAGATATACAGTCAAGAAAATCAAGGGCAATGGTGATATATATGCGGATTAGACACAAAAAAAAACACACAACAAATGGCTACAATTTAAGGAATGTGTTTAGTGACGGCATCAGATTCCTAATTGATGGAGAAAGGTCTGGTGGCAAGAAAAGCTGCTTCTAGGAAGTCGTCAAGTGTTTTCGCTCGACGATTCCATTCTTGGGTGGTTGGTTTGGCCCTTGTTCCTGTAACTCGAATCCTAGCCCGGTATATCCCATTTTAATTTTACACCATTGTGAACCTTACGTCTTTTCTACTCTCTGTTCGAGGTTCTCGGCATTGAAAAATCTCCGTAAACTAAATCACGCGTGTATATGTTGACATTTAAGAGATATACAGTCAAGAAAATCAAGGGCAATGGTAACATATATGCGGATTAGACACCAAAAAAACACACAACAAATGGCTACAATTTAAGGAATGTGTTTAGTGACGGCATCAGATTCCTAATTGATGGAGAAAGGTCTGGTGGCAAGAAAAGCTGCTTCTAGGAGGTTGTCAAGTGTTTTCGCTCGACGATTCCATTCTTGGGTTGTTGGTTTGGCCCTTGTTCCTGTAACTCGAATTCTAGCCCGGTATATCCCATTTTAATTTTACACCATCGTGAACCTTACGCCTTGTTTACCCTCTGTTCGAGGTTCTCGGCATTGAAAATCTTCGTAAACTAAATCACACGTATATATGTTGATATTTAAGAGATATACAGTCAAGAAAATCAAGGGCAATGGTGACATATATACGGATTAGACACCAAAAAAAAACTCAACAAAATGGCTACCATTTAAGGAATGTGTTTTGTGACGGCATCAGATTCCTAATTGATGGAGAAAGGTCTGGTGGTAAGAAAAGCTGCTTCTAGGAGGTTGTCAAGTGTTTTCGCTCGACGATTCCATTCTTGGGTGGTTGGTTTGCCCTTGTTCCTGTACCTCGAATCCTATCCCGGTATATCTCATTTTAATTTTACACCATTGAGAACCTTACGCCTTTTTTACTCTCTGATCGAGGTTATCGGCATTGAAAATCTTCGTAAACTAAATCACACGTGTATATGTTGACATTTAAGAGATATACATTCAAGAAAATCAAGGGCAATGGTGATATATATACGGATTAGACACAAAAAAAAAACACTCAACAAATGGCTACAATTTAAGGAATGTGTTTAGTGACGGCATCAGATTCCTAGTTGATGGAGAAATGTTTGGTGGCAAGAAAAGCTGCTTCTAGGAGGTTGTCAAGTGTTTTCGCTCGACGATTCCATTCTTGGGTGGTTGGTTTGGCCCTTGATCCAGTAACTCGAATCCTAGCAAGGTATATTCCATTTTAATTTTACACCATTTTGAACCTTACGCCTTTTTTACTCTCTGATCGTGGTTCTCGGCATTGAAAAATCTTCGTAAACTAAATCACACGTGTATATGTCGACATTTAAGAGATATACAATCAAGAAAATCAAGGGCGATGGTGATACATATGCGGATGAGACACAAAAAAAAACACTCAACAAATGGCTACAATTTAAGGAATGTGTTTAGTGACGGCATCAGATTCCTAATTGATGGAGAAAGGTCTGGTGGCAAGAAAAGCTGCTTCTAGGAGGTTGTCAACTGTTTTCGCTCGACGATTCCATTCTTGGGTGGTGGGTTTGGCCCTTGTTCCTGTAACTCGAATCCTAACAAGGTATATCCCATTTTAATTTTTACACCATTGTGAACCTTACGCCTTTTTTACTCTCTGATCGTGGTTCTCGGCATTGAAAAATCTTCGTAAACTAAATCACACGTGTATATGTCGACATTTAAGAGATATACAGTCAAGAAAATCAAGGGCAATGGTGATACATATGCGGATGAGACACAAAAAAAAACACTCAACAAATGGCTACAATTTAAGGAATGTGTTTAGTGATGGCATCAGATTCCTAATTGATGGAGAAAGGTCTGGTGGCAAGAAAAGCTGCTTCTAGGAGGTTGTCAAGTGTTTTCGCTCGACGATTCCATTCTTGGGTGGTTGGTTTGGCACTTGTTCCTGTACCTCGAATCCTAGCCTGGTATATCTCATTTTAATTTTACACCATTGTGAACCTTACGCCTTTTTTACTCTCTGATCGAGGTTCTCGGCATTGAAAAATCTTCGTAAACTAAATCACCCGTGTATATGTTGACATTTAAAGATATACAGTCAAGAAAATCAAGGGCAATGGTGATATATATACGGATTAGACACCAAAAAAAAACACTCAACAAATGGCTACAATTTAAGGAATGTGTTTAGTGACGGCATCAGATTCCTAATTGATGGAGAAAGGTCTGGTGGCAAGAAAAGCTGCTTCTAGGATGTTGTCAAGTGTTTTCGCTTGACGATTCCATTCTTAGGTGGTTGGTTTGGCCCTTGTTCCTGCAACTTGAATCCCAGCCCGGTATATCCCATTTTAATTTTACACCATTGTGAACCTTACGCCTTTTTCACTCTTTGATCGAGGTTCTCGGCATTGAAAAATCTTCGTAAACTAAATCACCCGTGTATATGTTGACATTTAAAGATATACGGTCAAGAAAATCAAGGGCAATGGTGATATATATACGGATTAGACACCAAAAAAAAACACTCAACAAATGGCTACAATTTAAGGAATGTGTTTAGTGACGGCATCAGATTCCTAATTGATGGAGAAAGGTCTGGTGGCAAGAAAAGCTGCTTCTAGGAGGTTGTCAACTGTTTTCGCTCGACGATTCCATTCATGGGTGGTGGGTTTGGCCCTTGTTCCTGTAACTCGAATCCTAACAAGGTATATCCCATTTTAATTTTACACCATTGTGAACCTTACGCCTTTTTTACTCTCTGATCGTGGTTCTCGGCATTGAAAAATCTTCGTAAACTAAATCACACGTGTATATGTCGACATTTAAGAGATATACAGTCAAGAAAATCAAGGGCAATGGTGATACATATGCGGATGAGACACAAAAAAAAACACTCAACAAATGGCTACAATTTAAGGAATGTGTTTAGTGATGGCATCAGATTCCTAATTGATGGAGAAAGGTCTGGTGGCAAGAAAAGCTGCTTCTAGGAGGTTGTCAAGTGTTTTCGCTCGACGATTCCATTCTTGGGTGGTTGGTTTGGCACTTGTTCCTGTACCTCGAATCCTAGCCTGGTATATCTCATTTTAATTTTACACCATTGTGAACCTTACGCCTTTTTTACTCTCTGATCGAGGTTCTCGGCATTGAAAAATCTTCGTAAACTAAATCACCCGTGTATATGTTGACATTTAAAGATATACAGTCAAGAAAATCAAGGGCAATGGTGATATATATACGGATTAGACACCAAAAAAAAAACACTCAACAAATGGCTACAATTTAAGGAATGTGTTTAGTGACGGCATCAGATTCCTAATTGATGGAGAAAGGTCTGGTGGCAAGAAAAGCTGCTTCTAGGATGTTGTCAAGTGTTTTCGCTTGACGATTCCATTCTTGGGTGGTTGGTTTGGCCCTTGTTCCTGCAACTTGAATCCCAGCCCGGTATATCCCATTTTAATTTTACACCATTGTGAACCGTACGCCTTTTTCACTCTTTGATCGAGGTTCTCGGCATTGAAAAATCTTCGTAAACTAAATCACACGTGTATATGTTAACATTTAAGAGATATACAGTCAAGAAAATCAAGGGCAATGGAGATATATATACGGATTAGACACCAAAAAAAACACTCAACAAATGGCTAAAATTTAAGGAATGTGTTTAGTGACGGCATCAGATTCCTAATTGATGGAGAAAGGTCTGGTGGCAAGAAAAGCTGCTTCTAGGAGGTTGTCAAGTGTTTTCGCTCGATGATTGCATTCTTGGGTGGTTGGTTTGGTGTGAACCTTACGCCTTTTTTACTCTCTAATCGAGGTTCTCGGCATTGAAAAATCTTCGTAAACTAAATCACACGTGTATATGTTGATATTTAAGAGATATACAGTCAAGAAAATCAAGGGCAATGGTGATATATATGCGGATTAGACACAAACAAAACACTCAACAAATGGCTACAATTTAAGGAATGTGTTTAGTGACGGCATCAGATTCCTAATTGATGGAGAAAGGTCTGGTGGCAAGAAAAGCTGCTTCTAGGAGGTTGTCAAGTGTTTTCGCTCGACAATTCCATTCTTGGGTGGTTGGTTTGGCCCTTGTTCCTGTAACTCGAATCCTAACCCGGTATATCCCATTTAAATTTTACACCATTGTGAACCTTACGCGTTTTTTACTCTCTGATCGAGGTTCTCGGCATTGAAAAGTCTTCGTAAACTAAATCACAGGTGAATATGTTGACATTTAAGAGATATAAAGTCAAGAAAATCAAGGGCAATGGTGATATATATACGGATTAGACACAAAAAAAACACTCAACAAATGGCTACAATTTAAGGAATGTGTTTAGTGACGGCATCAGATTCCTAATTGATGGAGAAAGGTCTGGTGGCAAGAAAAGCTGCTTCTAGGAGGTCGTCAAGTGTTTTCGCTCGACGATTCCATTCTTGGGTGGTTAGATTGGACCTTGTTCCTGTAACTCGAATCCTATCCCGATATATCCCATTTTAATTTTACACCATTGTGAACCTTACGCCTTTTTTACTCTCTAATCAAGGTTCTCGGCATTGAAAAATCTTCGTAAACTAAATCACACGTGTATATGTTGACATTTAAGAGATATACAGTCAAGAAAATCAAGGGCAATGGTGACATATATACGGATTAGACACACAAAAAATACACTCAACAAATGGCTACAATTTAAGGAATGTGTTTGGTGACGGCATCAGATTCCTAATTGATGGAGAAAGTTCTGGTGGCAAGAAAAGCTGCTTCTAGGAGGTCGTCAAGTGTTTTCGCTCGACGATTCCATTCTTGGGTGGTTGGTTTATCCCTTGTTCCTGTAACTCGAATCCTATCCCGGTATATCCCATTTTAATTTTACACCATTGTGAACCTTACGCCTTTTTTACTCTCTAATCAAGGTTCTCGGCATTGAAAAATCTTCGTAAACTAAATCACACGTGTATATGTTGACATTTAAGAGATATACAGTCAAGAAAATCAAGGGCAATGGTGACATATATACGGATTAGACACACAAAAAATACACTCGACAAATGGCTACAATTTAAGGAATGTGTTTAGTGACGGCATTAGATTCCTAATTGATGGAGAAAGGTCTGGTGGCAAGAAAAGCTGCTTCTAGGAGGTCGTCAAGTGTTTTCGCTCGACGATTCCATTCTTGGGTGGTTGGATTGGCCCTTGTTCCTGTAACTCGAATCCTATCCCGGTATATCCCATTTTAATTTTACACCATTGTGAATCTTACGCCTTTTTTACTCTCTAATCGAGGTTCTCGGCAAGAAAAATCTTTGTAAACTAAATCACACGTGTATATGTTGATATTTAAGAGATATACAGTCAAGAAAATCAAGGGCAATGGTGACATATATATAGATTAGACACAAAAAAAAAACACTCAACAAATGGCTACAATTTAAGGAATGTGTTTGGTGACGGCATCAGATTCCTAATTGATGGAGAAAGGTCTGGTGGCAAGAAAAGCTGCTTCTAGGAGGTCGTCAAGTGTTTTCGCTCGACGATTCCATTCATGGATGGTTGGTTTTGACCTTGTTCCTGTAACTCGAATCCTATCCAGGTATATCCATTTTAATTTTAAACCATTGTGAACCTTACGCCTTTTTTACTCTCTAATCGAGGTTCTCGGCATTGAAAAATCTTCGTAAACTAAATCACACGTGTATATGTTGACATTTAAGAGATATACAGTCAAGAAAATCAAGGGCAATGGTGACATATATGCGGATTAGACACCAAAAAAAAACACTCAACAAATGGCTACAATTTAAGTAATGTGTTTAGTGACGGCATCAGATTCCTAATTGATGGAGAAAGGTCTGGTGGAAAGAAAAGTTGCTTCTAGGAGGTTGTCAAGTGTTTTCGCTCGACGATTCCATTCTTCGGTTGTTGGTTTGGCCCTTGTTCCTGTAACTCGAATCCTATCCCGGTATATCCCATTTTAATTTTACACCATTGTGAACCTTACGCCTTTTTTACTCTCTGATCGAGGTTCTCGGCATTGAAAAATTTTCGTAAACTAAATCACACGTGTATATGTTGATATTTAAGAGATATACAGTCAAGAAAATCAAGGGCAATGGTGATATATATGCGGATTAGACAAAAAAAACACTCAACAAATGGCTACAATTTAAGGAATGTGTTTAGTGATGGCATCAGATTCCTAATTGATGGAGAAGGTCTGGTGGCAAGAAATGCTGCTTCTAGGAGGTTGTCAAGTGTTTTCGCTCGACGATTCCATTTTTGTGTGGTTTGTTTGTCCCTTGTTCCTGTAACTCGAATCCTAGCCCGGTATATCCCATTTTAGTTTTACACCGTTGTGAACCTTACGCCTTTTTTACTCTCTGATCGAGCTTCTCGGCATTGAAAAATCTTCGTAAACTAAATCACACTTGTATATGTTGATATTTAAGAGATATACAGTCAAGAAAATCAAGGGAAATGGTGATATATATGCGGATTAGACACCAAAAAAAACACTCAACAAATGGCTACAATTTAAGGAATGTGTTTAGTGACGGCATCAGATTTCTAATTGATGGAGAAAGGTCTGGTGGCAAGAAAAGCTGCTTCTAGGAGGATGTCAAGTGTTTTCGCTCGACGATTCCATTCTTGGGTGGTTGGTTTTGCCCTTGTTCCTGTACCTCGAATCCTAGCCCGGTATATCCCATTTTAATTTTACACCATTGTGAACCTTACGCCTTTTTTACTCTCTGATCGAGGTTCTTGGCATTAAAAAATCTTCGTAAACTAAATCACACGTGTATATGTTGATATTTAAGAGATATACAGTCAAGAAAATCAAGGGCAATGGTGATATATATGCGGATTAGACACAAAAAAAACACTGAACAAATGGCTACAATTTAAGGAATGTGTTTAGTGACGACATCAGATTCTTATTTGATGGAGAAAGGTCTGGTGGCAAGAAAATCTGCATCTAGGAGGTTGTCAAGTGTTTTTGCTCGACGATTCCATTCTTGGCTGGTTTGTTTGGGCCTTATTCCTGTAACTCGAATTCTAGCCTGGTATATCCCATTTTAATTTTACACCATTGTGAACCTTACGCCTTTTTTACTCTCTGATCGAGGTTCTCGGCATTGAAAATTCTTCGTAAACTAAATCACACGTGTATATGTTGATATTTAAGAGATATACAACCAAGAAAATCAAGGGCAGTGATGATATATATGCAGATTAGACACCAAAAATAGAAAACACTCAACAAATGGCTACAATTTAAGGAATGTGTTTAGTGACGGCATCAGATTCCAAATTGATGGAGAAAGGTCTGATGGTAAGAAAAGCTGCTTCTAAGAGGTTGTTAAGTGTTTTCGCTCGACGATTCCATTCTTGGGTGGTTGGTTTGGCCCTTGTTCCTGTAACTTAAATCCTAGCCCGGTATATCCCATTTTAAACTTACACCATTCTGAACCTTACGCCTTTTTTACTCTCTGATCGAGGTTCTCGGCATTGAAAATTCTTCGTATACTAAATCACACGTGTATATGTTGATATTTAAGAGATATACAGTCATGAAAATCAAGGGCAATGGTGATATATATGCGGATTAAACACCAAAAAAACACTCAACAAATGGCTACAATTTAAGGAATGTGTTTAGTGTCGGCATCAGATTCCTAATTGATGGAGAAATGTCTGGTGGCAAGAAAAGCTGCTTCTAGGTGGTTGTTAAGTGTTTTCGCTCGACGATTCCATTCTTGGGTGGTTGGTTTGGCCCTTGTTCCTGCAACTTGAATCCCAGCCCGGTATATCCCATTTTAACTTTACACCATTGTGAACCTTACGCCTTTTTCACTCTTTGATCGAGGTTCTCGGCATTGAAAAATCTTCGTAAACTAAATCACACGTGTATATGTTAACATTTAAGAGATATACAGTCAAGAAAATCAAGGGCAATGGAGATATATATACGGATTAGACACCAAAAATAGAAAACACTCAACAAATGGCTACAATTTAAGGAATGTGTTTAGTGACAATATCAGATTCCTAATTGATGGAGAAAGGTCTGGTGGTAAGAAAAGCTGCTTCTAAGAGGTTGTCAAGTGTTTTCGCTCGATGATTCCATTCTTGGGTGGTTGGTTTGGCCCTTGTTCCTGTAACTCAAATCCTAGCCCGGTATATCCCATTTTAATCTTACACCATTATGAACCTTACGCCTTTTTTACTCTCTGATCGAGGTTCTCGGCATTGAAAATTCTTCGTAAACTAAATCACACGTGTATATGTTGGTATTTAAGAGATATACAGTCAAGAAAATCAAGGGCATTGGTGATATATATGCGGATTAAACAGCAAAAAAAAACACTCAACAAATGGCTACAATTTAAGAAATGTGTTTAGTGACGGCATCAGATTTCTAATTGATGGAGAAAGGTCTGGTGGCAAGAAAAGTTGCTTCTAGGAGGTTGTCAAGTGTTTTCCCTCGACGATTCCATTCTTGGGTGGTTGGTTTGGCCCTTGTTTCTGTAGCTTGAATCCTAGCCCGGTATATCCCATTTTAATTTTACACCATTGTGAACCTTACGCCTTTTTTACTCTCTGGTCGAGGTTCTCGGCATTGAAAATTCTTCGTAAACTAAATCACACGTGTATATGTTGATATTTAAGAGATATACAGCCAAGAAAATCAAGGGCAGTGGTGATATATATGCAGATTAGACACCAAAAATAGAAAACACTCAACAAATGGCTACAATTTAAGGAATGTGTTTAGTGACGGCATCAGATTCCAAACTGATAGAGAAAGGTCTGATGGTAAGAAAAGCTGCTTCTAAGAGGTTGTCAAGTGTTTTCGCTCGACGATTCCATTCTTGGGTGGTTGGTTTGGCCCTTGTTCCTGTAACTCAAATCCTAGCCCGGTATATCCCATTTTAATCTTACACCATTCTGAACCTTACGCCTTTTTTACTCTCTGGTCGAGGTTCTCGGCATTGAAAATTCTTCGTATACTAAATCACACGTGTATATGTTGATATTTAAGAGATATACAGTCATGAAAATCAAGGGCAATGGTGATATATATGCGGATTAAACACCAAAAAAAACACTCAACAAATGGCTACAATTTAAGGAATGTGTTTAGTGTCGGCATCAGATTCCTAATTGATGGAGAAATGTCTGGTGGCAAGAAAAGCTGCTTCTAGGAGGTTGTCAAGTGTTTTCGCTCGACGATTCCATTCTTGGGTGGTTGGTTTGGCCCTTGTTCCAGTAACTCGAATCCTAACCCGTATATCCCATTTTAACTTTACACCATTGTGAACCTTATGCCTTTTTTACTCTCTGATCGACGTTCTCGGCATTGAAAAATCTTCGTAAACTAAATCACACGTGTATATGTTGATATTTAAGAGATATACAGTCAAGAAAATCAAGGGCAATGGTGATATATATGCGGATTAGACACCAAAAAAAAACACTCAACAAATGACTACAATTTAGGGAAAGTGTTTAGTGATGGCATCAGATTCCTAATTGATGGAGAGAGGTCTGGTGGTAAGAAAAGCAGCTTCTAGGAGGTTGTCAAGTGTTTTCGCTCGACGATTCCATTCTTGGGTGGTTGGTTTGGCCCTTGTTCCTGTAACTCGAATGCTAGCCCAGTATATCCCATTTAAATTTTACACTATTGTGAACCTTACGTCTTTTTTACTCTCTGATCGAGGTTCTCGGCATTGAAAAATCTTCGTAAACTAAATCACACGTGTATATGTTGATATTTAAGAGATATACAGTCAAGAAAATCAAGGGCAATGGTGATATATATGCGGATTAGACACAAAAAAACACTCAACAAATGGCTACAATTTAAGGAATGTGTCTAGTGACGGCATCAGATTCCTAATTGATGGAGAAAGTTCTGGTGGTAAGAAAAGCTGCTTCTAGGAGGTTGTCAAGTGTTTTCACTCGACGATTCCATTTTTGGGTGGTTGGTTTGGCACTTGTTCCTATAACTCGAAACCTAGCCCGGTATATCCCATTTTAACTTTACACCATTGTGAACCTTACGCCTTTTTTACTCTCTGATCAAGGTTCTCGGCATTGAAAAATCTTCGTAAACTAAATCACACGTGTATATGTTGATATTTAAGAGATATACAGTCAAGAAAATCAAGGGCAGTGGTGATATATATCCAGATTAGACACCAAAAATAGAAAACACTCAACAAATGGCTACAATTTAAGGAATGTGTTTAGTGACGGCATCAGATTCCTAATTGATGGAGAAAGGTCAGGTGGTAAGAAAAGCTGCTTCTAAGAGGTTGTCAAGTGTTTTCGCTCGACGATTCCATTCTTGGGTGGTTGGTTTGGCCCTTGTTCCTGTAACTCAAATCCTAGCCCGGTATATCCCATTTTAATCTTACACCATTCTGAACCTTACGCCTTTTTTACTCTCTGATCGAGGTTCTCGGCATTGAAAATTCTTCGTAAACTAAATCACACGTGTATATGTTGATATTTAAGAGATATATCATCAAGAAAATCAAGGCAATGGTGATATATATGCGGATTAAACACCAAAAAAACACTCAACAAATGGCTACAATTTAAGGAATGTGTTTAGTGACGGCATCAGATTCCTAATTGATGGAGAAAGGTCTGGTGGCAAGAAAAGCTGCTTCTAGAAGGTTGTCAAGTGTTTTCGCTCGACGATTCCATTCTTGGGTGGTTGGTTTGGCCCTTGTTCCTGTAACTTGAATCCTAGCCCGGTATATCCCATTTTAATTTTACACCATTGTGAACCTTACGCCTTTTTTACTCTCTGATCGAGGTTCTCGGCATTGAAAAATCTTCGTAAGATAAATCACACGTGTATATGTTGATATTTAAGAGATATACAGTCAAGAAAATCAAGGGCAATGGTGATATATATGCGGATTAGACACCAAAAAAAAAACACTCAACAAATGACTACAATTTAGGGAAAGTGTTTAGTGACGGCATCAGATTCCTAATTGATGGAGAGAGGTCTGGTGGTAAGAAAAGCAGCTTCTAGGAGGTTGTCAAGTGTTTTCGCTCGACGATTCCATTCTTGGGTAGTTGGTTTGGCCCTTGTTCCTGTAACTCGAATGCTAGCCCAGTATATCCCATTTAAATTTTACACCATTGTGAAGCTTACGTCTTTTTTACTCTCGGATCGAGGTTCTCGGCATTGAAAAATCTTCGTAAACTAAATCACACGTGTATATGTTGATATTTAAAACATATACAGTCAAGAAAATCAAGGGCAATTGTGATATATATGCGGATTAGACACAAAAAAACACTCAACAAATGGCTACAATTTAAGGAATGTGTCTAGTGACGGCATCAGATTCCTAATTGATGGAGAAAGTTCTGGTGGTAAGAAAAGCTGCTTCTAGGAGGTTGTCAAGTGTTTTCACACGACGATTCCATTTTTGGGTGGTTGGTTTGGCACTTGTTCCTATAACTCGAAACCTAGCCCGGTATATCCCATTTTAACTTTACACCATTGTGAACCTTACGCCTTTTTTACTCTCTGATCAAGGTTCTCGGCATTGAAAAATCTTCGTAAACTAAATCACACGTGTATATGTAGATATTTAAGAGATATACAGTCAAGAAAATCAAGGGCAGTGGTGATATGTATGCAGATTAGACACCAAAAATAGAAAACACTCAACAAATGGCTACAATTTAAGGAATGTGTTTAGTGACGGCATCAGATTCCTAATTGATGAAGAAAGGTCGGGTGGTAAGAAAAGCTGCTTCTAAGTGGTTGTCAAGTGTTTTCGCTCGACGATTCCATTCTTGGGTGGTTGGCTTGACCCTTGTTCCTGTAACTCAAATCCTAGCCCGGTATATCCCATTTTAATCTTACACCATTCTGAACCTTACGCCTTTTTTACTCTCTGATCGAGGTTCTCGGCATTGAAAATTCTTCGTAAACTAAATCACACGTGTATATGTTGATATTTAAGAGATATATCGTCAAGAAAATCAAGGGCAATGGTGATATATATGCGGATTAAACACCAAAAAAAACACTCAACAAATGGCTACAATTTAAGGAATGTGTTTAGTGACGGCATCAGATTCCTAATTGATGGAGAAAGGTCTGGTGGCAAGAAAAACTGCTTCTAGGAGGTTGTCAAGTGTTTTCGCTCGACGATTCCATTCTTGGGTGGTTGGTTTAGCCCTTGTTCCTGTAACTCGAATCCTAGCCCGGTATATCCCATTTTAATTTTACACCATTGTGAACCTTGCGCCTTTTTTACTCTCTGATCGAGGTTCTCGGCATTGAAAAATCTTCGTAAACTAAATCACACGTGTATATGTTGATATTTAAGAGATATACAGTCAAGAAAATCAAGGGAATGGTGATATATATGCGGATTAGACACCAAAAAAAAACACTCCACAAATGGCTACAATTTAAGGAATGTGTTTAGTGACGGCATCAGATTCCTAATTGATGGAGAAAGGTTTGGTGGTAAGAAAAGCTGCTTCTTGGAGGTTCTCAAGTGTTTTCCCTGGACGATTCCATTCTTGGGTGGTTGGTTTGGCCCTTGTTCCTGTAACTCGAATCCTAGCCCGGTATATCCCATTTTAATTTTACACCATTGTGAACCTTACACCTTTTTTACTCTCTGATCGAGGTTCTCAGCATTGAAAAATCTTCGTAAACTAAATCACACGTGTATATGTTGACATTTAATAGATATACAGTCAAGAAAATCAAGGGCAATGGTGATATATATGCGGATTAGACACCAAAAATAAAAAACACTCAACAAATGGCTACAATTTAAGGAATGTGTTAAGTGACGGCATCAGATTCCTAATTGATGGAGAATGGTCTGGTGGCACGAAAAGCTGCTTCTATGAGGTTATCAGGTGTTTTCGCTCGACAATTCCATTCTTAGGTGGTTGGTTTGGCCCTTGTTCCTGTAACTCGAATCCTAGCCCGGTATATCCCATTTTAATTTTACACCATTGTGAACCTTACGCCTTTTTTACTCTCTGATCGAGGTTCTCGGCATTGAGAAATCTTCGTAAACTAAATCACAAGTGTATATGTTGATATTTAAGAGATATACAGTCATGAAAATAAAGGGAAATGGTGATATATATGCGGATTTGACTCCAAAAATAGAAAACACTCAACAAATGGCTACAATTTAAGGAATGTGTTCAGTGACGGCATCAGATTCCTAATTGATGGAGAAAAGTCTGGTGGTAAGAAAAGCTTCTTCTAGGAGGTTGTCAAGTGTTTTCGCTCGACGCTTCCATTCTTGGGTGATTGGTTTGTCCCTTGTTCCTGTAACTCAAATCCTAGCCCGGAATATCCCATTTTAATCTTACACCATTCTGAACCTTACGCCTTTTTTACTCTCTGATCGAGGTTCTCGGCATTGAAAAATCTTCGTAAACTAAATCACACATGTATATGTTGATATTTAAGAGATATACAGTCAAGAAAATCAAGGGCAATGGTGATATATATGCGGATTAGAAACCAAAAAAAATACTCAACAAATGGCTACAATTTAAGGAATGTGTTTAGTGACGGCATCAGATTCCTAATGGATGGAGAAAGATCTGGTGGTAGGAAAAGCTGCTTCTAGGTGGTTGTCAAGTGTTTTCGCTCGACGATTCCATTCCTGGGTGGTTGGTTTAGCCCTTGTTCCTGTAACTTGAATCCTAGCCTGGTATATCCCATTTTAATCTTACACCATTGTGAACCTTACGCCTTTTTTGTCACACCCCCAAAATCCACACGCGGAGTATCACCGCTTGGAGGCGTGACTGACCAGGATCAAGCCACCAATCATATTGAACATATAAGTAATAAGTAAAAGTAAATGTAATCCATCACAATACAATTGGTGTTTAATCAAAAACATAGTATAGGTGGCGGAAGCATAGTATGAAAATCCAACACAAGTGTTTAGTTTAAAGAGTCATAAATTTTTCATCAAAACATCCACAATCCGTGCCCACAACGACCGCACCTCCCGTGCAAGCTCCATTGGGTACATATGGTCCTGCAAGGCATGTAACAGAGAGTCAACAACTAGTTGAGCGAGTTCACAGTAAGTAAGGTCGTTGCATAACTACGCGTTATTAACTAAGCCGTTTTGTATGTTCAATTGGTGGGGGCTTCCCATGTTGTATATACTAGACTAGTTGTAACCATAATTGTTCTTCTTAACCCGAGAACAGGAGTACGTACGAGGTTTATGTAGGTTTTACGTAAGTTCCCTTCTTAACCCGAGGACAGTGGTACGCGTGAGGTTTACGTAGGTTTTACGTAAAGTGTCCCTCAAAACCTGAGGACAGTAGCAAGCATAAGTATACGTAGGTTTTACGTAAGTGTCCCTCGAACCCTGAGGACAGTAGTAAGCACAAGTATACGTAGGTTTTACGTAAGTGTCCCTCGAAACCTGAGGACGATGGTAAGTAGTCTAGTGTTTTACGTAGGTTTTACGTAAGTCTATCATATCTATCAATACCATTCCATCAATACCATTCCCAACCCACCGGGAATCCCATGCCTTGGAAATGTGAACTCACCTTGGTTTGCTCGGTAAGATTATTTACTCGCTTAACAGTTGGTCGATTATGTCCTATCACGATTTACCAGAACATTGAGTTTAGTATTCCAATTTCACTTATGACATGAAATGTTTCCACACGTTACGCAAACAGTGCACTAACATAAATCAAGTTATGCAAATTGTATCAGGAATCAACAGTATACCCGTTTTACGAAAACATTTATAAATGTATAACCTAGTTCACCATACACACTTTACCATCTGATTACTAATATTAACTTGCAAGTCAATTCGGCCCCAACATCACTGACCCAAACCGAGTGTTCCTAAATGATATGCGGCCCATCAGTTTGCTAACCATGTACATGCAATTCAACTTAATAATATATTAACATCAGCCACTAACTATGTACCAAAGCATGTGCAACTATTATAATCTAACCTATCTAAACAAGCAATATATGAATTCTCTGTACCCAAGCATATTACACATAACCATATATAATATTCAGGTCACATTTACATAGGCCAGGACATATCATCTCATTAGTGACAAAAGGGGAATCGACCAATTGGGAATTATCATTCTGTTACTACATCATAGCATACCATGGGTAACCAATCACAATTAATTTGTTTATACAAGTAGCCCATCTATGAAGCATCAAGTCTAAATTTAGTTGATCTAACTATATGTGTGTGTGTCCAACCAGTATGTGCGGCCCAATCCTCACAACCAGCCCAACCGAGATCAATTCCCTCTATTGTAATTTAGTTATCATGTACCAGCCCATTTGGAATTGCCCGGAAATTAACAGGTTTGTTTCATGGTCATCATCATCAAGAAATCATGTACTAAATTTAAATCTAATCATAAACAACCTCATGTTATCGCATAACCTTTACCACATATGCAATTGAAATTTAATAGATCAAAACACTTAATCGGCAAACCTGCTCTCGGCTAACATTATACACAATTAACAAGCATACCCTCGGCTAACATTGTGAGCAATTAACAAGCATACCCAATCAATTAACTCAAGTGATTCGTATCAGGTCACAATTAATCATAACCAAACATAACTCTAATCCTAAAATAACAATTTAGTTGTTCCCAACACATACACATAAGACAAAACATCATCATTATGCCCAACCCTCCCCCATATTCGATCCATGCATGGTGACAGTTGCATGTTATAGCGATGCGGCCCAATTAGATACAATTGAGTGGCCTTTAGTCAACCATTGATTATGTAAGACCCATGTGATACTAAGCTGTTGACAGCAACAATGCACCAAATCATGTGATACCTCATAGACATTAATCCTCAAGTAACATGCAAACAATCATTCCACTTAATCATCAGATACTAACACAATTATTATTTACAATCGATAGATCAACTAAGCATGCATGACAACGAGATTGATTCAACCCAAAGAGGTTTACACTAACCAAAAGCGTTAAGGCATTGCTGGATCCGAATTAACTTCACGAGGGGAGGGGGTTGCGTCCACTGTTGATCACCGAAAACAGATGTGCTAGGGTTTGTTATCATGTTCACGTGACATGTGGGTGTATATATGCTAACCCCTAACCGGCCCCAATCTAATGATCTACTTGGGCTTTACAGGCCCAATCATGAATATGGCACACACATATGTTCCGTTCTCAAACTTGTGCTCGATGTAGTTCACAGAGTCATAATAAAATAGAACAAGGGCCGTCGAGCCCACTTGGGTTTTTATTTCACGTTTAGGCTCCTAAGACACTGGGCCGAGAATGTTTAAGAGTCCAAACATGTGCGCGGTCCAATACCCCGCGGCCCAAAGGCAATGTCAAACACATACAATAGTCCAAACTACACACACGGCCACACGGGATTACATTTACGTGTAACAAGCTTAACATAGTCATGAACGTGGACGAAAAGTAATACAGGTTGTTTATATAGACTACATCCAAATACGACGAAAGGCTTCCAAAATACGAGTTGTCACATTTTTACTCTCTGATCGAGGTTCTCGGCATTGAAAAATCTTCGTAAACTAAATCACACGTGTATATGTTGACATTTAAGAGTTATACAGTCAAGAAAAATCAAGGGCAATGGTGATATATATGCGGATTAGACACCAAAAAAAAAAACTCAAAAAATGGCTACAATTTAAGGAATGTGTTTAGTGACGGCATCAGATTCCTAATTGATGGAGAAAGGTCTGGTGGCAAGAAAAGCTGCTTCTAGGAGGTTGTCAAGTGTTTTTGCTCGACGATTCCATTCTTGGGTGGTTGGTTTGGACCTTGTTCCTGTAAGTCGAATCCTAGCCCGATATATCCGATTTTAACTTTACACCATTGTGAACCTTACGCCTTTTTTACTCTCTGATCGAGGTTCTCGGCATTGAAAAATCTTCGTAAACTAAATCACACGTGTATATGTTGATATTTAAGAGATATACAGTCCAGAAAATCAAGGGCAATGGTGATATATATGCGGATTAGACACCCAAAAAAACACTTAACAAAAGGCTACAATTTAAGGAATGTGTTTAGTGACGGCATCAGATTCCTAATTGATGGAGAAAGGTCTGGTGGTAAGAAAAGCTGCTTCTAGGAGGTTGTCAAGTGTTTTCGCTCGACGATTCCATTCTTGAGTGGTTGGTTTGGCCCTTGTTAGTTTAACTCGAATCCTAGCCCGGTATATCCCATTTTAATTTTACACCATTGTGAACCTTACGCCTTTTTTACTCTCTGATCGAGGATCTCGGCTTTGAAAAATCTTCGTAAACTAAATCACACGTGTATATGTTGACATTTAAGAGATAAACAGTCAAGAAAATCAAGGACAATGGTGATATGTACGCAGATTAGACACCAAAAATAAAAAACACTCAACAAATGGCTACAATTTAAGGAATGTGTTTAGTGACGGCATCAGATTCCTAATTGATGGATAAAGGTCTGATGGCAAGAAAAGCTGCTTCTAGTAGGTTGTCAAGTGTTTATGCTAGACAATTCCATTCTTAGGTGGTTGGTTTGGCCCTTGTTCCTGTAAGTCGAATCCTAGCCCGGTATATCACATTTTAATTTTACACCATTGTGAAGCTTACGCCTTTTTTACTCTCTGATCGAGGTTCTCGGCATTGAAAAATCTTCGTAAACTAAATCACAAGTGTATATGTTGATATTTTAGAGATATACAGTCAAGAAAATCAAGGGCAATGTTGATATATATGCGGATTAGACACCAAAAATAGAAAACACTCAACAAATGGCTACAATTTAAGGAATGTGTTTAGTGACGGCATCAGATTCCTAATTGATGGAGAAAGGTCTGGTGGTAAGAAAAGCTGCTTCTAGGAGGTTGTCAAGTGTTTTCGCTCGACGATTCCATTCTTGGGTGGTTGGTTTGGCCCTTGTTCCGGTAACTCGAATCCTAGCCCGGTATATCCCATTTTAATTTTACACCATTGTAAACCTTACGCCTTTTTTACTCTCTGATCGAGGATCTCGGCTTTGAAAAATCTTCGTAAACTAAATTACACGTGTATATGTTGGTATTTAAGAGATAAACAGTCAAAAAATCAAGGGCAATGGTGATATATACGCTGATTAGACACCAAAAATAAAAAAACACTCAACAAATGGCTACAATTTAAGGAATGTGTTTAGTGACGGCATCAGATTTGTAATTGATGGAGAAAGGTCTGGTGGCAAGAAAAGCTGCTTCTAGGAGGTTGTCAAGTGTTTATGCTCGACAATTCCATTCTTAGGTGGTTGGTTTGGCCCTTGTTCCTGTAACTCGAATCCTAGCCCGGTATATCCCATTTTAATTTTACACCATTGTGAACCTTAAGCCTTTTTTACTCTCTGATCGAGGTTCTCGGCATTGAAAAATCTTCGTAAACTAAATCACAAGTGTATATGTTGATATTTTAGAGATATACAGTCAAGAAAATAAAGGGCAATGGTGATATATATGCGGATTAGACACCAAAAATAGAAAACACTCAACAAATGGCTACAATTTAAGGAATGTATTCAGTGACGGCATCAGATTCCTAATTAATGGAGAAAGGTCTGGTGGTAAGAAAAGCTGCTTCTAGGAGGTTGTCAAGTGTTTTCGCTCGACGCTTCCATTCTTGGGTGGTTGGTTTGGCCCTTGTTCCTGTAACTCAAATCCTAACCCGGTATATCCCATTTTAATCTTACACCATTCTGAACCTTACGCCTTTTTTACTCTTAGATCGAGGTTCTCGGCATTGAAAAATCTTCGTAAACTAAATCACACATGTATATGTTGATATTTAAGAGATATACAGTCTAGAAAATCAAGGGCAATGGTGATATATATGCGGATTAGACACCAAAAAAAAACACTCAACAAATGGCTACAATTTAAGGAATGTGTTTAGTGACGGCATCAGATTCCTAATGGATGGAGAAAGATCTGGTGGTAAGAAAAGCTGCTTCTAGGTGGTTGTCAAGTGTTTTCGCTCGACGATTCCATTCTTGGGTGGTTGGTTTGGCCCTTGTTCCTGTAACTCGAATCCTAGCCTGGTATATCCCATTTTAGTCTTACACCATTGTGAACCTTACGCCTTTTTTACTCTTTGATCGAGGTTCTCGGCATTGAAAAATCTTCGTAAACTAAATCACACACGTATATGTTGATATTTAAGAGATATACTGTCAAGAAAATCAAGGGCAATGGTGATATATATGCGGATTAGACACAAAAAAACACTCAACAAATGGCTACAATTTAAGGAATGTGTTTAGTGACGGCATCAGATTCCTAATGGATGGAGAAAGATCTGGTGGTAAGAAAAGCTGCTTCTAGGTGGTTGTCAAGTGTTTCCGCTCGACGATTCCATTCTTGGGTGGTTGGTTTGGCCCTTGTTCCTGTAACTCGAATCCTAGCCCGGTATATCCCATTTTAATCTTACACCATTGTGAACCTTATGCCTTTTTTACTCTCTGATCGAGGTTCTCGGCATTGAAAAATCTTCGTAAACTAAATCACACGTGTATATGTTGACATTTAAGAGTTATACAGTCAAGAAAATCACGGGCAATGGTGATATATATGCGGATTAGACACCAAAAAAAACACTCAAAAAATGCAACAATTTAAGGAACGTGTTTAGTGACGGCATCAAATTCCTAATTGATGGAGAAAGGTCTGGTGGCAAGAAAAACTGCTTCTAGGAGGTTGTCAAGTGTTTTCGCTCGACGATTCCATTCTGGGGTGGTTGGTTTGGCCCTTGTTCCTGTAAGTCGAATCCTAACACTGTATATCCCATTTTAATTTTACACCATTGTGAACCTTATGCCTTTTTTACTCTCTGATCGAGGATCTCGGCATTGAAAAATCTTCGTAAACTAAATCACAGGTGTATATGTTGATATTTAAGAGATAGACAGTCAAGAAAATCAAGGGCAATGGTGATATATATGCGGATTAGACACCAAAAAAAACAGTCAACAAATGGGTACAATTTAAGGAATGTGTTTAGTGACGACATCAGATTCCTAATAGATGGAGAAAGGTCTGGTGGTAAGAAAAGCTGCTTCTAGGAGGTTGTCAAGTGTTTTTGCTCGACGATTCCTTTCTTGGGTGGTTGGTTTGGCCCTTGTTAGTGTAACTCGAATCCTAGCCCGGTATATCCCATTTTAATTTTACACCATTGTGAACCTTACGCCTTTTTTACTCTCTGATCGAGGATCTCGGCTTTGAAAAATCTTCGTAAACTAAATTACACGTGTATATGTTGACATTTAAGAGATATACAGTCAAGAAAATCAAGGGCAATGGTGATATACACGCAGATTAGACACCAAAAATAAAAAACACTCAACAAATGGCTACAATTTAAGGAATGTGTTTAGTGACTGCATCAGATTCCTAATTGATGGAGAAAGGTCTGGTGGCAGGAAAAGCTGCTTCTAAGAGGTTGTCAAGTGTTTTCGCTCGACAATTACATTCTTAGGTGGTTGGTTTGGCCCTTGTTCCTGTAACTCGAATCCTAGCCCGGTATATTCCATTTTAATTTTACACCATTGTGAACCTTACGCCTTTTTTACTCTCTGATCGAGGTTCTCGGCATTGAAAAATCTTCGTAAACTAAATTACACGTGTATATGTTGATATTTAAGAGATATACAGTCAAGAAAATCAAGGGCAATGGTGATATATATGCGGATTAGACACCAAAAATAGAAAACACTGAACAAATGGCTATAATTTAAGGAATGTGTTCAGTGACGGCATCAAATTCCTAATTGACGGAGAAAGGTCTGGTGGTAAGAAAAGCTGCTTCTAGGAGGTTGTCAAGTGTTTTCGCTCGACGCTTCGATTCTTGGGTGGTTGGTTTGGCCCTTGTTCCTGTAACTCAAATCCTAGCCCGGTATATCCCATTTTAATCTTACACCATTGTGAACCTTACGCCTTTTTTACTCTCTGATCGAGGTTCTCGGCATTGAAAAATCTTCGTAAACTAAATCACACGTGTATATGTTGATATTTAAGAGATATACAGTCAAGAAAATCAAGGGAAATGGTGATATATATGCGGATTAGACACCAAAAAAAAGCACTCAACAAATGGCTACAATTTATGGAATGTGTTTAGTGACGGCATCAGATTCCTAATTGATCGAGAGAGGTCTGGTGGCAAGAAAAGCTGCTTCTAGGAGGTTGTCAAGTGTTTTCGCTCGACGATTCCATTCTTGGGTGGTTGGTTTGGCCCTTGTTCCTGTAACTCGAATCCTAGGCCGGTATATCCCATTTTAATTTTACACCATTGTGAAGCTTACGCCTTTTTTACTCTCTGATTGAGGTTCTCGGCCTTGAAAATCTTTGTAAACTAAATCACACGTGTATATGTTGATATTTAAGAGATATACATTAAAGAAAATCAAGGGCAATTGTGATATATATGCGGATTAGACACCAAAAAAAACAGTCAACAAATGGCTACAATTTAAGGAATGTGTTTAGTGACGGCATCAGATTCCTAATTGATGGAGAAAGGTCTGGTGGTAAGAAAAGCTGCTACTAGGAGGTTGTCAAGTGTTTTTGCTCGACGATTCCATTCTTGGGTGGTTGGCTTGGCCCTTGTTCCTGTAACTCAAATCCTAGCCCGGTATATCCCATTTTAATTTTACACCATTGTGAACCTTACGCCTTTTTTACTCTCTGATCGAGGTTCTCGGCTTTGAAAAATCTCCGTAAACTAAATCACACGTGTATATGTTGACATTTAAGAGATATACAGTCAAGAAAATCAAGGGCAATGGTGATATATATGCGGATTTGACACCAAAAATAAAAAACACTCAACAAATGGCTACAATTTAAGGAATGTGTTTAGTGACGGGATCAGATTCCTAATTGATGGAGAAAGGTCTGGTGGCAAGAAAATCTACTTCTAGGAGGTTGTCAAGTGTTTTCGCTCGACAATTCCATTCTTAGGTGGTTGGTTTGGCCCTTGTTCCTGTAACTCGAATCCTAGCCCGGTATATCCCATTTTAATTTTACACCATTGTGAACCTTACGCCTTTTTTTACTCTCTGATCGAGGTTCTCGGCCTTGAAAAATCTTCGTAAACTAAATCACAAGTGTATATGTTGATATTTAAGAGATATACAGTCAAGAAAATCAAGGGCAATGGTGATATATATGCGGATTAGACACCAAAAATAGAAAACACTCAACAAATGGCTACAATTTAAGGAATGTGTTCAGTGACGGCATCAGATTCCTAATTGATGGAGAAAGGTCTGGTGATAAGAAAAGCTGCTTCTAGGAGGTTGTCAAGTGTTTTCGCTCGACGCTTCCATTCTTGGGTGATTGGTTTGGCCCTTGTTCCTGTAACTCAAATCCTAGCCCGGTATATCCCATTTTAATCTTACACCATTCTGAACCTTACGCCTTTTTTACTCTCTGATCGAGGTTCTCCGCTTTGAAAAATCTTCGTAAACTAAATCACACGTGGATATGTTGACATTTAAGAGATATACAGTCAAGAAAATCAAGGGCAATGGTGATATATATGCGGATTAGACACCAAAAAAAACACTCAACAAATGGCTACAATTTAAGGAATGTGTTTAGTGACGGCATCAGATTCCAAATTGATGGAGAAAGGTCTGGTGGTAAGAAAAGCTGCTTCTAGGAGGTTGTCAAGTGTTTTCGCTCCGTATTCCACCATTCTAGCGCCCCTTCTTTAAAAAGATGCGAAGCGTACATGACCTTATCTTCTTCAGCACATTTACTTATTTTAATTACCGCCTTGGTTTTCTCCAACCAACGTCGTGCAGCAATTGCCCCTTCATTGCCTGCAAATTCAGCAGTTTTACAGGCAAGAAATTCCATATATGTGCAACCAGGCGTTGCAGCTTTCATTCTTTTAAGGAATGGGGCTTGCATCCCATTATTATCATTATTATTAATGTTGCCGCCTCCATTTACGCTATTACTGAAGTTATCTTCATGAGTACATTTGCTAGGAATAATCGGTTGAGTTTCAACTGGATTTCGGGCAGCAATAAGAATTGCTGGAATAGCATTGGCTATTCCCTGAGCAACGATGTTTTCTATATCTTGTCTATTCAGAAATTGATCTTCATGGTTTTGCGTGGATTGGTTACCTTTGTTAACTGGTTCATTACCAGCGTGTTCCATCTGGTAATTAATATATATAACTTATTAGCTCCAAATAAATAATAACCAAGCATAATAAACAATTGCACATAATCACGTCAACATGTATAGTCAAAATTGTCGATTTTTCGACTTCCATATTTTTTATATTACTATGCGTCCGTACACACCCGTTATCTTACAAGAGTTTTATTTTTAACTTATTTCACAGGATTATATTTTTATTACTATTATTATTATTTTGTTATTATACAACCACAACCACACAGTCACACCATCCCTGTCAGCTGGTATCTTAGAAACGACGTTCCCTCTCGTCATACTTCCATGATATCCTCTCTCCCACATCTCGGATTCTATTCCCAGCGTCCACTAGCTCCTCGCCATAGTGGCGAAGTTCAGCCAAGTTCTCTGTGCTCATTGGTGGGTGTAGTGGAGGCTCAGGGTCAAATTGAGGGAAAAAGATATTAGGATTATTTAAAAGATTCTGAAATTGCCAGTCGGTTGTCCACCACTCTTCTAGCTCTCCTGATAGCGGTTGGGTGTGGATAATAGGATCTGGGATATCAGGCTCTAGATCAACTAGAAGTTATGCTTCCGCTGGGTAGTTAAAGAGGTTTTCATCGGCAGGTCCGATGAGGTCACTAAGTACAAGTTTACAATCCAGCTCCTCCCAGGATGGCATTTCCTAGTCTTGCCTGGAACTTTCTCCAATCTCTATTCCCTTGCCTTTATCCATTGGATCCTCAGTCTTTATAACTTTTCGTGTCGCTGGTTTCTTCCTACGCACACGCCTCCAGCCCACGTATCTTCTTCTCTTTTTCGGTTTGGGTTTCTCCGGAGGTTGAGCTTGAAATTCCATGGCTTCATCAACGTCGGTCAAATAACCGGAAAAGTCTCTGGAAACTTCCACATTAATAGAATGGAGATTGAGATTCTGAAGAGCTTCAGACAACTCATTCATGTTGTTTAGCAGATATGAAGAAACACACAAAATTCTAAGTTAAAATTTTGTAAATTGAATTTTCACACAATCACAGAATAGCAATAAAAAAAATTAAGTATTTCTAAATACTTAATTGGCTTAAATCAGTGGCTCTGATACCACATTTTTCTGTCACGGCCCTCGTCCCGGTTTGACCCGGTCCAGGAGCCGCGGGACAGAAATCCCGTGGTATTTATTAATTGAGTTGACAGCGGAAGATTTACAGGATCTTTTAAAACTTGAAAATGCTCAATTATTTTATTTCATAATTTGGGATAAACCCCGTAATTTACAATAGAGGAATTTTACTAGGAAATTCCCTGTTTTACAAAACATGTTTATTTATTTAACTGAGCCACTACTTCAAGCTTTGTTAGTGCCCCGTAGCACTTTTCCTTGATTCACAGCAGGTCACCTGAAACATGTTTTAAAAAGGTTTTATCAGTGGGGAAATACTGGCGAGTCACTCAAGTTTAATAAAACGACACATAGTTATAAATTACAGCATAAGAGCGATTACAATGGCTACTATCTTATTTTTATCTGGCGCTGTGTCACCTCCTGGTGACGATGGTCATACCACTATTGGGTCCTTTCACCCAAGCAGTGATGATTATCACTGTTAGGTTGATGAACCTAACCGTGAGAAATTAATAATGTGCACAATACCCCACTAGCCAGTGATTCAAGATAACCATGACTTAATCCCTGTAATTATAACTTTGAAAAATAATTGGAGTATTGTAAAATAGTTGATAAAAAGAGAATGAGTCACATTGCAAGTTTAGTCGGGTAGCATTTAGCCTACTGGTTTTAGTCTGGTTAAACCTAATTCGAATAACAATGCACACGAAAACTAGGTCAGTAACTTAATACAACTTTTACGACAACTCACGAGATTCAAAACCTTCACAATGAATGATAAAGTGCGATACTTAAACATCCATCGAATTCACGACGAATGACAAAGCATAGCCCGAGTTTGGGCAGCACTTAAACATCCATCGGATTGGTTTTTATCGATCGGACATTAAATCGTAGCAGTGATCGAGTTATTACCCTGTTATCGCGGCAGAATTTCGTGTTGTGTGTGTTTTTGGAGTAAACAGATTATATCTTAACGTACAAAATGAGTTTTTACGTCAAACCAACGCCCAGATTCAAGTGCCAAACTCCTCTATATATACTGAAAAAAACAGCTCCCTCGCATGGTGCGAGGGGCTGGCGCGTGGCGCGAGGGGTACCCCCTAGCATAGGGTAGCCCCGTGTCTTACTAGCTCAGGTGAGTCGACGGTTTGACGAATTTCGATTTCAATCGTAAACTGTTTAGATAATATCAACTAGAAAATACCCCCCCCCCCCTGAGTTTTAGGGGCCCTGATCCTAGTTCCGATTGTTCTGAAAATTTTAGGGGTCATGCCATATTTCTTGGGGGTCTCAATTAGGGTTTCCTAATGAACAAAATATAATAAGAACTAGTAATTTTAATAAGGGTTGTTACAATGATCATAGGGATTACCAGCAACGCTACCCAATACCAGAAGACACACCTATGCCGAACCTAGCAGCCTACTCAGGTTTGGACCCTCTAGATCCCTACTATGATAGCGATCAGTACATCAGGGAAATTTTAGAGAATCCATACCCGTACCAGGAACCCATGCCCCAGTTTCCAAACCCAGTCCCAGCACCTGCACCCCCAATGAGTGCAGAAAATGTGCAAGAGCTCTGAACCTTCGGAGAGGAGATTTTAGAAAGTAGCGAGAGGATGAGGCAGGTCGGAGAGCGACTCGTCTGGAAGTATGACGAGCGTAATATGGAGTTCTAGATGAACCCATATCAGTGAAGGTGATGGTGGAAGTAGTAGTAATAATAATAATAATATAATAATAATATATAATAAGTGTGTATGTTTGAAAAAAAAATCTAGATAATAGCAATAGATGCCTACTAGTAGTGTAATTTAAATTTTCGTTTCAGTTTGTATTAGATGAATACTATATATAAGAAAGAGTAAGTCGCAATGTTCGACGATTTTGATCAATATGCATGTTGTATGATTGATTAAATATTATCTTGTGATATTAATACGTGGTAAATGTTTAAAATTCAGATGGCCAACCAAATGAATCAAGAGAATCCGAATAATAACCCGGAAAAACAGAATAACGATAACTCTAACAATGATAATAATGGAAACCAAGTGGATAACTGTGCCATCCAACACATAGTGGCACAAGGGATAATAGATGTGATGCCATATATTATTCAAACAGTTAGGGAAGCTGATAATAAAAGTAACCGTGATAGTAAACGACCCACTGAACCAGAAAACAGCGTGAACAATGGACCTATACTTCAAGCGCCCATTCCCAAAAGAAGAAGAACCGTGTCTTATGGTTGTTCTTATAAGGAATTCTGGTCTTGTAAACCAATAGAATTCTCGGGCAATGAAGGGACCGTTTGCAGCTCTACGCTGGATAGAAAAGACTGACGCAGTCTTAAAAATAAGCAAGTGTGCGGAAGAGGATAAGATAATGTTTGCCTCCAATCTGTTTAAGAACTCCGCACTAGAATGGTGGAACACTATCCTCCAGTCTAGGGGAAGTGACAGAATTTACAATATGGAATGGGAGGAATTTAAGAACATTGTGGAAAGGAAATTCTGCCCTCCCAATGAAAAAGAACATATATCAAATAAGTTCTTGAACCTTAGAATGACTGGAGTAGATAGTAAGGGATACACTACGTTATTCTTTGAATGTGCTAGAATAGTGTCAACCCTTGCATCACCTGAACCTGTATTAATCTCCCGTTACATTTGGGGATTAATTAGTGAGATGAGGCATGTAGTCTCGGCAGCTAGACCTCAAACTATAGAAGAAGTTGTAGAACTAGCAAACACATTGACAGATGAATTAGTGCGTACACAAGAAGAGGATCAAAGGAAGAACTTAGCTCAAAGGCTTACCCAAGAATTTCGTTCTGGAAATTCCAACCGTGGGAAAATGTAGGTTCTACCTCTGCACCTTATTGCAAGTATTGCAAAAGGAAGCATTCTGGAAGATGCTCCATATATTTCAACTTCTACAAAATATCTGGACACAAGGAAGAAGACTACAGGAAGAAACCTAACAACAGGATATGTTACAACTGTGGAGAACAAGGTCACATCAAGCCAAACTGTCCGAAACTAGCTACACCTGCAAACAACAAGAATACCAAAAATGCTAGAGCATTTGTTCTGACTGCAGAAGAAGCCAAAATGATCCCGGATGTGATTGCCGGTACGTTTTTAGTTAATGGTATTTTTGCTAAAGTATTATTTGACTCTGGTGCGAACCAAAGTTTTATTAATACTTCATTTTGAAAAATTCTCAATCGACCATTAACTAAACTCCCACAAGAATGTCTAGTAGAGACAGCAAATGAGGAAACCATTAAGATTTCTGAGATCTTGCAGGAAGCAAGAATAGAAATTTTAAATCAAAAGTTTATTGCAAATCTTTACCCAATGAATCTGGTAGGATTTGATGTTGTATTAGGAATGGATTGGTTAGTAACCAATAAAGCCAGTATTTTATGTTATCATAAGTCAATTCAAGTAAATTCACTAAAGGGTGAAAAAATCACAATTAAAGGAGATAAACCCTCTAGATCCACAAAATTCATCTCTGTGATGAAAACAACAAGTTATATAAGAAAAGGATCATTAGTGTATTTGATTTCTATAATCACTAACACTAAAGGAAAAGAATTGAAAGATATTCCAATAGTATCTCAATTTCCAGATGTATTTCCAGAAGAATTACCAAGACTACCGTCAAACAGGGAAGTTGAATTTAGAATTCACCTGCTACCAGGAACAGCACCAATTGCAAAAGCACCTTAATGTTTGGCACCCGCAGAAATGCAGGAACTGAAGAAACAATTAGACGAATTGTTGGAGAAAGGATTCATACAGCCAAGCTCATCGCCATGGGGAGCACCGATTTTATTCGTTAAAAAGAAGGACGGATCAATGCGTATGTGCATTGACTACCGTGACTTGAACAAAGTCACGATTAAGAATCGGTATCCATTACCAAGAATCGATGATATGTTCGACCAGCTACAAGGAGCTCGATTTTTCTCTAAAATCGATTTACGATCAGGATATCATCAATTAAAGGTACAGGAAGAGGACATTCCTAAAACCGCATTTAGAACAAGGTATGGCCATTATGAATTTACTGTCATGCCATTTGGTTTAACCAATGCCCCAGCCGCATTCATGGACATGATGAACCGAATATGTAAGCCATATTTGGACAAATTCATAATTGTCTTTATAGATGATATTCTCATTTACTCTAAGAGTAAAGAGGAGCATGCAAGACATTTGCACGCACTTCTAAGTTTACTAAGAAAAGAAAAGCTTTACGCAAAGTTTTCAAAGTACGAATTTTGGTTAGAACAGGTACAGTTTCTTGGACATTTAGTCAATCATGAAGGAATTCATGTAGATCTCACCAAGATAGAGACAATTACCAAATGGAAAACCCATGAGTCACCAACCGAGGTTAGAAGTTTCTTAGGATTGGCTGAGTATTATAAAAGATTTATTCGATATTTTTCTAGAATAGCCATTCCCTTAACTAAGTTAACCTGTAAATCCATTAAGTTTGAATGGGGACCAAAACAAGAAGAAGCCTTTAGAATTCTTAAGCAAAGATTAACCAACGCACCCATACTAGGGTTACCAGAAGGAACTGAAGACTTTATAGTCTATTGTGACGCTTCTAAGTTAGGTTATGGATGTGTGTTAATGCAACGCCAAAAGGTTATAGCTTACGCATCTAGACAACTTAAGAATCATGAAGAGAATTATTCAACCCATGATTTAGAATTCGGAGCCATAATTTTTGCTCTTAAGATTTGGAGACATTACCTTTGCGGTAGTAAGTTTACCATTTTCACAGATCATAAGAGTTTAAGGTATGTTTTCGGGCAAAAGGAGTTGAATATGAGGCAGAGACACTGGATGGAGATACTTAGTGATTACGATTGTAATATATAGTATCATGCAGGAAAGGCTAATGTAGTAGCCGATGCATTAAGTCGAAAGTATCACGAAAATCCAAAAAGAATACGTTCTCTTAAATTAAATCTACAAGTAGATTTAAATGAACAGATTAGGAAAGCACAAGAATCAGTAATCAAGGATGATACTAAAAAGTTGAAAGGAATGATTAAGGAATTAGAACAAGGAACAGATGGACTTTGGAGATTCCATAAAAAGAAAATGTGGATACCTAAATTAGGAAACCTACGCAAACGTATATTAGAAGAAGCCCATAAGTCTAAGTATATGATGCATCCTGGAAGTGATAAGATGTATCAGGATTTAAGAAAGAATTTTTGGTGGATAGGAATGAAAAAGGATATAGCAACTTATGTTTCTAAGTGTTTAACATGTTCACAAGTCAAAGCTGAACACCAGAAACCCTCAGGTTTATTGCAGCAGTTAGAAATGCCAGTGTGGAAGTGGGAATTGATAACAATGGATTTTGTTACCAAACTACCCAAAACAAGAAAAGGTAATGATACAATCTGGGTGATTGTAGACAGGCTAACTAAGTCAGCTCATTTCCTACCAATGAAGGAAACTTTCAGTATGGAACAGTTAGCTAAATTATATGTAAATGAAATAGTTTCATTACATGGAATTCCTTTATCAATTTTTTCTGATAGAGATAGCCGTTTTACCTCTCATTTTTTGGACAAGTTTCCAAAAAGCCATGGGAACCAAGTTGAATCTAAGCACAACTTATCATCCTCAAACGGACGGACAAAGCGAAAGGACCATTCAGACAATGGAAGATATGCTTAGAGCTTGTGTAATTAATTTCGGAGGTAATTGGGATGACCACTTACCTTTAATAGAATTTTCTTACAATAACAGTTATCACACAAGTATCAATGCTGCACCATTCGAAGCACTTTATGGACGAAAGTGCCGAACTCTAGTCTGTTGGGCAGAGATTGGAGAAAAGCAACTATCCGGACCTGAAATAGTGCAAGAAACAACCGACAAAATCATTCAAGTCAATGAACGACTGAAAGCAGCACGTGATCGACAGAAGATTAATGCTGATAACAGACGAAAGCCACTGGAATTTCAGGTATGAGACAAAGTGTTATTGAAAGTCTCTCCTTGGATAGGAGTAGTAAGATTCATCAAAAGGGGAAAGCTAAGCCCCAGGTATGTTGGACCTTTTGAGATTATTAGAAGAATAGGACCTGTAGCCTATCAGCTTCAACTGCCAGAAGAAATGGCAGGAGTACATGATGTATTTCATGTATGTAATCTCAAGAAATGCTTAGCCGATGAATCACTGGTAGTACCTCTTAAAGATATAGAGGTAAATGAACAGTTAAAATTTGTAGAAAGACCTCTACAAATTGAAGACAGGAAAGTCAAGAACCTCAAACACAAGAGATTAGTTCTGGTCAAAGTAAAATGGGACTCCAAAAGAGGACAAGAATATACATGGGAACTTGAATCAGAAATGCAAAGGAAATACCCGCACCTACTCCAGTGGATCTCGAGGTCGAGCTCTAAAACAAGGTGGGGAGGATATAACAACCCTACAAAATATTTTCGGATAACCCTAATATATTTAAAATGTCCCTATATGTCTTAACATATACCCGTATGCAAAAACCAAACCCAAAAATACCTTACATAATTAAAAAAATTAAATAAAAATCAAGTTTTAGAGGAGCTCGCGGGCCGCGAAGGATTATCCTTCGGCTTACGTAGGCCGTGACCTAGTGCCATCAGGCGAAACCCTAGCCCGCCACATGGCCAGACACCCGGAGAAGCTAGGATGGTGATTCGATGAAGCTAGGCCCTACACACCTACGTCACGGGCCATGAAGGACCCTTGTGTGGTCTACGCGGGGCGCAAGGAAAGGGCTAATCAGCCCTATAAATAGAGTCGACGAGCACAGTTCACAAATCGTTCAAAATCTTTCTTTCTCTCTCGAAATATATAAGTGAAAAAGCTATAAACGGGTATTATACCCCCTATATAACGATGTTCTACCTCGTTGTAAGTATTATAACCCCAGTTACGTATTAGATACGCTACCCGATTGATCCAGGGTTCCGTAACGGCTGTCGTGGTTCTGTCTGACGTAGTCGTTGGAATGCCATCTCGGGGAGGGTATTACTAATGTAAATATTGGGTTATTATACTAACGCGTGTGCATTTGTGTAAATTATAGATAATCACCAGGAAATCCTTAAAGAAAACCTAAGACAACAATGTGAGTAATCTCCTTTTTGTAAACTGTTTTTACAAAATCTTAAATATTTTACAATGTAATTAAGCAGTGATTGAGTCTTTGTAATTCTTCAATTACTGCCGGTATGTTAGGGTTTTGTATACAAAATGTGGAACACGTTACCATTGGACAAAGAGTTAGCCAATGGGTAATATGACCCACCAGTCAGGATTGACAATACTGAATGAGTAATTGTGTGGATGTAAACATTGTAATTGCTCTCAATACTGTTAAAAGATAAAACTCTTCTTGATTAAACTGGGATTCACTCACCAGTATTTCCCATTGACAAATTGTTTTTAAACGCGTTTCAGGTAACAAAATGTGAAAGCCATCTAGAAGCCAGCTGGACAGCACTGAAGGCTTGGAAAAGTGGCTATAAAACTTACCTAAATAAAAGAAGATTTTTATTCAATAAAATAGAGATTATCTCTATAAATCAGTTTGTAATGAAAACTTGGGTTTTATCCCAATGCACTTATTTATATAAAATGTGGTGTTTTACTCTGATAAAATATTTCCTAACTACGGTCCTGATGAAAATTCCGCTGCCAAATTGATAAACACCGATACCACCAATACTGATTCTCGCGGTCGCCCGTTCCCGGGACAGATAGGGGGCGGGGGTTGCGACATGTTTATAGTTTGATAATTTTAAATTTGTAAGCTATTACTTTGAACTTCATCAGTTCATTATTTTTGTGTGATTTGTATATGAACCATCAATGTTTTTGATGCATCTATTTTTCTGTTAAATCTAAGCCGTTTGGTTCTGAAGTGTATAAGGTTTTCATGACGGGTCGTTGCTCACTTGAGTCGTCAGCAGCATCAAAGGTTGGGCTTATGAAGTTCCTAGAAGCTCAAAGGTTACTGGCTATGATGATTTAAGGAATTTGTTAAAAGCATTGTTTTGATGTGGCAATAATGTTATTTGCAGTCACAATGCGTTAACATTTCTGAGCCACTTAATTCTTTGTTAAGACCACCATGTTCAGAGAAGAAGTTGTTGGATGCTTTAGGTAAAACTTTGATTTTTATTTTTATTTTGAATCTGAATTGAATTTTATTTGGATCAAGTAATTATAGGAGCATTTAAGTGCAGATCTTATATTCATTATTATATGTGATTTGTTTTGTATTAAAAAGGGAGTTGTTAATTTGGGTTTATAATTGTGATCGTTAACATACTTCTTTAACTTTCATGTTTTTTAAGAGGTTCGTCGGATGTTGGTATGGGCTTATCGGTTAAAGTAGAAGAGGTATAGCTCTAAACTTTCACATATAATCTAGAATATGTTGATATGATTACAAATTTTACAAGTTTAACAAGGGTATTTGAGATTGGTTAAAAGTTTGAATATCTATTATTTTCGAGATTGATACGCAATGCAATTTTATGCAGAAAGTAGTGGATAGTTGACATGAGTAAAACCGATGCAATCTTAAAAAGCTATAGTGATCCAGGTAGGGGTTCTTTTCAATAATGTTATGCAATCTTCAAAATGTTGGGTTCTTCTTATTTTTAGTGCTCTTTTTTATTTACTTCATATCAACAATTACCAACGTGCACATCATTTACCCAAATCATGAAACTATCATTGAAGATATTTTTTAAAATTTTTGGTTTGTTTATAGGGATTTTGTATGATAATAGGGTCAACTTTGTATACTTTTTTATTAGGATTGGCGTACTTCTTTGACAACTGTTACTTTTCAGATTAGATTCCAAAGGTGCTTTAATTTGAAAAATTAAATTAACCAGATTAGTAATGGATTGTAATAAGATTCTTTCCCCATAGTGTGGACCTACATTAGAAAGATCTTTTACTTGAATAGGTTCAGTATTAATCAATTGGTTACTACTATTGTTGGGATTCAGTGGTGTCAATTTCATTTGAATCAAAACGGGTTTGACATATTTTATTAACTAAATATATAATTAATAAAACAATGCAGCGGAATAAATATAAATAATTAACACCAAAAGTGAACCGAACAGGATCATGGTTACAAACATGCAAATACGATATATAAAACAATTAATCTACTGATGAGATTAAATATACCTTTTGGTTAATAATTAACCGTGTGAGACACCAAGGTACAACGAACGAGTGCTAGAACACGAACACGAACCGAGCAGCAATGGCTTTTGCTTGGCTGGTCAACTGTCGTTAGATGATTGCGAAAGGGGCTGCACCAATTTTAGATTTAGCTGGCGGCTTGTGGTTGTATCACAAAAGAAACAAAGTGAATTTCTTTTTTCACTTTTCTTTGCGGCAGTAGTAGTCAAAAAGAATGATTGAGACATATATATATATATATATAGATATATAATTAGGTTAACCATAATAACCCTATCAATCATCCTTAATTATCTCTTAGGCCACTAAAGCCCAACGTGTCTAGTATAAGCCCAAAAGCGATACTAAGCCCGAGAAACAAAGTTTATTTAAATAGGTAATTAAACGTTATATTATTTATAACCCGTATAAATAATAAATCTCGTTTCTCGTGAATATATAATTATTCTAGATAATTATATATTTCGTCCCGTTAATTGTTCTTGGTCTCCAGTTAACCAAGTTAAGTGGATTTAATGTTCGTTGCCCAAGGTGTCACTCTTACGGGTCATAGCTCGGTCAGCAGCGTTGACTTATCGAACCCGTACATATAAATCCAACAATCTCCCACTTGGACGGCCTTTGATAAAATCCGCAACGCAGACAGTCAGTGGCGCTCTAGCTGCACATGGCTGTCCCCAACAAGGTATGACACTTTAAAGTCATTAACCAAAACACCTTGCCATTAGTAACAACTTACTATTGCAAGACAATAGACTTATGGTAATTATTGTCATTCATCCTTTCTGTAAAAGACATCAATTGAATCAATGAGACATGGATTAAGTTCATTCTCATATGGTGTTCAATTATTATTGTTCTCGATCAAGAGTCAAAGTGGTCCGAACAAACACACAGTAAGTTTGGGTAAGGCCTTACACTTCACCAGTTTGAATCAATGAGGGCGCCACAATGTCTAACTGTTACATGTCATGTAAGAGTACAGAATCCCATATCGACTACATACAACTCCCACTGAACTTCAGAACTATTCCCAATTAAAGCCTTTATGACTGGCAGTTACGCGATAGTGGTTGACAGTAATAAAAGAATAATCCTTGGAAAACGGAAGTTCTAATATGTATCTCAGGTTAAAGGATACTAAATGAGTATACCAATATTAAATCATTTTATGACTAAGATCCATGAAGATGATTTGATGCGAGTTACATCCAACGTCATTCTCAATGAGGTCAGTGAATTTGGAAGTCAACTCCTTGAGTCCAAAGTCAGAATAGTTTTAATTCAGAATCGTTCCCACGAGTCTGACCGACTACGGATAGTTTGGAATGCAAGATTCACGGATTAAACGTATTAAAGTCGAACACAGTTATAAGATTCAGAATTGCATTTAACTAGTAAATCAACAATGAATTCAAAAGTACAACTGTTAAAAGTTCGTACATCCAAATACTAAATCAAAACATACAGCTAGCTAATCTAAGCCCGATAGCACCCATGTGCTGATCATGCTTGTCCTGAGTCATGGGATTAGTAAACGGGTCTGCTAGGTTTTAATATGTATTCACTTTGCTTATCACGATGTCTCCACGTTCCACAATTTCCCGTATGTAGTGGAACTTTAAAACTGGCATCAGTGTAACATCTTACAGTGAGCTCTTCTTCCACTCCTCCAAATACTAAGAACATATCTTTAGTTCTTCTCAGATACTTCAGAATGTTCTTAACAGCAGTCCAATGGGCAATGCCAGGAGTTTGCTGATAACGACTAGTCATGCTTAAAGCATGCGAGACGTCAGGTCTAGTACATAACATAGCATACATGATAGAGCCAATCGCTGAAGCATATGGAACTCCTTCCATTCGCTTAATTTCAATGTCCGTTGAAGGTGATTGCGATTTGATTAAGACAGTTCCTTTAGTCATAGGAACACATCCTTTCTTGGAGTTTTCCATCTTAAAGCGTGTCATCATTTTGTCTGTGTATGTACTTTGACTTAGCCCAAGAAGTCGCTTAGATCTATCCCTATAGATCTTGATTCCTAGAATATAAGTTGCTTCTCCAAGATCTTTCATTGCGAAACAAGTTCCCAAATAGTGTTTAACTTCGTTAAGCATAGGTACGCTGTTTCCAATGATCAGTATATCATCCACATACAGGATGAGGAATGATATAGTGCTCCCACTAGCCTTTCTGTAAACACAAGGCTCGTCTTCATTTTTAACAAAACCAAGCTCTTTGATCTTTTGGTCAAAACGAAGATTCCAGCTACGAGATGCCTGCTTGAGTCCATAAATGGACTTATTCAGCTTACACACCCTATTAGGATATTTTGGATCAACAAAACCATTTGGCTGAACCATGTGACATCTTTAGAGAGATGCCCATTAAGAAAAGCGGTTTTGACATCCATTTACCATATCTCGTAGTCATAGTACGTGGCTATGGCAAGCAATATCCTGATCGATTTGATCATAGCAACGGGTGAGAAGGTTTCATCATAGTCAATACCCTGAGTTTAAGTGAAACCCTTCGCAACTAGCCGTGCTTTAAAGGTGTGTACATTTCCATGCATATCAGTTTTTCTCTTGAAAACCCATTTGCTCCCTACTGTCCGAGATTCGGGGGGTAGCTCAACCAAGTCCCAGACTTGATTATCACACATAGATTGCATCTCAGTATTTATGGCTTCCAGCCATTTAGCAGATTCAGGACCTGAGATAGCAGATTTGTATTTAGTAGGTTCGTCATTAGACTCATCTAATACCAAGACTCCAGCACCTTCGAGATGCCAAAGGTATCTGTCAGGTTCTTTACGAGTCCTGCTACTTCTGCGAACGCCTGTGTTCATGTCTGATTCATCAGCAACAATTTCTTGTTGTTCAGACGTTCCGACTTCATCAGCGGTTGTTGTTGGTTCTCGAATTTCTTCAAGATCAAACACATTATTTCCAGTTCCTCGATTAAGAAGTTCTTCCTCGAGAAAACGCCCCTTCCTTTTGATGGAAATACCATTTTCATCAGGATGGTAGAAATAATATCCGCTTCTTTTATAGTATCCGACGAAAACAACCTTTTTGCCTCGAGGATCGAGCTTATCATCAGCATCACTTGTGATGTATGCATCACATCCCTATACTTTTAGGTATTCCAAATCGGGTTTACGCCCATGCCATATCTCATATGGGGTTTTGTTTACCTTTTTAGTCGGAGCCAGATTGACAATGCGGCCGGCAGTCATAAGAGCATAACCCTAAAAGGAGTGAGGCAAGTTAGTTCTACACATCATCGATCGAACCATATTAAGTAGGGTTCGATTTCTCCTCTCGCTCACGTCATTAAGTTGGGGTGTGCCAGGTGGAGTGGGTTCTGAAATTATTCCACACTCTTTGAGATGATTGAGGAACTCTAAGCTGAGGTATTCACCACCTCAATCTGATCGAAGTATTTTTACCTTTCTAGTAAGTTGGTTTTCTACTTCGTCTTGAAACTCTTTGAACTTTTCAAAAGTTTCATGCTTATGCTTCATAAGATAGACATAAACATATCGACTATAATCGTCGTTGAAAGTAATGAAGTATCTTTCATGGTTTCTTGTCATGGTTCTGAAAGGGCCACATACATCAGTGTGAATGAGTCCTAGCAGACCATTGGCTCGTTCACCAACACCACTGAAGGGACGCTTTGTGAGTTTGCCAGCTAAGCAAGATTCGCAATCATTAAAGGAGTCCTGTCCAGTGGATTCAAGAATCCCCTCAGATTGGAGCCATTTTATGCGTGCCTTACTTATGTGGCCAAGTCTACAATGCCATAGAAAGGTTTCATTAATACCAACTCTGTTACGCTTAGAAAGGTGATATATGTTATTACATGTTTGAACATCAATCTCATAAATACCATTTCGAGGTTTAGCCTCAAAATAAAAGACATCATTCAAGTAGGCAGAAATAGAAATACCAATAAAAACGTACTTGAAACCTTGTTCAAACAAAAGGGAAACTGAAACAATGTTTCTGGTCATACCAGGTGCAAACAAACAATTGTTTAAATTAACTACAAGGCCAGAAGGACATGAAAAATGAAATGTGTCGGTTGCAAGAACGGGCACTCTTTTCCCATCACCAACAATGAGTTCCATGTCGCCTTGTTTCAGCTTCCTCCACTTTTCAGGCTCCTGCAAAACATTAGTAGTGCGGTAACCACACCCGGTATCAAATACCCATGTGTTGCTGGAGACAGTAAAAAGTTCAATAACATAAAGAAGAAGTGCCAATGTTATTGGCCTTGTTCGCCTTCAGCTTGGCTAGATACTGTGGGCAGTTCCTTTTCCAGTGCCCCATTTGGTTGCATTCAAAGCACTGACGCTCCTGGGGAGGGGGTGATTTAGCAACCTGCTTGTTGTTGGTGGCAGATTTGGCAGCAACAATAGCCATTTTCTTGCCTTTGCTGTTATGAGCCCTTTTCTTGTTGTTGGGCTTCTTAACACCACCAGACTTGACCATCAGAACTTGGTTAGTTTTTTGTGGAATGTTCATCTCGGTCGTTTTGAGCATACCATGTAGCTCAGGCACAGTCTTAACCCAAGCACTCATATTATAGTTCATAATGAACTGGTCATACGAGCTAGGGAGAGAGTTCAAGATGAAGTCCACTGCCATTTCATCTTGCAGGGGATAACCAAGTTTGTTCATCTTGTCAATGTACCCTTTCATCTTAAGCACATGAGTACTGACACACGATCCTTCTTGCATGTTACAGCTTATGAGCTGCTTCATGGTGTCATATCGCTCCTGTCGGGCTTGTTTCTGAAACATGCCTTTCAGTTGCGGGATCATATCATAAACATCTTTATCTTCCATGTTCTTCTGAAGTTCAGGAGACATGGTGGCTTGCATAAGGCAGGCTACCTCAATGGCATCTTCGTTATGCTTTTCAAGTGCCTTACGAGCAGCAGCAGTGTTACTTTCAGGCTCGGTAGGGACTGGGCCATTTAAGATGTATAGCTTTTTAGCCATCTTGAGAACTATTCTCAGATTGCAGTGCCATTCGAGAAAGTTGGTGTTATTAAGTTTTTCCTTTTCAAGTATAGACTTGAGAACGAAGGAGTTGTTTTCATTAGACATCTATTACATAAGCAAAGAGATTTTAATTAGTATTTTCGATGTATATTTCCTTATTTAATTAATGACCCATTACAGTAATTAGAACAAAGAATGGGAATCTGGCTATGTCAGTAGTAAAGGCAGCTGTGGCATGCACTTTAGTAAGTGACTAGGCAGACTGACAACGAGTGTCAATTGTGAGAATTGCACAACTCTCGAGTATGAGGCCGCTAAGACAACTTTTGTCTATGCATTGATGCGTTTAGCCTCATCTATGCCGAATTTCTACTTTCGAGACAGCTGGAGCATGTGGTGAGAAAAGAAAAAGTAATAGTCGTCCTAAAAGAGGTACTTGTGGAAGGGCCGGATGTATCAACGTAACCCTTGCACCTTGGAAGGATATGCTAGACATCAAGTGTGGTGCTGTGGCTCCAAACACAGATGGTTCGCTTTTACGTTCCAAGTGTAGCTTGTGATAGGATGGCATAGACTATTGATTTTAATTATGGGTTAATTTAATATTTACCAAATAGGGTCGTAAGAGCCAATTTTAGTACATATTTAGTCGTGACATCTTGATGAACCCTTTCATCTCTCAGGACACTTAATTTTAAATAACCTGTTAAAACTAAGTTTGTAGCGACTTGTATAACCATTTAAAAGTTAATAGTTTTAAAACTATTAAGTTATGAGTTTTAGAAAGTTAAAACTTGTTAAATTCCAAAAATCTAATGGTTATTATTTATTTTAAAATAAACTATTTGTTTTATCACAAATATTTACAAGTTGTAAAAATCAATTTAGAACTTGTTATAATTGATTGTGAACATTTTAAAACACCTTTTAAAAGTTTGGTATTAGGTTGGTATGTTATATAACACCTTATATGTAAAAGCAACCATAATAGCAAAAATAAATATGTAAATCTTTAGGCCATTTTGTTTAATCTTGCTAGAGCCAAATAGCAAGACCAAACTGGGTCACGGGGTAACAAACAACCACAAGGATGGACCTAGTGCATCTAGTTGTCTTTATCACCTCCTTGATTCCTGTAATGTCTTCAGTTTTGTCTTCGGGTCTTCAACTTTATATTATAATATAAAAATATAACAAGAATTGAAACCCTAATCTATTACAACTTTGAGCCACAAAGTGGGCCAAAACCATAAAACAAAACAATAACAAAACTACAAGTACAAGCTCGGCCAGATTTACATATTCAAGACAATCATATTGAAGTGAGCAATGTTTTGTTCAAATAAAACTTTTGACCAAATAACTTTTTGCCCAAGAAATATTTAGATCTGAAACTTTAAACAAGTTAAAGTTTGAGATCTATAACCAGTTAAAAGGACCGGTTCCGATTTGCATGTTGTAAGCGTGGCTCTGATACCACTGTTGGGATTCAGTGGTGTCAATTTCATTTTAATCAAAACGGGTTTGACATATTTTATTAACTAAATATATAATTAATAAAACAACGCAGCGGAATAAATATAAATAATTAACACCAAAAATGAACCTGTTGGATCGTCGTGTGACCCGAACGAGTCAATCAGAAGAGTTTATAATCCATATCAAAGGCGGAATCAGTGATATAGACGTGAAACAACTTGATTCCTCTTAATTATCCTTTTATTATTGATTTCAAAGCAATCCTGATCGTTTAACAAACTGGCAGCACCTCGGCTCTGAAATCAAGACCATTACAAATGAATCAACCACTCAGCTATTTATAGGTGTTGTAATTTTGTACGAAATAGGCACTGGCTATTTCGTGCGAAATAGCAATGATATATTTCGCACGAAATAGCTTAGTGCTATTTCGTGCGAAATCACACAATCACGCACAAACCCTAATTTTAATCCTGCTGAGCACTGGTTTATCCTATCTAGATACAAGACTCTATAAAGACGAAGTTAACAGACATCTATGCACCAACAGACTCCCCCTTGGATGTTGACGAAGTCTTTAGCATCAAATCTTCAGTCTTTAGTCTTGATCTATCTTCTTCTCTGTCCAATTTGTCTGACACTGTAAGCATCTTTCAATCTCTATCTTCAAAACTCCCCTTTGAATGTTGATCCAGAATATAAACTCCCCCTTTCATTATGCTGGAGCTCGAATTCTGGTTCAAACTTTACACTTTCTTTGCCATGGGAATCTTGTTTCCTGCTTCTCAAGAATATAACATTACAATCTATTTACTTTTAAACTTCTTTTGTTGTTTTTATCAGATTTTAGTAATCCACTTAAGTATCTAGGTCCAAGTTAATGCCCTAGGCACTTAATTTATCTACCAAGTCCAACTTAATTACAAGTTTCAACTTAATGAACTTGTTTTGACTTTTGTTCAACATTTTTCAACATTTTTCTCGAAAATTACAAGTTTCAACTTAATGAACTTGTTTTGACTTTCCATTTTCACAAATTTAACATATTAATCTCACGACTCTTCTGTCCAGCTCAGAAACTTCCTGCATCTACTTCAAACTACGAATCTGAAGATCCACTTTCCACTTTGGTTTGTCGGAAAATAAAGCAGAAATGTAAAATCTTTTTGGATTTTGAATATGAAATGAAATGCAGTAAATGTAAACTATTTACAAAAAAAAATTTGGTGAGCGTGTTAGGGAATCATATCAGTTGTCAACAAGTCACAAGTACCGTTAAGCTTAGATTTCATACTCAGAATTAAACAATTCGCTTAGATTGTCGATATACTGATCCACTTAATTTCTCACACAAATTTCAATCTGTTCAGGATCCTAATTAGGTGAATTAAGAACTTAAACCTATTCATGTGTCCCACCTCTTGAATATACTCCTGTATCCAGATCCCAATATTCAGTCTTACAGGTGAGTATACCACAGATGATATCTGTAAGGGGTTAAATGCGAGGGCCGTGAGAGCTCAGGCTATTGCTTCCGCAAAATCAGAGAGATGACGGCTTCGACTTTAAGTGGGTCCCCTTTAGAGGATCTTTTTTACAACAACACATGATTAGCATTTTTCAATGTTTCATCATTTTTATGCTAAGGGCAGACTTTTATTTCAAGCAAGCGTAAAGTATTATACGGGGACTAGGCCATTACTTCCACAATATCAGAAGTCCCGGGATAATACCCCAGATATCACTGAGTATAAAGACCTAGTATTTCAGAAAGAGGGATCTTTCAAACGAAATTTCAGGGGTTACCTATATATCCAAGTAGTGTTCCCCACAAAATAAGCAAGTAATGATTTAGGTTTATATCCCAAACAAACCTACTAAATGTGTAAAAACCTATCGGCACATCATCAGCGAGACTGTTTAACACTTTTAAACTATACATTTCTTTAGCATACTGTAACTGTCAAGCCGATGTACTATCATTTTCCCTTTTTACACAAGCTCTTTTTCGGTTTTCTATTGTTTTTTGAATTTTGAAATATCTCATGTTTTTGGGTTTTTGAAATTTTTTTTTTTTTGTTTTTGTATTTTCCGAAAATATAACCTACTCCCCCTAAATACCAAAACAAGTAAAAAATCGACAAACCATTGCAGATTGCTTCTCAACATCATCTACAGTGGTACCTTCATCTACGCCAAGAATCTCCTCCAACACCGATAAAAGCTTCATACCGTTCAATTTTAAAAGATATTGAAAACGAGTTTTATCAAACGCTTTGGTATGTAAATCTGCTTTTTGTTCGTCAGTGTGGATTTTCTCAATTCGTATCAACTTCTTCTCGAAACAATCTTGGATGAAGTGATGACGAATTTCAATGCGGTTCGTTTTAGCATGATGAACATGATTTTTTGTAATGTTTATCGCTGCCTCATTATCAACAAAAATAGGGGTGTTAAGAAATTGCAAACCGTAGTCGTGCATCTGTTGCTGGATCCACAAGATCTGAGAGCAGCAGCTGCTAGCAGATACATACTCAGCTTCACATGTGGATAAAGCTACAGAGGTCTGCTTCTTGCATTGCCAGGTGACCAATCGTGAGCCGAAAAACTGGCACCCTGCTGTTGTTGATTTAGCGTTAACTTTGCAGCATCCGAAATCGGAATCGGAATACCCTTCGAGCGTGAAATCGCCTTCTTTTGGATACCACAACCCCAATGATGGTGTTCCTTTCAGGTAGCGCAATATCCGTTTCACATTCACCACATGCGAAGCTCTCGGGTTAGACTGAAATCTTGCTGCAAGGCAGGTTGGGTACATAATATCGGGTCTATAAGTTGTCAAATACATCAGCGATCCGATCATGGAACGATATAACGTTTCATCTACCTTCTCTCCGGTGAGATCAGGGTTTATCCCATGGTTCGTCGCTAATGGGGTGGAAGCTGGAGTAGTCCCGGACATCCCAAATTTCTCTAAGATATCATGAACATACTTCGTCTGATGTATGAAAATTCCCTTAGGCAGTTGATCAACCTGAAGTCCCAAGAAGAATTTCATCTCACCCATCGATGACATTTCAAATTTTTGCATCATAACTCTTTCGAAATCTTTGCACAAATTTTCATTTGTTGACCCAAATATGATGTCATCCACGTATATTTGAACTATCAAAAGATGTCCATCGACTTCTTTGGTGAAGAGAGTGGCATCCACTTTTCCATGGATGAAACTGTTGGCAAGTAAATGTTGAGACAATGTCTCGTACCAAGCTCTCGGGGCCTGGTGTAAACCATACAGCGCTTTATCCAGTAAATAAACCTTATCTTTGTGGATTGGATCGGTGAAGCCCGGTGGTTGTCCGACATATACCTCCTCTTTTACCTTTCCATAGAGAAACGCCGATTTAACATCTAGCTGATAAACTTTAAAACCTTTCCAAGATACAAATACTAGGAAGATTCTGATCGCTTCAAGTCTAGCAACCGGAGCATACACTTCATGAAATCTCTTCCCTCCTGCTGACTAAAACCATGGACTACAAGTCGAGCTTTGTTATAAATAATAACCCCTCAATCATCCCTCTTGCACTTGAACACCCACTTGGTGTTTATCTTCCTTTGACCATCAGGCAAGTCTACTAATTTCCACACACCTAACTTCTCAAACTGACTCAGCTCCTCTTGCATCGCATTGACCCAAGAATCTTCAGTTAGTGCTTCTTTGTATGTTCGCGGCTCAATCTGCGAAATAAAACAACTAAGTGAAAACTCAGTTTGTAACGAAGCAACTGTAGAATAAAAACAAGTAAGGCCTTGGTCAATTTGACGTCTAGTACGAATGCCTGATTGTAATTCTCCAATAATCAGCTCTTCTGGATGGTATGAAAGAGTTCTCGGCATCACCTCGCCTGGAACATCTACCTCGCCTTCCAAATTTGTGACATTCTGATTTGCACCTTGTTCACTGACTAGAATTGTTTGATTTGATATCTGGATCTGCTCCCCCTCAGAATCTGAATCACCACGATCGAATATAGGTCTATCATCAGATTCTAGATTATCGTTGACTGTCGTCTGATTGTTAAGAGTTTGTGAATATCATCATGCTCTCCAGCATTACTCGGACCGGCTTCATCATCATTTGAAGCTCGATATTGATGTCTAGAAGGTTCAGCTGGGAATATTTCTTGTGATTCTTCATATTTTCTCAGAATATCCAACTCGTCAAAGAAATCTGGTTCTTCTTTTATGTCAAATGAATCCCACAGAGTATCGTAATTAAAACGCCATGAGTCGCCGGGATTCTGAGGTGGCATGGTATAACTCTGACACTCAACATTGTATGCTTCGATAATCCGCTTCAGGCTTGGAACAAAGACTCGTTTCAATGGACTTGCGTAACCCACGAAAATTCCTTCAATGCTCTTTGCACCAAATTTGCCATAAGGTTCTAGAACTGTACAGGGAGACCCAAACGGTTCCAGACACTTCAGGTTAGGTTTACGGTTATGTATTAGCTCGAAACATGTCTTGTTGAATTTCTTCACTGTAAGAACCCGATTGAGTGTATAGCAAGCGGCTGACACTGCTTCTGCCCAAAAATTGACTGGTAATTTCGAATCAGCAAGCATCGTCCTAGCCGTTTCAATTAGTGTTCTGTTCTTTCTTTCAGCTACTCCATTTTGCTGCGGAGTGTAAGGAGCACTAAATTCTTGCAATATACCTCTCTCATCACAATACTCTTCCATCTTGTTGTTCTTGAACTTTGTACCGTTGTCACTCCTGATTCTTCTGATTCGAGTTTGGTACAAGTTTTCAATTTTTCTGAACAACGTCATCAAACTTTCAAATGTCTCATCTTTTGACTTCAGAAAGGATACCCACGAAAATCTCGAGTAGTCATCAGTTACTACTAGACAGTAGAGATCCCCAGTTATGCTTTTGACGTTTACTGGACCAAAAAGATCCATATGAATTCTCTCTAACAGTCTTGAGACTAAGTTAACCTTCTTCCCAGGGTGAGATTTCTTCTTTTGCTTGCCTTTGATACAGCTAATGCACTCCCCCTCAATATGAAAACCTTTCACATGAACACCAATAACTAAATCATTATGCACCAGGTGATTCATTTTTCGCAGGTAAATATGGCCCATCTTTCGATGCCACAATTGCGATTCTTTTTCCGTTGCTCTTGACATAAAACAGTGAGCCTGACCCGTGGTAGTAGTTGCTACACTCATGTCCAACACGTATAGATCGTTGACTCTAGGTGCTCTCATGATAATCCATTCTTCTGGAACAACAAATCCTGGTTTCAAAATCAAACATTCCTTATCTGTAAAGTGCGTTGTATACATACGATCACAGATCTGAGAAATACTCAGAAGATTGTTTTCAAGCTCGGCGATGTAGTTTACTCTCTCAAACGTGACAATACCATTCGATAAAGTTCCTTCACCAACTATTCGACCACCTTGATTGCCTGCAAATCCCACATATCCTCCATTAAACCCTCGAACATCGTATAGTCGGGTTTTCTTCCCTGTCATGTGCCGAGAAGCTCCACTATCCATAATCCAATGTGAAACGGATCTTGGAAGCTCCTGCACATATCACAAACACTTTTAGTTTGATTTTGATGCCACCCAAGCCTCTTTTGACTCGGGTAGCTTGACTTTGATGTGAGTTTTAGCAGTGTATAGTGGCGAAAAATTTTTGTCATTCATTTTTAAACTCTCTTCAGACCCAATCTCAACCTCTTTATATAAAAAGAAATCATTTTTAGGAGGTTGATCAGATGATTGGTCTTTCTTTGATACATTCCTCTTATCAGAAACCGTAGGCTTTTGTTTCTCAAGTTTCTCATAGTAATCCATAGGTACATACATCTTCTCAATTGAAGATGATGTTGTTGCAGTCTCAGACACCTTTGGTTTAAGAGAACTTGGTTTCTTTTCTTCTGATTTCGGTTTCCATGCTTGTTGAGATGAAGCAACCCATTTGTAAAATTTATCAGTTTTAGTTACCACCTTTTTTACAGGTTCAGTTTTGATCTTGGTGTTTTCATTTTTCAAAACTTTCTTCTCAACAATCATTGGAGCTTTGCCTTTTGTATCAACTTTCTTTTTCAGCCTCTCAACAACTTCAGACTTAGGCTTTAAGTTGGTGCACTTTCGTGCAATGTGTCCAACTTTGTTGCACTTAAAGCATGTACGGGTATCAACAACCCGACTAGTGCCTTCGGTCTGAGACTGTGAAGCCTTTTCTTCAAAAAACTCTTCATTTGTTTTAGAAAAAATTTCAGATTCTTGATCGGAATGAGAACTCGAGCTTTTTACAAACAAATTTTTCTCAACAAACTTCTTGTTTTGAAAATTCCTTCTTTAATAATTTTTACCACCCTGATATCCACCCGACCATTTGTTTTGATAATTGTTAAAAAAACGCGGTGGTATAACAGGTTTCTTATAATAAGACTTATCTTTTTCAAAGTTCAAATGCCTCTTTGTACATTTCAAACCTTCGATCTCAGACACATCAATTTCAACCAACTTAAACACATTTTTCAATTTATCCCCGTTCACATTTTCCAAAGGAAACTCAAGATCCGAATACAACTTATCTGATCCCAACATCTTGTACATCACAAGATTAGGTTCTTCATTTAAGTTGTTTTTGGATGTTGATTTCGGAATATATTTGTCCAAGAAACATTCTTCATCCTCAGTTGAATCATTCTCATATTTTAAAACATTTTCAGCCATGCTTTTAACAATTTCAGACTGAACACTGTCCTCATCGGATGATGAATTGAATGTGACATCAATTGATTCTGGAAGTTTAACCTCATTTGTGTCATTATGATTAACCAACCCGGACTTTTTCTTTGAAAAATTATTAAACACTGACGGTGGAACCTGATGATAACCAACCCCAGTTCCATCCGAATAAACATCTTCACCTGCTTTGTTCTTCCCAATTGGTTTAGGAACGATATGTTGAAGAACAAAACTTGCGGAGTTGTAACTGTTCAGTTTAAACTGGATGCGTTCATTTTCAATTTTAGCTTCTTGAAACTGAAGCTTCAACTTAGCAATTTCATCCCGTTGTTGGTTGATTTGTTCTTCTTTTACCCTAAGAACTCCTGACAATTGAACATTTTCTTTGTTTGTCTTACCATTTCTCTCATCAGAATCTTTTACCGTTCATTTTAGCTTCTCAAAATTTTCTGAAAGTTGACAATTTTCATGAATTAATTTTTCGTTTTCTTTCCTAATTCTTTCTACGTCATTTTTATCATTTTCAATTTTCTCAGTTAATTCTTTTAATCGTTCATTTGAAGCTTTTAACATTTTGTCACGGTTTAAGATATGATCTTCAACGTCTCTGACCCTTCCTGTTAGTTCTTCGGTCTTTTTACCGCTGAGGTAAGTAAGTGTACTACAAACCTTGCAGTCTTTCATGCAATTTTTGCAGTCGCTCTCAGTTTTAGTTTTCTTACCTGACTCATTGATTGCATCATTCTGACTGACCTTGCTTTTAGACTTAGATCCAGAACTAGAAACTACCTCTAGCTCTTTCGCAGCAAGCACTTTGTCAGCCATCTTCTTCAAATTTTCAGCTGTGAATTCTTGTGACGTGTCAATAATCCCGTCATCAACTTTCTTTGGTTGCGGCTCCTTCTTTTTTTCTTTTTCTTTTTCTTCAGTTTCTCCTCCTCCCCACCACATTCTCTGGTTAGCTTCTTCTTCTGCTGCAATTTGCTCAGTGAGAGTTTCAACACTAACAGAATCTGGATCAACAGCAATGTTTCCTTTGGGATCAAGGTAACATTCTCTATCAGCATCCCATCTATTCTCCTTTTTAGCTTCTTTGTATGTATGATAGATTCTACTAATCCTGAATTAGGCTTCCATCCTTCTGTTGATAAATTTTACTTCTTCTGTTCTGTTATCTTTGAAAGGAACAATCTTTGTCATAAACGCATAGCCCACTGCATCTTCTTCTGGTAGCAGTTCACTCCAATCGAAACCTTCGTCATCATGAATAACAGCAAGAAATCTTGATTTTTCTTTGGCGTTATCTTCTAGCTGCTTCATTCTGGGAGGTTCAGATTTGTTCTGATGATAAATTGCTCTTTTGTAGTAATCTTCACGGAATGGATTTGCAGTATCATCAGCAGGTGCGTTTCGACATTCACGTTTAAAATGTCCCTTTTGTTTACATCTGAAGCATGTGACCTTTGATTTATCAAACCCGAGCTTTGTGGAAGGTCCACCAATAGAATGTCTGCCGGTAATCTCCATGAATCTTTGCGCTCTCCTAACCGCACTCGCCATACACCACCTGATATCAATCAACTCCATCTCCTCTGGGTCGATCTGATCATAATCTTCCTTGGTGAGGTTAGTGTTTCCAATCTTGCCCGCGACAAGGCTTTCGTATGATTCTAGAACAGACGCTAAAAACACCATTTGCTGCTTTGCAGATTCTTCACTGAAATTTTGAGCATTCTTCAGATCCACAGCAATGTTACATTGAAACAAATTCTTTGGTACTAATTGACTTGAAGTAGTTGACGATGAACCACCATGAAAACAACTGCTTGAACTTTCTTGATTTGATGTGTTAGAACTTTCAGCTGAGAAAGCTGTCTTTGGAGACACATTCTTCGGGATCATACTTCCTCGGTAATACAGCTCCACATTCTGCTGGTATGAGGAATGATTGACTTTGTTTGATTTATTAATTTCCAGTTCATGACTCTCCAATCTTTCGATTAACAGATCAACCGTCAGATCCTCCGACTTTATTGTGTTCTTCAGCATCAAAGCAAAGTATTGCCAGTCTTTCTCATCCGGCAGCGAGTCAAACAGTTTGTCAACCAATTCTTCTTGAGTATATATGATTCCGTGTCTTTCCAGCTCCATTTTCAAATGCCCGAATCTTTCGATCAACTTTGACACAGATTCATTTTTTTAAACATCCAAACAAATCAAATTCTTTTCTTAACAACTTCTTTATGTTTTTAACTATCTCAGCACTACCCACACATTTCACTCTCAGTTTGTCCCATAGATCTTTCGAATTTGTGTACTCAATCAACGATATTATGTCGTCTCTCACAGACTAATGAAGCAATGCAATGCACTTTTGTTCAGCAACAAAACTTTCTACATCAGTATCTGCTATATTTTCATAATCCGATCTTCCCATATTGAAACCATTCTTCATGCTCTTCCAACTTTGATACACAAACGCTTTTAGCCACTCTTCAAACCTTTTAGCCCATCTATTGTATTCTTCGATCGCCATCAGTTTGGGAGGTTTGTTGTATGTGCCATATGCACTCTCCACACTCAAAGCATCAGAAATAGTTTTATTCGCACTCGGAGAATTTTCATTTGTGTTGTTTGATGTATCATATCCGGTGTTTCCCGTGAAAGCAAAAATATCACTGAATGGATTCATAAACTCATCCATCTTCACGTATCTGAAACAGTCAACAAACACTTAGAAAAAATTTTGATTTTTTTTTAAATTTCAAACGAAATCAGTTCAAACGAAATGAACAGCCTTCAAACGAAAACAAATTTCAAGAGAAATAAGCTTTCACACGAAATAACAAGTTTGGTGCGAAATAGAGGTTCCAAGTTGATTTCGTGTGAAATAAGGTCTGATTTCGTGCGAAATTAGGTTCACAAACTTGATTTCGTACGAAATAAGGAACTGTATGCTAATTTCGTGCGAAATACACTAATTTCGTACGAAATAAGACACTCAAAGTTAATTTCATGCGAAATACCAGTTGACTATTTCATGTGAAATAATGATGACATCATCATTTCGGCCACCATTTTGTCAAATTGATCCAGATTTTGTTCGAATTTTAGTCCAATTCTTTCAAGGATTCATTAAAACGGTGTTTTACGTGATATACGTGAAATTCAATTCATTTTGTCCGTTAAATCTCGTTTAATTTTGAAAAGAATGAGTAGAAGTGATGAAAACAAGCTAAATTGGTATAAACTCTTCTTCCTGAGCTCTGATACCACTTGTTGGATCGTCGTGTGACCCGAACGAGTCAATCAGAAGAGTTTATGATCCATATCAAAGGCGGAATCAGTGATATAGACGTGAAACAGCTTGATTCCTCTTAATTATCCTTTTATTATTGATTTCAAAGCAATCCTGATCGTTTAACAAACTGGCAGCACCTCGGCTCTGAAATCAAGACCGTTACAAATGAATCAACCACTCAGCTATTTATAGGTGTTGTAATTTCGTACGAAATAGGCACTGGCTATTTCGTGCGAAATAGCAATGATATATTTCGTACGAAATAGCTTAGTGCTATTTCGTGCGAAATCACACAATCACACACAAACCCTAATTTTAATCATGCTGAGCACTGGTCTATCCTATCTAGATACAAGACTCTATAAAGACAAAGTTAACAGACATCTATGCACCAACAGTACCGAACAGGATCATGGTTACAAACATGCAAATACGATATATAAAACAATTAATCTACTGATGAGATTAAATATACCTTTTGGTTAATAATTAACCGTGTGAGACACCAAGGTACAACGAACGAGTGCTAAAAAACGAACACGAACCGAGCAGCGATGGCTTTTGCATGGCTGGTCAACTGTTGTTAGATGATTGCAAAAGGGGCTGCACCAATTTTAGATTGAGGTGGCGGCTTGTGGTTGTATCACAAAAGAAACAAAGTGAATTTCTTTTTTCACTTTTCTTTGCGGCAGTAGTAGTAAAAAAGAATGATTGAAACATATATATATATATACATATATATATATATAGATACTAGGTTATCACCCGGGATTGCTTCCCGGGCTGAAGAAAGTAACTTATATTATTTATTTTTAATGCATAAAGTTTTGACAAAAAAATAAATTAAAAACGTTAAGTTTGAAAGGGGGTTTGAATTTGTATTTTAAAATACCAGAAGAGACTTGCACCCTGATAGGTATCTTGAAACTATTAAAGTTAAAAACAAATGAAAACGTTAATATTACTAAAAACATAAGTCAGGTTTATAGTTGTATAAGGAATTAAAAGTAATCTCAAACCGCGAAATTGAATAAATGTCGACTCCTTGACATTCATTGTTTGTACACACCAAAGCTTTTGTTTCCGCTATATCACATGAACTATCCACATTCTCTTTCGTTACAAATATTTCCTCCACACTGGATTTACAGTGGTTACAACCATTGTAATACCAAAGCTTATCAGTGCATATGGTCGTGATTGTGCCGAGAACCAAAACCTTCTTTTTCTATTAATATCAAACAAAAATAATAATCTTATGATGAAACTATAAAAGATACCAGTATGTAATATAATTATACCAAAATACAAAAAATAAAAGCATACCTTTAATATGGTTCCAAGGAAAGCAATGAGTGTGAAATCTCCTTTATTAAGGAACTCATCTTCAACACTTGAAATAATGTAAGAACCAACATGCTCATTTCATGAAGATGAAGGCGAAATTTTCTCAACATACCTAAACATATTCGCATGATCAATGGACGAGAAATAAAATTACAATAAAAATGTACATCAAAATAATATTGTTTAATGTTTGTTTGGATATTACTAACTATACATCTTTCTGAAAGAGGAAATTTCTTCAATGTCAGTATCATCGATAAATAGTCTACTAAGATCAAAATTGTTTGCAACTTCATGCTTGCCTGAATTGGAAAATAAAACAGATTTAGATCAATATTTACAGTGTAAAAAATAAAAAAATATAAATAAATATAATTATAAATTATAAATTATAAAGTAGTAACTAAATGAAAAATAATCTAACGAAGTTTTAAAACGTATATTTGTAAAGGTTTACCGTACCAAAGTGACAAATGATAACAACATATTTCTCTCGTTTTTTATCATTCATGTATGCAAACATCTCAATACCAAAAGAATCCCACAATGTAACCGAACACTTTTGACCTCTAAAATATTAACATAAAACATAAAAACATCAAGATACATTCTAATGCTTTAAACCTCGAAATGTTGTCTACTCAATAAAAAGAACTCACTTAAGGTCTTCAAGTTTAAGATTAAGTCTCTTGCCCTTTCTCTCATCCTTCTTTGTTATGTCCTCTAAGTTGAAACACACTTCCACATAATCAATTAAATCTATAAACAAAAACATGTTGTTAAAACAAAAGAGTATTAAGAAAGTATTTCAGGAAGAAAAATTGACTTATTTTCCGAAAATATATACTATGTTGTAATATATATACCAATAGTCGTATTAACTTTAATTTTATTTTGAACTACATCCTTAAGGTTAATGAAATTAAAACTGTATTTCGGTCCAGATCAGTCATGGCATTTCTCAACAGAAGTGTAGAAATATAAAGATATTTTGTCATTTCTTTCTGTTGATACATTTAGTAGATGACTTATTAGCAGCAAGAGACGGTTTGGTTATAAGAAGACATTGATCCAGCTGAAGGAAGTCTTCGAATCTTTCTAACATCTTATGAAGACAGCTCGCTTATATCATAGTTCCCTAACAATATGGAACATGCGATTACATATAAAACGTTTTATATAAAATTTGTGTATTTAAATTTACAAAAAAAAACAAGACAAATATATACGGTATCATCTCATCTATGAAAATCATATCAAGGCGATATATTTCATTTTTGTTTTGATTCATCATCTTCCTCGAAGTGCTAACGGTCTTCACTCTGATCGAATAATTATTTGAAAAAGTATTAAGCTCGTTAAGCATGCTAACCTTTGCAACCTCCGTTTGAAGACTGTACATAAAAAAAGAACACTACATCAAAATATAAACTAATGATACAAGTAATGTGATAATACAATTAGCATGCATGTTCATAAAAAAAACTACACGACTCGAATTCAATCATACCGATTATGCGTTCACAAATTAGATTGAATGTAATAAGAAATGTGATTTGAAATGTTTGTAGTGCATCAGTTTATATACCGTGTGAATAAAGAATTGAAATTTAGAAATGGTATTGATAATAAAGGAAGGTATACTATTTTAATTACTAACAGTTGTATATTGGCTTATATTTGTTAAGCATATATATATATGCTAATATCAAAAAGTCAAATAATTTGTAATGTAAAATGTCTACATGATTTTATGTATTTAAATTGCATATTCATATCAATGCATATTCATATCAAAATAACATATGGGAATTAATAAAATATTCGTATTTATCAATAAAACACTTAGCGTCAAAATTTCATATTTCAAGATATTAATTATTGATTTGATGTGGTGTAAGTTGTCATCATGACATTCTTTTTTCTTGAGACAATCAAAAAAATAATAATGTTTATTGTCCTACACCGTATAATAATTTTTCATTTTAACTACAATTGAAATCATAAGAACAATGTTGGTGAAATTCTTATTTAATCCGAATGTAACGATTATAAAAAATCGCAATTTAATGAAAATTCTACTTTCATTTGATAACATACTTACTAAAAATGGAAATGATTTATCACTAAGTAACGACAACAATAAAAAGGAAATTGTCAATTTAAATTTCAAATTCGAATTAGAAGAAAATGGAAAGATGGAAACTGTTGTGGATTAATTACATACCAATCACATATCTATCATCTAAAAATATCAATGATTTAGTTTTCTTTTAATCATAAATTAATTAAAGAAAAACATCCATCACGGATATAATAAATTCGAATGGTTGAAGAATGGTAATGAGGTTCTACGATAGAGTATAAATTAGAATTATAAATTTTTGTTAAGAGAAAGTATGGAAAGTATTGATAAGTAATTAAGTACAAAAAAAGAGAGACAAACTGTCATTTGGAATTTGAAATTCGAATGGAGACCAACACTAAATTAGATAAAGATGCAAAACATGGAAACTATTGAGGTAATTATAAATAACCTAAAACTTAAATACACTAACTGTTATATACATTAATTCCGTTTGTGTTTTGAAATTCGAAATGTAAGAAAAATAAGATTTAATATTGAAACATTTATAAAAAGACGTGAAAGTTAAATACACATTCCAATTCAATACAAATACTAAATAACAAAACAAAAAATATCATCAATCTTCAATACTTTAATCTTCTAGCTTCCAATATTCAAGCCATCCATCTTCCAATCACCAAACATCAAACAACCAACTTCAGCCATACACCAATTAACAACCATATACTCAACAAAACAACCCTTAATATATTGAACACTTATCAGCAGCAATACAAACATTAACAACTCATTCATAAACAACAAAAATCTACCCTTCACATTTCCAAACCTACCAAAACCTAGTAAAATACCCAGGTCAAACTGAAATCACCCCATTGATAACCTACACTAACCAAACTCGGCAGCAAACACCAATAAACCATAACAACCAACCTGCCCATTAATTCAACCAGCATAGTCAGTAGCATCAATTTGACCCATTATCCTTAACCATAAACTTCATAACTTCAGCAGCCATTGATACACTTTAAGGTTCATGCAAGGATAAGCCCATAAGCCTCATTCTTAACATATCAAAGATTAGATTAAATAAAACCTGCACCAGCCTTTCAAAACTATTAAACGACCTGTTATTTTGTTCCTGCCAAATGAAGCAAATCGAAGCAGCTAATACCAGCCTTCTAATCACACACTAAATAGTTTTAGATACATTTCACTGTTTAACATACTCAACAATAGGTGGCCGAGAGTCTGGAGCATTAGTAAAATTCGCCAACCCTTTAATTTTCCTTGAAACCACTCTAAAAATAATGAAAAATAGTACAATATAAAAAGCAACAAAGATAATGAAAACAACACAATAAAAATCAGCAGATATAGTGAAAACACTCCAATAACAGTTGCGATTACATAGAAAAAAACACTGTTGAAATTCTAATTAGAATATTCTCTGATGATAACGGTGACAGATTCGAGTTAAAAGGAGATTTTATGAAGAGCCAAGTGAGAGAATGGAAAGAAAAAGGAGAGACAAATAGGATGTTATATGGTTCTAGAAAGTAAAACAGTGTGTATTAGATGAATAAATAGGATCCGAAATCACGGGTCAAATATATTTAAGTGGTGCTTCGCGAATGAAAAAAATACCCGGCTCATTTTCCCGCCAAAATGGAATCTAAGAGGCTCTTAGCTAATGACACATCAGCGCAAATCTTCTCATCTGTCTATACTATCTATAATAAGAGACTTTTGGCTGATGTAAATCTGCCTATGTGTTAACTCCTAAGCTATGCCACGTGTACATGCTGATGTCATAATTCCGATTTATATATATATATAATCTATTAATCTAAATAATATATTGTACATAATTAAAGGGGGTAATTTGAAATTTAAAAACACATTGAGATATGTATTATGTATCCCGCCCAATCTCATCACAAACATCAGATCCATTTTTGCCTCTTCCCTCTGGCGATTTTAACCCTAAATTCAAACCCTCCTCTTCTCTTTCTCTCTCTCAAATTCCATCAGATCTACATCTAGATCTGCATTTGCCCTTTCTCTCAAATGGAGTGGCCACTGGCGGCGGCGATGGTGGATGGCATTTAGAGTGGTAGAAGATGGATGGCTTCTTTTGTGGTTGGGGCCTACAATCGAACGAAAAAGAGGCTGTGAGGTCTCGATTTGCTCATAATTGAAAGAAGGATGAAGGGTTCTGACGAATTTGGTTACAATCGGAGTTTCAAGGGTAAGTTTTTTACTTTTCTTTTGCTATCGGCTCGATTGAAGCCCTAATTCACCGCTGACGTCTACTACATGTACGGGTTAAATGTTGAATCGATTCAATTTCAGTTGTTAATACTTTCGTTTTGATTATTTATGCAGAGTTTATTGCCTTGAAAAACCTAATTTTTTATTAATATATTGTTATTTTGGTGAAATAGCAAATTTGAATGAGTTTTGTTTGTTTTTTTGGTTTATAGAATGTGAATGTGTTTAGGAGGTAAGAAGAATTGGAATTTACGTAGGAATTGAAATTTGATTTGGAATTTAGGCGTGTTGTTTTCATGGAAATAGATTATAATACATCATGGGGTAAAGACACTGAAACAATAACTATCTGGATTGATGATGTCAACGGTGGCTGGTAGAGGCGGAATGGAGACACTTAATCATGGTGAAAAGCATATGCATGTTTCTAGATCCTTTTTTGATCAGGTTAGTTCACTTTACATTCTACTATAATCTTCATTCTTTTTTCATGGATTACTTGCATTTTCTGTAAAAAAAAAAAAAAAAAAGATTAAAGCTTTGCAGTTCCACCCATGTCTTTTTGTATGTGGACAATTGGAAAAGGTTCAAATGTAAATAGTGGAGGTACTCTGGTTGAAAAATGCTGCCATTTCTTAGATCTGATGATGTTGTTTGTACTTTGTAGGCTCGAATCCAGTTTGTGTAATGGCTTCTGGAGCTATTAATATTAATCAAAAAGATGAAATCTATGATGGAAAGGTATTGTGTTGTGCTCTTTATATTCTATGTGTGTTGTTGATTACAGTGTGACTTCCTATGTCAAAAGTTAAAACACTCTGTTTGTGATTAAACATGTATATTGTGGCCTTCATTCAGGTGCTTGATAGTAATGATAACGCATATGTTATCATTGAATTTGAATACGGGGAGAGAGGAATGCTTGATCTTTGTATGTTTCCAGGACGTAAAGACGAGCAAGAAATTTCTGTTATTGGTGAAACTGGAAAGGTATGGTAGCTATATTATAAATTATTAATCATCGCAAGTTTATATGTTCAACAAGTATTGTTTCCAACAGTTTCACACTTTCACCATCTCAAAATTAAAGTCAAGTCAAAATCAAAAAAGTTGAAGGTCATCGAGATAGTTTTAAAATGTCCTACAAAATAAAAAATGTTGGTCAATGCACGAAATACTTTTGTTAATTTGATATTAAACGTATGTTATTGTGGGACATGAAAATGATGAGGTTTTGTAATGCACGCCAACTGTTCGACGAAATTACTAACTGGTTTGTGTGTTTGGTAGAAAGAAATAAAAATGTTTTGCAGGTCACATATAGCGGACATAGGTCGAGTGGGTTCTAATATTCACCAACAAGCAATTGAGCTTCAAAAAGATAATAAGCTTAAATAATATCCATTTTCTCGGTTAAATATGAAAAAAAGTATTATTTCAATTTATGGTCTACTAACGTTCTTTATATTTTTTTATAGTTGATTCTAGCATGCATTCGCTAAAGTGGACCTTGCAAAAGCTCATGTCAAGGCTTTGATGCCCTCATTTGGTGATGGTAAAGATCAACACATGATTGAGGCTCTCACATATGAAGTAGCTGGTCTTCTACATGGTCAGAGAAGAGGTTAAGAAAACTATCTGCTTGTAGGCCTTTTTCTTACTGAAAAAAATACCAATAAGAAAAGTAAATGTATTGAAAATGTCACATTTACTCTTTTAACTCTATTATTTCACGATGACAATTTGTTGATTTAAGAATTGTCTTGTGTAGTTTAAATTGTGCAAGGTTCGTTCAGTTCAGTTTGGTTCGAAGGGAATTCCATACATCAACACCAAAGGCAGCTTCGAACCTGTTCACGTTCAAGATACAACTGGCCATGAGTTTGCGACCCGTTTGGGTAATGTTTTTGTAACAACTCTCGCCAAAATTATTATTTCTTAACTTATTATGTCCAATAGGAAACCCTAATTGAGACCCCCAAATCATATTGCTTGACCCCTAAAATTTTCAGAACAGTTGGAACTAGGATCAGGGCCCCTAACACGGGGGGGGGGGGGGGGGGGTATTCCCTAATTGGTATTATTTACACAGTTTGTTGTAGAATTCTAATTTCGTCGAACCGCTAACTCACCTAGGCTATAAATACACGAGGCTACCCTACCCTAAAAGTGTCCCCGTCGCGCCATGCGACAGCCTGTAGTGACACGCGACAGGGACGATTTTTCAGTATAAGTATCAGGGGTTTGGAACTTGAATGGCACAGTTGGTTCGACGTTCAAATTCATTTTGTACACTGAGTTATACACTTTTTCGTTCAAAAACACACACTAGCATGAAGCTCTGCTGTGACAACAGGGTAATAACTCGATCACTGCTACGATATAATGTCCGATCGATTGAAACCAATCCGATGGATGTTTAAGTGATGCCCGTAATTGGGCTATACTTTGTCATTCGTCGTGAGGGTTTTGATTTCGTGAGCTTATCGTAAATGTTGTATTAAGTTACTGACCTAGTTCCGTATGCATTGTCATTTAAATTAGGTTATTAGGCTTATCAGTAGGCTAAACTCTGCCCGTCTAAACTTGCAATGTGAGTCATTCGCTTTTTATCAACAATGTTTTACAATACTCCATTTATTTTTCAAAAGTTATAATTACAGGGATTAAGTCTTGGTTATCTTGAATCACCGGCAAGTGGGGTATTGTGCACATTACTAATCTCTCACGATCAGGTTCAACAACCTAACAGTGATAATCATCACTACTTGGGTGAAAGGACCCAATAATGGTATGACCATCGTCACCAGGGTGTGACACGGCGCCAGATAAAAATAAGATAGTAGCCATTGTAATCTCTCTTATGCTGTAATTCATAACTATGAGTCGTTTTATCAACTTTGAGTGACTCGCCAGTATTTCCCCGCTGATAAAATATTTTTAAAACATGTTTCAGGTGACCTACTGTGAATCAAGCAAAAAGTGCTACGGAGCACTAATAAAGCTTGAAGTGGTGGCTCAGTTAAATAAATAAACATGTTATGTAAAACAGGGAATTTCCTCGTGAAATTCCTCTATTGTAAATTACGGGGTTTATCCCAATTTATGAAATAAAATAATTAGGCAGTTTTAAAGATTTAAAAGATCCTCTTAAACTTCCGATGTCAACTCAAATAATAAATACCACGGGTTTCTGTCATGCGGCTCCTGAACCGGGTAAAACCGGGACGGGGGCCGTGACAGAAAAAGGTGGTATCAGAGCCACTGATTTAAGCTAATTAAGTATTTAGAAATACTTAATTTCTCAAATTGCCACTCTATGATTCTGTGAAAATTTAACTTGCAAAATATAACTTTCTAATTAGGATTTTGTGTTTTCTCTCTGTATCTGCTAAACAGCATGAATGAGTTGTCTAAAGCTCTTCAGAATCTCACTATCTATCCAACTGATGTAGAAGTTTCCAGAGACTTTTCGATTATCTGGCCAACACTGAAGAACCTATGGAATTCCAGGCTCAAGCCAAGGAGAAACCCAAGACGAAGAAAAGAAGGAGAATCGTAGGCTGGAGACGTGTACGGAGGAAGAAGTCTGCTGCATAAAGGATTAAAAGGACTGAGGATCCCTGGGATAAAGGCAAAGGAAAGGAGATCGGGGAAAGTTCAGGGCAAGCCCAGGAAATGCCTCCCTGGGAGGAGCTCGATCGCAAACTGGCAAATTATGACCTCATTGGACCTGCCAATGAAGATCTCTTCAATTACCCAATTGAATAACAACTTCCGGTTATTTGGAACCTGCTATCCCAGATCCCATTGTCAACCACCAACTTCTACCCGGAGAGCTGGAGGAATGGTGGACAAGTGATTGGCAATTTCAGAATCTCTTAAATAACCCTAATACCTTTTTCCCCCAGTTTGACCCAGAGCCTGCACCGAACCCACCTATGAGCACTGAAAACTTGGCTGAACTCCGCCACTATGGCGAGGAGCTGGTGGACGCAGGAAACAGAATCCGGGAAGTGGGGGAGAGGATATCATGGAAATACGACGAGAGAGAACGTCGTTTCTGAAGTACCAGCTGACGGGGATCGTATATGGTGGTGTGGTTACGTGTTTAATAATAATAAAATAATAATAAATAATAAAAATATAATCATGTAAAATAACTTAAAATAAAACTTTTGTAATATAACTGGTGTGTATGGATGCATACTAATATATAAAATATGAACGTCGCAAAGTCGACAATTTTGGCTATACATATTGACATGATTATGTGTGATTGTTTTATTGTGACTAATTATTATTTATTTTCTTTTGTGTCAATAATTTATACATTTAAATATTGAAAATGATCAGATGGAACCCGCCGTCAATGAGCCAGTTAATGAAGTTAACCAATCTAATCAAAACAATGAGGATCACTTTCTTAATAGACAAGATATAGAAAACATTGTTGCTCAAGGAATAGCCAATGCTATTCCAGCAATCCTTGCTGCTGCCCGAAATCCAGTTGAACCTCAACCAATTATTCTCAGCAAACGTACTCGCGATGACAATTTCAGTAATAGTGTAAATGGAGGAGGCAACAATAATAATAATGATAATGATGGGATGCAAGCCCCATTTCTTAAGAGAATGAAAGCTGCAATGCCTGGTTGCACTTACAAGGAATTTCTTGCCTGTAAACCGGTTGAATTTGTGGGCAATGAAGGGGCAACTGCTGCACTGCGTTGGTTAGGGAAAACCGAAGCAGTAATTAAAATAAGTAAATGTGCCGAGGAAGACAAGGTTATGTACGCGTCGCATCTTTTTAAAGAAGGGGCACTCGAATGGTGGAACACCGTACTACAAGCTAAGGGAAGTGATGTGGCGTATGCCATGAATTGGACAGAATTTAAGAGTCTAGTAGAAAGAAAATTCTGTCTCGAATATGAAAATGAACAAATGACAAATAAGTTCCGAAACCACCGGATGGTGGTTGTAGACTGTCGAGGGTATACTTCGACATTTTTTGAGTATGCAAGAGTGGTACCAACCCTGGCTTCGCCAGAACCGATTCTTATTTCTCGCTATATTTACGGTTTGATTGGCGAAATCTGTGATATCGTTAAAGCTGCGAGACCCTGCACTATTAACGATGCAGTGGAATTAGCCAACACTTTGACAGACGGACTGGTGTGTACACGAGAAGAAAATAGAAAGAAGAAAGAGGCCCAAAAGATTACCCAAGGATTCCGTGTGGGTAATAGTAGTAACTCCAAGAAAAAGGGAACCGGGAAATCTTCAACTGCTCCATTTTGCAGTACCTGTAAAAGAAAGCATTTTGGAAGATGCAAAGGGTATTGCAATTTCTGCAAAATTCCAGGGCATCAAGAAGAAGACTGCAGAAGGAAGAAATCCACAATTTGCTTCAACTGTGGAGAAGCTGGACATTTTAGACCAGACTGCCCTAAATTGGTCAAACCAGCTGACAACAAAGCCAAACCTGCAGAAGGAACTACCAACAAAAACGCAAGAGCCTTCCAGTTGACTACCCAGGAAGCAGAGCTAATCCCAGAGGTAATAACTTGTACGTTCCTAGTTCACGACGTTTATGCAAAAGTATTATTTGACTCTGGTGCAAACCAAAGTTTTATAAATACTTCATTCTGCCAAGCTCTTAATCTACCCTTAACCAACCTTAGACAAATTCTTATGGTAGAAACGGCAGATGGGAATTTTGTTAACATAGATAAGATTTTGCAAAAAGGAAAGATAGAACTATTAGGCCATAAATTTTCTGCAAAAATTACCTATGAATTTAGCTGGATTCGATGTCGTATTAGGAATGGATTGGTTAGTAGCCAACCATGCTTGAATCCTCTGTGATAAGAATTCCATAGAAATTCATACACCTACAGGAGAAATAGTGGTGATTACAGGAGATAAGCCACGTAAGCCAATGAAGTTCATTTCTGTAATGAAAATGGCCAGTTATTCAAGAAAACAAGGAATAGTGTATATATGATTTTGGTAATCATTTACACTAAGGGTAAGGAACTTAAGGAAATTCCAGTAATATTAGAATACCCGGATGTATTCCCAGAAGAACTACTTGGATTACCACCCGATAGGGAAGTAGAATTTAGAATTCATCTAATTCCTGGAACTACACCGATAGCTAAGGCACCTTATCGGTTAGCACCCACCAAAATGTTAGAATTGAAAAATCAATTAGATGAATTATTAAGCAAAGGATTTATACAACCTAGTTCATCCCCTTGGGGAGCGCCCGTGTTGTTTGTGAAAAAGAAAGATGGGTCGATGCGAATGTGTATCGATTATAGGGAATTGAATAAGGTTACCATTAAGAATCGATACCCATTACCTAGGATTGATGATCTTTTCGATCAACTTCAGGGAGCTAGATATTTTTCTAAGATAGATTTACGCTCTGGATACCATCAGTTGAAAGTACAAGAAGAAGACATACCTAAAACTGCTTTCAGAACTAGGTATGGTCATTACGAGTTTACAATCATGCCCTTTGGATTAACAAATGCTCCTGCAACATTTTTGGACATGATGAATAGGATCTGTTAACCGTATTTGGATAAATTTGTAATTGTCTTTATCGACGATATACTTATTTATTCCAAAAGTCAGGACGAGCATTGTGAGCACCTACGAGCACTCTTAACTTTGTTAAGAAAAGAGAAGCTTTATGCCAAATTCTCGAAGTGTGAATTTTGGCTACAAGAGGTACAATTTTTAGGACACATGGTGAATCACGAAGGTATTCACGTAGATCCCTCCAAAATAGAAGCAATCACCAAGTGGAAGGTCCCGCAATCAGCTATGGAAGTTAGAAGTTTTCTAGGGTTAGCCGGATACTATAGACGGTTTACTAAGCTAACATGTAAAGCAGTGAAGTTTGAATGGGGATCTAAGCAAGAAGAGGCTTTTAGGATTTTAAAGCAAAGATTAACAAACGCCCCAATTCTTGCCTTACCAGAAGGGACATAAAATTTTGAAGTTTATTGTGATGCTTCTAAGCTAGGATTAGGATGTGTGCTAATGCAACGCAAGAAGGTAACTGCGTACGCCTCAAGGCAATTGGAAAAGCACGAAGAAAACTATACGACTCATGATTTAGAATTAGGAGCCATAATTTTTGCCCTTAAGATTTGGAGACATTATCTGTACGGAAGTAAGTTTACTATCTATACAGATCATAAGAGTTTAAGATACATATTTGGGCAAAAGGAATTAAATATGAGGCAAAGAAGATGGATGGAAATTCTAAGTGACTACGACTGTGATATTCAATATCACGAAGGAAAAGCAAACGTAGTTGCAGATGCCTTAAGTCGTAAGTATCATGAGAAACAACGACGAGTTCGTGCTCTTAGATTAAGTTTACAATTAGACTTAATGGAACAACTGAAGAATATTCAAGAAACAACAATCAAGGATGATGCTGAAGGAATGAAAGGACGAATAAAAGAATTAGAGCAAGGAAGTGATGGAATTTGGAGATTGCATAAGAAAAGGACTTGGGTACCTAAGCAAGGAAACTTAAGAAATAAGATTTTAGAGAAAGCCCATAAATCTAGGTATACAATGCATCCTGGTAATAATAAGATGTACCAAGATTTAAGGAATAACTTTTGGTGGATAGGAATGAAGAAGGACATAGCTAGATACGTTTCTAAGTGCCTAACTTGTTCGCAAGTTAAGGCAGAACACCAGAAACCCTCAGGTCTACTACAACAATTAGAAATGCCCGTATAGAAATGGGAACTAATAACCATGGATTTCGTTACTAAGTTACCCAAAACCAGAAAAGGAAACGATGCAATCTGGGTAATTGTGGATCGATTAACCAAATCAGCTCATTTCTTACCCATGAAAAACAAACCTTTAGCATGGAAAGATTAGCCAAGTTATATGTAGACGAGGTAGTATCACTACATGGAGTCCCACTCTCTATTGTATCAGATAGAGATAGTCGTTTCACTTCACATTTCTGGACAAGTTTTCAAGAAGCAATGGGAACCCGACTAAATTTAAGTACAACCTACCATCCCCAAACGGACGGACAGAGTGAAAGGACGATCCAAACCTTGGAAGACATGCTTAGAGCATGTGTCATAGATTTTGGTGGAAACTGGGATGACCACCTCCCATTAATTGAATTCTCCTATAACAATAGTTATCATTTAAGCATCGAAGCTGCCCCGTTCGAAGCACTGTATGGACGAAAGTGTCGAACTCCAGTTTGTTGGGCAGAAATAGGAGAAAGCCAATTATTGGGTCCTGAGATTGTGCAAGAAACCACCGATAAGATCACTCAAATCAAGGAAAGATTGAAAACGGCTCGAGATCGCCAGAAGAGTTATGCAGACAATCGACGCAAGCCACTAGAATTTCAAGTTGGAGACGGGGTACTCTTGAAAGTTTCTCCCAGGAAAGGAGTAGTTCGATTCGGAAAGAAAGGAAAGCTAAGTCCAATATACATAGGACCATTCCTAGTAATTCAGCGAATAGGACCAGTTGCTTATCGCTTACAACTACCAGAGAGCTGGCTGGAGTACATGACGTGTTTCATGTATCTAACCTCAAGAAATGTCTATCTAACGAATCACTGGTACTACCTCTCCAAGACATAGAGGTAAATGAAAAATTAAAGTTCGTAGAGAAACCACTTCAGATAGAAGACAGAAAAGTCAAGTTTCTCAAGCACAAAAGACTAGTACTGGTCAAAGTCAAGTGGGATTCAAAGAGAGGGCCTGAGTACACTTGGGAACTGGAATCAGAGATGAAGCGAAAATATCCCTACTTGTTCCAGTAAATCTCGAGGACGAGATTTTAATTAAGGTGGGGAGGATGTAACAACTCTCGCCAAAATTATTATTTCCTAATTTATTATGTCCAATAGGAAACCCTAATTGAGACCCCCAAATAATATTGCATGACCCCTAAAATTTTCAGAACAGTTGGAACTAGGATCCGGGCCCCTAAAACTCAGCGGGGGGGGGGGGGTATTCCCTAATTGGTATTATCTACACAGTTTGTTGTAGAATTCGAATTCCGTCGAACCACTGACTCACCCAGGCTATAAATACACGAGGCTACCCTACCCTAAAAGTGTCCCCGTCGCACCACGCGACAGCCTGTAGTGACACGCGACAGGGACGATTTTTCAGTATATGTATCAGGGGTTTGGCACTTGAATGGCACAGTTGGTTCGACGTTCAAATTCATTTTGTACACTGAGTTATACACTTTTTCGTTAAAAAACACACACTAGCACGAAGCTCTGCTACGACAACAGGGTAATAACTCGATCACTGCTACGATATAATGTCTGATCGATTGAAATCGATCCGATGGATGTTTAAGTGATGTCCGTAATTGGGCTATACTTTGTCATTCGTCGTGAGGGTTTTGATTTCGTGAGCTTGTCGTAAATGTTGTATTAAGTTACTGACCTAGTTTCGTATGCATTATCATTTAAATTAGGTTTTCAGGCTCATCAGTAGGCTAAACTCTGCCCGTCTAAACTTGCAATGTGAGTCATTCTCTTTTTATCAACAATGTTTTACAATACTCCATTTATTTTCAAAAGTTATAATTACATGGATTAAGTCTTGGTTATCTTGAATCACTGGCAAGTGGGGTATTGTGCACATTACTAGTCTCTCACGGTTAGGTTCATCAACCTAACAGTGATAATCATCACTACTTGGGTGAAAGGACCCAATAGTGGTATGACCATCGTCACCAGGGTGTGACACGGCGCCAGATAAAAATAAGATAGTAGCCATTGTAATCGCTCTTGTGCTGTAATTCATAACTATGAGTCATTTTATCAAATTTGAGTGACTCGCCAGTATTTCCCCGCTGATAAAATATTTTTAAAACATGTTTCAGGTGACCTACTGTGAATCAAAGAAAAAGTGCTACGGAGCACTAATAAAGCTTGAAGTGGTGGCCCAGTTAAATAAATAAACATGTTATGTAAAACAGGGAATTTCCTCGTGAAATTCCTCTATTGTAAATTACGGGGTTTATCCCAATTTATGAAATAAAATAATTGGGCAGTTTTAAAGATTTAAAAGATCCTGTTAAACTTCCGCTATCAACTCAAATAATAAATACCACGGGTTTCTGTCATGCGGCTCCTGGACCGGGTAAAACCGGGACGGGGCCGTGACAGTTTTTACCCTTTAATGTTTTTTTGTAATTTTTTATGATCTGTACATCGTTTTAATGCAGTACAAAGAAAGTTGTACAACTGCTCATGCATAAGATACAACTCATAAGATATATGTATAACATACTTAGTGTTTCTCACATTTTCGATAAAATAAATAAGCTATATGCTATATAAGTTGAAACGAGCAAGTATAAGTAAGGAACAAAATGTTAGAAGTGTGTGAATGCTTTACTTCATTTTCATGTTTGTTTGGTGCACACATAAAAAATCGTTGTCAAAAACCCACTATTAATTAGAGAATAAATCAAAGAATGATAACAAGTATGGAGCTTATATCATCTACTATATTGAATGAACATATGGTGGAAATACAGGATAGTACATGGTGGTTTTGACTTTTGATAGTCAAATATGCATCATATTTTTTATGATAAGATATTGTAAAAGTATGTGATTGTGCCCACTAATAAATTATTATTAATATACAATGGTAAATACGGCGTATTTAAATAGATTTTGTTTCTTCGATATATGATCTTTTGATACAATCTATTGATTTTGTTTTTAAGGTATTCAGTAAACAATGATGTTATATTTGCCGATGGATGCTGGTGCGGAACTGAATAAGGTCTTCTACCACTTTTTAAAGGTAATATCTTTCTTTTTTGGACTCGACTTGGCTTATTTACAAACCAAGCCGACACGAAAGGGAAGAAAGAATGGCGCTTATATCATTAGAGAATGAAATCAAAGAATGATAACAAGTATGGAGCTCATATTGAGAATGAAATCAAAGAATGAGCATTTGTTTGAAGAAATTTTGTATTCTGCTATAGATTATTAGGTTTTTTTGTTCGAATCGGTTATTTTTGGGCATCGTGTTAGGGCTCTATGTGTGAATCGGTTGAATAATCTGTTTGTGTATGTTAATTTGATGTTAAAAGGGTTAGTCAACAAAGGTTACAAAGGGGTTAGTCAACTGAGAGTTTTAAGATATTTGAAGATGAGGAAGTTTTGTGTATTTTATTAAAAAAATGTGTATTTTATTAAAAAAAATGATTTGTTGGGAGCGTGAGGATCGTATGAAAGCAAAATACCCACATTTGTTCCCCAAGACCCCTGCAACTAGTAGCAGAACTAAAATTTTCGTAACAGGGGGAGAATGTGACAACCCTCATAAATCCAGGTATCCGTACAATTGATTAATATTAATTAAGTGCTTAATGACTGTGTTGAATTACTTAACTGCTTTCTGATTACTGCATCATACTTACATGTGCATCACATATTACATAATGTCACATCATTATCACCTGCAAACTTTATTGACATACATGATGCACAAAGCACGGTTAGCACAATTAACGGATAGAACAGGAATATGCTGACGGGGTTCAATACATAGACAGATAGTGTTTTGAGACCCAGTATGGGCCAGGGACAAGGTATTACACTAGTATGGTCTGTAGGGAAGTAAGGACCATAAAATTGTGTCACTAGGTGATAGATAAAGTGCCGGAAAGTGCCTAAACCCACTTATAATGCAGAATTCTGCATTTTTTTAGCAAAATTCAGCTTTTTAACAAGCTAGTTACATACAAAAATTTGACTAAATGGTCCTGAATGCTTTCCTAAGTGTCGGGAATTAAAAGTGTCACAAAAAGTAACATAAAGATCATCTAACGAAATAGCTTGACACTTTAACGAACCGGTATCTAACCGAACAACCGGACACTACCCGGAACACCAAAATTATACTAGACACATTGTTTAATTATTTATGAGCTAGTCATGATCCCCGAACACCTTAACACCCACTAAAATAGCTAGTAACTAACTTAACTAACTATACACTTGATTTTGAACTAGTAAGTAACCAACTAGTTACAAGTTACACTTAGACCCCCCCCCCCTATGCTATAATCGGCCATTACCACCACCATACCTCAAAGATTTGATTTCTTATTATATTAGATCTTTGCTTGATCTTGTGGACATAATATTTAGAAGCATGGTTATAAGTATGGCTTGTGATCTCATAAGATCATCACACTTCACAACACCACACACTTCATCTTTCTCTTACTCTTTCCCTCTCCTCTCAGCCTAGCATAGTGCCGCCACCACCACCACCTTACATCCATCATCCACTCATTCTATATACTCTCAAGGGTGTAAGAAGGTGTCTTGTGAAGCTTGGTGCTCTTGAATCTTGAAGAACCTCCATCAATTGCTTTCATCCACCATTTTCATCATCTTCTTCATCAAGTGTTCTTCCCTAGCTTAGAGCTAGTAGTAAGACTCTCACAACCCTTTGATACTTCTAATTTTGATTTGTTAAAAAGATGTATTATGTTATAAATCACAAGAACCCTAAAAGACATGAACTTGAATCATGAACATGAAGCTTACATATGATGAAATCTTGATGAAATAATGTTGTTTAAGTATGTGTATGATACTTGTTGATGTTTACTTGAGATTATGATGTTGATCATCATAAGGAGCTTGCTAGATTGTGATTAAACACATGATCTAGCAAGTTAGAGGATGATTATGTGTTAACACAAGAAGATCATCCTCATATATAAGCATGAACTTGAAAATAAGATGATTTCTTGAAAAATAATAAACAAAGTAAGCTAGTAATCTTATGAATCTAAGATTCATGAGCGGTTTTCCAAAAGAACCAAGTCCAAAATGTGATTTTTAGAAGATCTTGATGCTTGCTTAAATGTACACTATTTTTGGTGATAAAATAAGTGTAAGAGCACTTTGATTACCAGAAAAGTTCAAAAGAATGATTTTTGGAAGGATCATCTAACAAGTTGTAAACACACAAATCTTTCAAGAATGAGATTTTTAAAGTAATAAACACACTTCAAAGGGTAACTAAGTCTACTAAACATGCTACCGAGTTACTACAAGTTTTTGTGAAACATCAAGTTCATGTTGTTATGTAAATTGTATAGTTTTTGCACTTGGTAAGTGTAAGATGGTTAGGAGTTGGTTGTTGATTGTTTGTAATGATTTTTTAAAAGAAAATAATATGCTTTGATAGCATGGACACCTCCATTTTTAGGGGAAACTATGGCAAAATTTTCTAAAAAATACAAACACTTAGAAAAATATTTTCTAACAAGTATTTACAAGTGTATTTAACTATGGTTTTCAATATAAACCTTGCCATAGAATTTGTTACAAAAAATACAAGTATTGGAGGTTGGTTTTCATAAATAAAAATGGGTAAATATATATATATATTTAGAATATATATATATATATATATATATATTAAGACCCTTGTGTGAATATTTGTATACTTGGTGAAATAATTATATTATTTTAGGGTAAAATAATATAACTTAACAAGTACCATGAAATTTACCATCCAAAATAATACCAAAAATATCAAGGAATAAATATATAAGTTACACACATAATATCGTGAAACCGAACGATAGAACGTAACTTACAAAATATTCCGGAAATACCCTCACAAATATATTTTGGTAAATGTTATTTTGGATACAAGAAACGAAAATATGATTTTTTGAAATATTACAAAGTTGTATCATATATTTTTTATAAGAAGAAAATATATTGTTTTTGGAAGTAAAAATATGTTTTCTTAGCACATTTAGAAGATATATGATTTTTGGGAAAAATATATATTTTCTGGACAATACATTATTCTTGGAACAACAAATACAATATTACGAAAATACATGTATAAGATACCCCCATCCTTGGGAAGGAAATACGAAAGTAAATACTTGAGAAGTATTGTTACAGAAATAATGCTTAAACAATTATTCCAAAATTAAAAATAATTTAAGTTGAAGTATTAAGTATTTTGACAAATAATTATACAACTTGGAATAACATTAGAAACGTAACTCCAAAACATTAATACTAAGCAAATGCACGACCCGTTCGTCTAATAGACGTTAGTACACTGTAGGTAGTCGTGTTTGCTAAGGAGTTTTGAGTGCCAGTACTGAAGACGCAATACAGTGAGTTCATGTCCCCCTTTTCTTTAAACTGTTTTGTTTATTTACTTCGGGGGTGAAATACATGTTACAAAGGATTACTTACAATACAATTGGTATGGTTAGCCTAGGAAAGAACCATAGATCATGTAAATGGGTAGGCGTATACTTGAGGCCATCAATCCTCTTGTAGGACCGAGGGGCATGAGTGATAGATCTATTTGGGTGTAGCGAGCCCACACCCATGAGGCCAGGGTGGCCCATAGTGGTGACTATGTCTTCCAGCCGGAAGCCCGGTACGACTTTGCTAGGTTTGAGTCTTCCTACACCGTCACACATATCAGTGGCCTTACAAACCATTGGTGATCTTTTCCTTGTTTGCTATCATACCGGGACTTTCATACATACATTGAATACAAAGGTTTTATACATACTCACGAATGCATTAACTCGCTCAACTTTTGTTGATATTTTTAAACTACATGTATTTCAGGGAACTAAGTGGATCTGGCAGGTGTGTGCATGTTTTCAAGCTGCGTATAAATAAAAGATGGCATCCAAGTTTTTAGAGTTTAGGAGATGTATCTTACTCCTGGACGAGATACATGGTCCTAAGCTCGGGTTGGTTTAAGTTATGTTATCGAGTCTTCGTGAACTCATTAAAACATGTTATGGTTTGTAACTTGAAATTGGTGTCGATGTTTTCCGACAAGTATGTTGTGATATTTTCTAAACTTAATATTTATGGATGAATGTCTTTTGGTTTTATCATTTAGCATTGTTATGATTGAATGCTATGGTATTAAGAAGTCACACCAATAACCACGCTTCCGCAAAAGTCAGGGTGTGACACGACTTGGCTTATTTACAAACCAAGCCGACACGAAAGGGAAGCAAAATGGCGCTTATATCATTAGAGAATGAAATCAAAGAATGATAACAAGTATGGAGCTCATATCGAGAATGAAATCAAAGAATGAGCATTTGTTTGAAGAAATTCTGTTTTCTGCTATAGATTATTAGGTTTTTTTGTTCGAATCGATTATTTTTGGGCATCGTGTTAGGGCACTATGTGCGAATCGGTTGAATAATCTGTTTGTGTATGTTAATTTGATGTTAAAAGGGTTAGTCAACAAAGGTTACAAAGGGGTTAGTCAATTGAGATTTTAAGATATTTGAAGATGAGGACGTTTTGTGTATTTTATTAAAAAAATGTGTATTTTATTAAAAAAAACGAAACATTTTGTGTATTTTATTAAAAAAACGAAACTTTTTATCGAAATCAGGACGTTTTGAAGCCGAAACAGTCAACTGAGAGTTTTAAGATATTTGAAGATGAGGAAGATCAACCTGTGCCCATGGCATTGGAAGCAACCGAACCCGAAAAGGATTTTATGGTATTGATCTTTCTTTCATTATTTTTGCATATTTTATAATTAATTCAATAACAATAATTAAGATTAATATTAATTTGGATATTATTAAAAAAAATCATTGTAGGAGGTTGAAATGGAGGACTAGAATGGTAAAAATCTGAGTCATTTTCTTATGATGCTGTTAGGGATTGGTGATGGAATGAATTTATAGATTTATAAATAGTTACGCTTTTAAAAGTGTAGATCCTGTTAGTCAACAGAGGTTAAAAGAGGGTTAGTCAACAGAGGTTAAAAGGGATCAGGCAACAGAGGTTAAAAGAGTCAGTTAACAGAGGTTAGCAGGTTGTTGAGTTAGTTTGACAGCTGGCTGGATGTTAGTTGTTAGTTGAGAGGTAGTTAGAGGAATGTTAGTTGTTAGTTGGAATGTGAGGGTATAAAAGGAAAGATTGTAATAGTGTAGGGTATGTTTTGAAATAATAACAAATTCTCCCTCTCAATCTCTGTATAACCACCATTGATTCTTAGATGATTAGGCATACTATTTTCTAAGACACTTTTGTAGTAAAAAATAGTACGATTAGGCGTACTATTTTAAACAGAACATTGATTCATAGATGATTAGGCATACGATTCTGAATATTCCGTTCTTTGTTCTTTATGATCTGTTTTACTTAGCATATGATGATTTTGTTAGAAATTCGAGTTCGAAATATTCACCAGATTCGTCGACAGATTCGTCGACAGATTCGTCGACAGATTCGTCGACAGATTCGTCGACAGATTCGTCGACAGATTCGTCGACAGATTCGTCGACAGATTCGTCGACGAATTCGTCTTCGAAGCATGTTATGAGGTCGCGAGCGAGTGGAGACAACTAATTAAACAACTGATGTTGTTTTGACACATTCATAACATGTTACAAGCTCTGCAAGTTCGTTATCGCCACATTCATCATTAATTGTAAATGCCAAAGTATGAGGATTAAATGATTAATGCATTCTTTTTAAATAAATAAACTTTAGTTTGCATATATTAAGATATTCTTGAAAACTTTGTTGCAGCATTGTCAAGTTGGTGATTGCAACCACTTGCAGGTGGTTCAAGTATAAGAAAAAAAAGCTACTGGTATGCTTTCTTTCTGTTTTTTACCGAACTTAAACTAACAACAAAATGTTAAGTCACACTCATTGTCAATTATATCTGTCCATTGCAGAACTTAAAGGAACTGTTGTCGAGTACAAAGGTCGAATTCGGAGACTTGTAGTCTCACCTTCAAAATGATCTAAAACAAATGGGTATGGGCCAAGATACTTTTCAATGTTCAACCAAAAAATACATTTCTTACCAAAAGTTTAAAGATTGTGTCTAAATGCTATATTTTTACATGGGTTTTCAGAGAGTCAAATAGAGGAATTATCCGATGCTTCCCAGGGATATCATAAGCATTGTTGCACTTAAATAACTAATTAAACCATTTTGTAGTATCGAAGCATTATTGCACTTACCATGTTATGGAGTTTTTACTTTAGTTATAAAACTAAAGCATTGTCTCTTGTCAAACTGGTTTACGGATTCTAACTGATATGTATTATAACCGCAAAAGCGACGTTTCATAGATTTTCTTGCTATAAAAGGAAAATCTTCTTTATTAAGACGAGTGCTGACAAGCATAGAGGCTAACCGAACACCCGAGATTTAGCATTGCTAGAAAATTAGGAATATAATTGTTTGATCAATTATTTTACATATAAACGTACACAAAAACTTTTATCATTATCATTATACTTACAACACTAACGACAACACGCCCGTCGGGCGGGTGTCCACCTAGTACTATCTATTAAAGGAGATTAGAAGCTGATGTAAATCTGCCTACGTGTCAAGCATCTAGCCATGCCACGTAGGATGTACTGATGTCATAAATCCAATTTATTTATATATATATAAACTATTATATAGATACCATTTTAATTTGAAATCTGGCTCCACTTTCAAAATTTTAAAATTCAAACCATTCTTTAAATCTCTCTCTCTCTCTCTCTCTCAAACCATTCTTTAAATCCCCCTCTCTCTTCTCCATCAGATGGTTGGGGTTTAAGGCCACGACTACGGTGCTTATCTTCTTATCTTCTCCATCGATTTGGTATGGCTGATCATCTTTCTGTTTGCCTTATCTTTCTGGATTCATACCGATTTCTAGAGAGAGAAACAAACAGGTTCGTCACAAATCTTTTCACTTTCCTAAACGGGAACAAAGTTCGTCACTGAAATTGGGGTTGTCTGCAAGCTAACATGAGGTGATTTCATCTTCATTGAAAGTCAAACTGACTATGCTGACTTTTTTATGGGTAAGATGGATGAGGGTGTCATTTGGATGTTAGAAGTTTGTCTTTCGGATGGACGAGGGAGGATTAGTTACTTGGCTGGATAGTTTTGGGCTGATACTTAGAATAATTCAACGGACCAGTAGTACGTGGGTTAGGAATGAGCTAGAAAATATACAGAAGGCCCAGCTGAATGATTTGGTTTTGTGTATAGGGCTGAGTTTTTTCAACTAAGAAAGTCGGCCGACGTGAGTTTTTTCACTTTGACTTACTATTTAGATGATCACTTTTTGACCAAGCATTTGCTTATCAATAATGTTTCAGTTTGGATTATGCATTATCATTAACACTTCAAATGGGTACAATATAGTTACGTGTTGAAAGGTTTGGATTAACTCACAAATTATTGCATATAAAGTCAAATGTTTTAAACCAACCTATGTTTTAGATAGGTGGTTTCAGTTAAATCAACCTATGTTTTAGATAGGTGGAGTATGATATCGGATTTGTTTTTATAATTATTGTTAATGTTAATCAAGTCTATCTTTTTTTTACTTCTATCATTATATAAAAAAAGAAAATTAACTAATGCAGGATGGGGAATGTGAGCTGTCACACCCCTTTCTAAGGCGAAAGCACGAGGTGTGATCATGAAAGGTTTTCATTGCATACTATTGGTAAACATACTACATGCTTGTAAAAATAACTCCAAATGCAAAACATTAAATAACGGAAATCATAGTTTAAGTGTTTACAACACGAGACAACATATTGTCTTAAAAGTTTATAACTTTATTCAACGATAAACATAAACGACTTCCAAGAGCATGAGTAAGACCGCGCGCACATCCACTTTAGTTACCTGAAATACATGTGAGTTTTTGGAAAAACGTCAACATAATGTTGGTGTGAATTCAAGCAGTTCTTGTATTGAATGTTTGTATATTTTGTATGAAAACATGGTATGTATCTTGTATAAATCAAGTATTTCTGTATGTATCTTGTATAAATCAAGTATTTCTGTATGTATCTTGTATAAATAAAGTATTTCTGTATGTATCTTGTTGTTAATGGGTTGCAAGGCCATTAACATGTGACATGACATAGGAAGCAACCAAACCATAGGCATTTTTCTAGTTGTCGATTCACGACTGAGACACAAAAGCACTACATGGTACTAGCTTTCACCAAGAGTGTGGCTGCCCGAAAACCCGTTAGATCTAACCTTTTGTTCTGCGGTCTTAGTATGTACACGATTAATGGTGCTTATGGTACCCTATTTGATGTAAGGTAAAATACACATATTTGTCCCGTGTAAATTGTATAATTTTTGTATAGTTTTTATTTGTTCTTTTTAGTTTTAGTATTATATTATATTATTTTGTGTTTGGCTAGGTCCTGGTGCAAATGGAGAAAAATGAGTAATATGAAAATGACCAGCCAGTGGAGCAGAGTAGAATGCCAGTGACCGGAGTAAAAATTGACGCTATTTTCTGTGAGTGGGCCAAAGCCACTATCTCTATTTTTATAACTTAGTGGGCCGCCAAATATTAAAAAAGTGCAGCAAGTTTACGTGAATCAGATATTGGGCCATTTGAATCAAATATTATATACATAGTTAGAAAATCATGAAATCCCAATTTACCTTGGACAAAGGTATACATGACAGCATGACAATCAGAGGGGAATATTATATATACTTTGAATGTATATTCGACCAATAGAGATATACATATTATATCAACAGTGGACGGCTGGAGGTTTGGGCCGCAAGCCCAGAAGGAAATAGGGAATTGGCAATTCTTTTTCTAGGCGACAGATTATATTGAGGAGGGGGAGGTGCATATAAAAGGGGATAACATCAGCCGCATATAGGGGACATCGACATCAGAGGAAGGGCTGCACATCAGCCGTCCATCTATTCTTTGGGGTGACGTAACTTGGACAAAAAGGAATCTAGCATTTATATATTTTAATCTTTCTTGGACGTAAAGGAGGAGCCGCACAACAGAGGACGCAATACGGATTATTACGAACTAGAAGACCACAATTACGAATTTTAGACATCTTTGGACGATTTGGAGGGCTGATTAGAGGCGTTTGAAGGCTTGGAACTGCGGGGAATCATCGGGTGACACTTTGGAGCGTTCGGGAATAGAGATTACGGGTTTAATCATCTTTGTTCTCTTGTTTTCGTTCATTTTACTTTGTTTGATGATGAATTCTGTTTTGACAATGTTTTATGCTATGTTTTTAGACATGTTTCTTGGCTAAACTTCATAAACTACCTAGGTTAATGACAATAGCTTAATAAAGTTTGGATCTTTATTTGATTTTTAGCGTGGTTGTGGATATTCTTGTATTGTAAAAGCTTTGGGAATCTACCTTGGTGCGTATGTGTGTTTGACAATTGTTTTATTATTGTTTATTGCTTCATATAACTCTTGGTGACGGTCTTTATCACATAATAGGGTTGTATTAGGGTTTCTGGATTTAGGTGACGGTCTTTATCACATAATAAATCATTAATCCTTTAGGGTGAAAATAGCTTAAGTAACCTTAGAAGTAATACTTGGTAATATTATAAAATCAAATGTGCTGCTAAACTCGTCGCGGAAAGGCTCGAGGTTATTGATAGGTCTAGGTTTGGTTATAAGTCCTTAACATCCCATAGCCTATTAAACCAAGATTAGAAAACATTGTCGCTTTAGACGTTCGCGCGGCAAAGTAGAGCGTCTTACATAAGCACTTTCAAGAAACTAGAGGACGGAAAAGAAATCTAGAAAGCCGGTGAACATAACAGCCTAGGTAGTGCCACAAGAATCGCCTTGAGCGTGTTTGAGGGGCTTAGTGGTGTCTTAATAGGTTTAGTATCTTAAGATCCCGGTTCCACACCACAAAATCATCGAATAGAGATCCATTCTGAGTTAGCTTGCATCTAGCCTAGGTAGTCTTCATCCATCACTGGTCAGAGCCTTCGTGTGAGTTCGTGTCTAGTTCGTCTAGTATAGTTAGTATTTGTTATTTGCATTCTTAGGATTTTTAGAAACCCCCCCCCCCCCCCCAATCAACAAACATTTAGTTAAGTCGTGTCAGTTTGAGTCTAGATAGAGTCATTAGCGTAATCAGTAGAGTCTCTTGGGTTCGATACTCGGACTTCCTTAGGCTATACTACATTCGATCGGTACACTTGTCGGTTGTGTGTTTTAGGGTTTAGAGAGTCTTAGTTTTATAAATTTAAAGCTTAGAGAGTCTAGAATTAGGGTAAATTTAGTTAGTTTAGTTAACCCGTTTCGAGCACATCAAGTTTTTGGCGCCGTTGCCGGGGATCGAACCCGGGTCATTGTAACATTGGTAACATTCCTTAAAACGCATCATATCATTCCTTAAAACGCATCATACTTGGTACTAGTTATCACCAAGAGTGCTTCTTGTTTTTGTATCCATCATACCATTTGTAAACATTGTAACATTGGTAACATGTATTTCACCCCCGAAGTTATAAAACTGAAAACAGTTAAAAGAAAAGGGGGAGCATGAACTCACAACTTTGCGTTCCTTGCGCCGTAAACTTCACCGGTTTTTGCTTATCTAGCGTCGTGACCTAAACGTGTTTTATTAACGTTAGTCACTAGACTTGTATCGCACAAGTACAAGTCACTATCTTTTGTATATGTGTTCTTGTGTTAAAAATAATTTATATTTTGAACTATGTGTCTTACTTATATTATTTTCTCAAAAATAAATATAAGTATCTTGGATTTTTCACCCGAGTTATGTATTTTTGTCCAAAACTTCATTTCATGTTCATAACTTGTCCAAGTTATTTATTCTATGATGAAATATATTTTCATAAATATATTCTCTTGTATTTGTCTAAGCATGTTGTATGTGTATTTTTGTATTTTCACTCCTTAGGAGTATTTAGTGTATTTTCAAGTCCTAATACACTATTACATGTAATACATACTACATACACTTAGCACAAAATTTGGTGATCAATAAATATATATATTTTTCTCAAAAATATACATACTTAATATCAATTTTAATCTTGAAGAAATCATCATTTTTTAACACAAAAATTAGGGAAACCTTGGTAAATATTTTAGATACATTTTTAGGGAATAAGTTTCTCAAAAACTTATATTTTTCCTAAGTGTCAAAACTTATAAAAATTTTGACATAGTTTCCCCTAAAAATGGAGGTTTCCCATGTTTTCAAAACATGTGTTTATTTTCTTTTAAATCATCATCAAACATCAACAACTCATTCAACACTTACCGAGTGTCAAAATCAAGTAATTTACACTACATCATGAACTTGAAGTTTTGTAAAAACTTGTAGTAACTTACCAAGTTATTTAGTAGGTTTAGTTACCCTTAAAAACATGGTTGTTTGTTTGTAAATCTCATTCTTGAAGGATTTAGTCATTTACAACTTGTAAGATGATTTTTCTGAAAATATTTCTTTTGTATTTTTCTTGTTTCCTAAGTGTTTATACACTTGTTTTTCTAATACAAATAGTGTAGGTTTAAGTAAAAACCAAGATCTTCTAAAAATCATATTTTAAACTTGGTTTTCTTGGAAAATCATTCATAAATCTTGGATTTACAAGATTATTAGCTTACTTTTTCAAGAAATCATCTTGTTTTCAAGTTCATGTTTAATCAAGAAGATGATCATCTTTTATAAACACATAATCATCTCCTAACTTGCTAAATCATGTTTTTAATCATAATCTAGCAAGTTCCATGTAATGATCAACATCAATATCTCTAGTAATCAACAACCAAACATCATCCATATGCTAAACAACATCATTTCAACAAGATTTCATCTTATGTTAGCTTTATGCTTCAAGATTCAAGTGTATGTTCTTTAGTGTTCTTGTGTAAATCAACATAATATATCTTTTACCCACTAAAAACATGAAGTAACAAGAGTTACAAGAAGCTTACTACTAGCTTCAAGCTAGGGAAGAAACAAGATGAAGATCAAGTGGATAAAAGCTTGTGATGGAGGTCCTTCAAGATCCGAGCTCACCAAACCTTCTAATACGGCTCCTTGCACCTTGAATGAAGCTTGGAATGGATGAAGGGTGATCGAAAATAATGGTGGTGTATGGAGGGTGTTTGGCCGAAGCTTTATGTGAGGGAAGAGGGTGTTGAAGTGATGAAGATGAATGATGGTTATGATCCTTCTTATAATCTCTAAACCTTATTACCCAATGGTCTCAATGTTTCATCAAGTACCAACATAATCCTTCAAATCCCAAGAGGAGATTATGGAAGAGATTTAGTAAGATTTCACAAATCTGGGAGTGGGGCCATCCCCATGAGCCGTAAATTAGGAAGGGGGGAGGGGGTCCATGTGTAAATTTGATGGTAAACTAGATAATTAGTGGAGGTTAAGTGTAATGTCTAGTGTTTAAGGTGTGTCTTGCATTATCTAATATGCTAGGGTGTTCGAGAACCCTAACTAGCTCAGAAAAAGTAAAACAATGCTTCTAGCACTATTTTAGTGTTCTGGGTAATGTCCGGTTGTTCGGTTAAATATTGGTTCGTTAAAGTGCTAAATTGCACCGTTTAGTGTCTTTTATGTAACTTTTTGTGACACTTTTAATTCCCGACACTTAGGAAAGTATTCTGGACCAACTAGTCATATTTTTACATGTTATAAACTTGTCACAATGCTGAATTTTGCTTAAATGTGTAATATTCAGCATTTAAAGTGTGCTTCGGGTGCTTTTTAGTGCATTTTCTAGCTTCTGGAATGTCTATATGTTAACCTTTGTATGTACTCTTGGGTTTTAATGTATTCTTGATGTTGGACCTACACCTAGGCTCCAATTCTATTGTCTAACTTCTTTCTGCAGAATTGTTGACACAATGAGTCTTACCGGTGAGTTTACTAGTATTTCTGACGCAACGCTGTTCATTAATGCATAAAGCAATATCTTGTAGTATAAAACGTGCATGAATTCACTTGTATAGTATGAAATCAGACAATGTTGACATTTAAGCACATAATTGCAGTCATTAATTAATAATTAAAGTGTATAGAAATTACTGGTTTTGTGCCAGTTGTCACAGTCTCCCCCCGTTAAAAGAATGTCGTCCCGAAATTCAGGCTGATCTATCTCTCACAGGAGTTTTCTTGAACAGGTGGGGGTACTTTTCTTTAAACTGGTCTTCACATTCCCACGTGTATTCGGGTCCGTGCTTAGAGTTCCAACGTACTTTGACAAGTTTGACAGTGCTCCTCCTGGTCTTGTTGACTTTCCACTCTGTAACCTCAACAGGTTGTTCTATAAATCAGAGGGTGTCATCAATATGCACTTCATCCGCAGGGATGATCACGTTTTCTTGTGTTGGACTCTTCTTGAGGTTGGATACATGGAACGTATCATGTACTCCATTAAGTTCTTCCGGTAATTCCAACTTGTATGCCACGGTACCAATCCTTTCCAAAATCTTGAAGGGTCCGATGCATCGTGGATTCAGCTTTCCACGCTTTCCGAATCTTACTACGCCCTTCCAAGGTGAGACCTTCAACAAAACTTTGTCTCCCACCTCGAATTCTAATGGTTTTCGTCTTCGATCAGCGTAGCTCTTTTGTCGATCTCGAGCCGCCTTAATGCGCTCTCGGATATGCATAATCTTGTCGGTTGTCTCTTGCACAAGTTCAGGACCAACCATGCGTTTGTCTCCAGCGTCTGCCCAACATAAGGGCGAGCGGCACATGCGGCCATATAGAGCTTCGAACGGTGCGACTTTTATGCTTGTATGATAACTGTTATTGTAGGAAAACTCAACTAAAGGTAGATGAGTATCCTAGCTGCCGCCTAGGTCCATAACACATGCGCGAAGCATATCTTCTAGCATTTGTATGGTTCGTTCGCTCTGGCCGTCTGTTTGCGGATGGAAGGTCGTGCTTAGGTCTAGCTGAGATCCAAAGGCTTCCTGAAAGGATTGCCAGATTCTTGAGACAAAACGTCCATCTCTGTCTGAAATAATTGAGATAGGCACTCCATGACGTGCCACGATTTCTTTTAAGTATATCTCAGCAAGCTTTCCAGTGCTGTCTTTTTCTCGGATCGGTAGGAAATGCGCAGATTTCGTTAATCGATCAACTATCACCCATAGCATATCGTGCCCCCTAGGGGTCCTGGGTAATTTTTTTATGAAGTCCATCGAGATTTGCTCCCACTTCCACATGGGTATCTTTGGTTGTTGCAGTAGACCGGACGGTTTCTGATATTCAGCCTTAACCTTAGCACAGGTTAGGCATTTTCCAACATACATAGCAACATCGCTTTTAAGTCTCGGCCACCAATAGTAGTCTTTCAAGTCTTGATACATTTTTTCCGATCCTGGATGGATCGAGTATCTCGATTTATGAGCTTCATTAAGGATGACTTCTCGCATACTGCCATAGAGCGGAACCCAAATACGCCCCTTAAAGTACAAGGTTCCCTCTTTGTTTGGCACCAAATTCTTCAGCATACCTCGGAGGTATTCAGCGCTACGATTTTCCATCTTAAGGGCTTCTTGTTGTGCGTCACGAATACGTGTAGTGAGGTTCATTCGAATCGTCATTTCCAATGCTCGAACCCTTAGGGTCTTAACCCTTTCTTTTCGGCTTAGCGCATCTGCTACAACGTTTGCCTTTCCAGGATGGTACTTAATCTCACAGTCATAATCGTTTAGCAGTTCGACCCATCGTCGCTAACGCATGTTTAATTCCTTCTGATCAAATATGTGTTGTAGGCTTTTGTGATCTATGAAGATTGTACATCGAGTTCCGTATAAATAGTGTCGCCAGATCTTCAAGGCGAATACCACCGCGTCGAGTTCCAAGTCGTGAGTGGTATAGTTTCTTTCATGTACCTTCAATTGTATTGAAGCATAAGCGATAACTTTCTGGCGTTGCATGAGCACGCAACCCAAACCTTTTCGTGAAGCGTCACAGTATACCACGAAGTCTTCAGTGCCTTCGGGTAATGATAGTATTGGTGCATCGCATAGCTTATTTTTAAGTAGCTGGAAGGCTTCTTCCTGCTTGTCACCCCAGTCGTACTTCTTGTCTTTCTGCGTAAGGGTTGTCAATGGTTGAGCTATCTTTGAGAAATTCTCAATAAACCATCGGTAATAGCCTGCTAAGCCCAAAAATTGTCGAACTTCAGTTGGGGTTTTGGGGGCTTCCCAATTCTTTATTGCTTCAATCTTGGACGGGTCTACATGAATGCCCTTCTCGTTCACAACATGACCAAGAAATTGTACTTCGTGAATCCAGAATTCGCATTTCGAGAACTTTGCATAAAGTTTTTCTTTCTTTAGTAGTTCTAGAAGGGTCCTGAGATGTTGCTCATGCTCTTCTCTCGTTCGCGAGTAAATCAGGATATTATCGATAAATACAATCATGAATTTATCGAGATAGGGTTTGCATACGCGATTCATCAGATCCATAAATACCGCTGGCGCGTTCGTCAGTCCGAATGGCATCACAAGAAACTCGTAATGCCCATAGCGTGTTCTGAATGCAGTCTTTGGTACGCTTTCTTCTTGAATCCTTAACTGATGGTATCCAGATCGAAGATCGATCTTGGAATAGTAGCTTGATCCTTGCAACTGATCAAATAAGTCATCAATCCTCGGTAATGGGTGCCGATTCTTGATAGTGAGCTTATTCAGTTCTCTGTAATCGATACACATCCGCAGAGTTCCATCCTTCTTCTTCACGAACAATACTGGAGCTCCCCAAGGTGAGAAGCTTGGCCTTATGAATCCTTTATCCAACAACTCCTGGAGTTGTGTAGATAATTCTTGCATTTCGGATGGTGCAAGCCGATAGGGTGCCTTGGCTACAGGAGCGGCTCCTGGAACCAAGTCTATACGGAATTCGACTTGTCGTTGCGGAGGTAGTCCTGGCAGATCTTCGGGAAAAACATCAGGGAATTCCTTTACCACAGGAATGTCTTCGAGTTTTGGCTCCTCAGCCTTCTTATCTATAACGTGTGCTAGGAAGGCAACACATCCTTTCCTTAAGCACTTCTGTGCCTTCATACAACTGATGATTCGCAGAGGCGCGTCTCGCTTTTCTCCATGCACGATGAGAGTTTCATCATTTGCCAGAGGGATGCGAATGATTTTCTCGTGACAAACAACTTCAGCTTTGTTCTTGGACAACCAGTCCATTCCGACCACTACATCGAAGCTACCCAATTGAATAGGTAAGAGGTCGATGCTAAATCTTCGCTCACCAAGTTCTAATGTGCAACCTCTAACAACTTCGCCCGATTCAACGAGTATACCATTGGCTAGTTCTATGGAGTAAGGAATATCTAGTCTATTAGATTCTATTCCAAGCATACGTTTAAATTCCACAGACATGAAGCTATAGTCGGCACTAGTGTCAAATAGTATGGATGCAAAGTGATTGTTAACGAGAAATGTACCGGTGACCACATTAGGGTCCTCGCGTGCGTTCCTTGCTCCAATTACGAATGCTCGAGCCTGAGCATTGTTTCCCTTTGGGCAGTCTTTCATGAAATGATCCTTGCTTCCACAACAGAAGCATCCTTGGTTCTGCCCATTTCCGTTACCATTCCTGTTACTAGCACCATTTCCACCATTTCTATTACCGGCACCATTGCGGTTTCCATTCCTGTTCTTTCCTTTTCCCCAACAGTCCTCAGTATGGTGACCCAGTTTTCCACACTTGTCGCATTTTGGAATGCGACAAACTCCTTCGTGATGACGCTTGCACTGGTTGCAGATGGGCAGAGTGCCTAGGTACCTTTTGGCAGGAGCGTCATTCATGGCTGCAAGAGATTTCGCCTCCTGAGGCGGGTTGGGGTCACTCTTCTTGTTGTTGAAACCCTTTTTGTTGCGTGTTGCTTGATTCAGATTCGAATGCTTTCTTTTCTTGTCACCAGATGACTCAGCATGCATCTCGGTCTTTTCTGTTGGGTTCAACGATAACTTCTTCATTCGAACAGCATCTTCAGTAAGGCTGACAGCCAGAGTTACAGCCTCAGTGATCGTTTGAGGTTTGGCCGAAGTTACCATGCTGCGAAATTCTGAGGCCAATCCCCAAATGTAGCGTTCAACGCGCTTAAATTCAGGAGTCACCATGTAGGGGATCACTCTCGAAAAATCGTGGAACCTTCGAGTATACCCAGTAATGTCAGCACCTTCCATGGTCAAATGCCAGAACTTAGTCTCCAACCTTTGGAGTTCAGCACGAGAGCAATACTTCTCTCTCATTCTTTCCTTTAGTTCATCCCAAGTCAGGCCATAAGCGGCATCATCACCCAGGGTTTGGACTTGCAAGTTCCACCAAGTCAAAGCTTCATCAACAAACAACCCAGTAGCAAAAGTGACTTGCTGATCCGCGGTACACTTGCTCATACGGATAGTGGCTTCAGTCTTCTCCGTCCAGCGTACAAATGCCACTGCACCTCCAGTGCCGTCGTAGTTCAGTGGTTTGCAGTCGAGAAACTGCTTGAAAGTGCAGCCCTGAGCTGCGTTTCCTCCAGATGAATCTCCATTCCCATTGCGTCTTGCATTGCTTGGTCCTCCACTGTCTTCGGTGCGGTTCGCCTCGTACTGGGCGACAGCTAGGGAGATCCTTTCCTCCAGTAAAGCGTTCAATTCTTCAGTAGTCCTTGGCAGTGGGGGAGGAGGAGGTTGATCAGAATCTTGATTGTTCACAATTCTTCTAGGTGCCATGTTCTGAAAGAACATCACACAATAGGGTTAGACATTTGTTTGATATCGTCATAAAAGACAGTAGTAGCATATATATACACAGGCATATACCACATAAGTGACATCAAACAATCCGCCAAACGTATCAATTTATACAGCAACAAGCATGCATAAATAGATAAATAATGATGTGTCATAAGATATTCACCAAGTCTTTACACATATCAGGGCAACTTGTTACGTTATTGTTTGCGAAGTAAACAAAATGCATAAGGGCTACATATCCCCAAAGTACAAGTTTAATATATGTAAAGGACAAAATATCTTACTTCACATTAGCGTTTCTTGTCTTTATACCCTAAATTATTACTCCAAAAGAGTATTTAATAGGCTGGGGGAGGGGTGTTCACGTTTGACCTTTTCTTGTACTGGGGGAATCTATACGTGACAAGACTTGCTGTGGTTTCTGTGCACTGAATTCCATAATTATGTATGCATCCATAATTACGTAACTCCTTGCACAGTCCATACAGTTCGTTTCATCCTCGTATCCCTTCCTTCAGATAGGTCACATCTTTCAGCAAAAGTCACGAGTACCTGAGATTTTCTATTTCTAGCATATGTATATATCAATTATCACACATAATTGCAAGTAATTCTCAATCACAGACGAGTGCTACTCCAGTGCACCCTAAGTCTCGTAGTGTCTTTTCTTGACTCTTTGTAAACAGTTTCAGGTAGTGGATGTCGCGGAAGTTTTATGCAATGAAAAACTTTTTGAAAAATTGTTTTCGTAAAAGGATCCTAAAGATTGTAGACTAGACTCGAGAAGGAATCCTGATTCACTACAATCGCAGCTCTGATACTAATCTGTCACACCCCTTTCTAAGGTGGAAGCATGAGGTGTGATCATGAAAGGTTTTCATTGCATACGATTGGTAAACATACTACATGCTTGTAAAAATAACTCCAAATGCAAAACATTACATAACGGAAATCATAGTTTAAGTGTTTACAACACGAGACAGCATATTGTCTTAAAAGTTTATAACTTTATTCAACGATAAACATAAACGACATCCAAGAGCATGAGTAAGACCGCGCGCACATCCACTTTAGTTACCTGAAATACATGTGAGTTTTTGGAAAAACGTCAACATAATGTTGGTGTGAATTCATGCAGTTCTTGTATTGAACGTTTGTATACTTTGTATGAAAACATGGTATGTATCTTGTATAAATAAAGTATTTCTATATGTATCTTGTATAAATCAAGTATTTCTATACGTATCTTGTTGTTAATGGGTTGCAAGACCATTAACATGTGACACGACATAGGAAGCAACCAAACCATAGGCATTTTTCTAGTTGTCGATTCACGACTGAGACACAAAAGCACTACTTGGTACTAGCTTTCACCAAGAGTGTGGCTGCCCGAAAACCCGTTAGATCTAACCTTTTGTTCTGTGGTCTTAGTATGTACACGATTAATGGTGCTTATGGTACCCTATTCGTGACACAATTTCTCGTATCAATCCTTAAAACGCATCATACTTGGTACTAGTTATCACCAAGAGTGCTTCTTGTTTTTGTATCCATCATACCATTTGTAAACATTGTAACATTGGTAACATGTATTTCACCCCCGAAGTTATAAAACTGAAAACAGTTAAAAGAAAAGGGGGAGCATGAACTCACAACTTTGCGTTCCTTGCGCCGTAAACTTCACCAGTTTTTGCTTATCTAGCGTCGTGACCTAAACGTGTTTTATTAACGTTAGTCACTAGACTTGTATCGCACAAGTACAAGTCACGATCTTTTGTATATGTGTTCTTGTGTTAAAAATAATTTATATTTTTAACTATGTGTCTTACTTATATTATTTTCTCTAAAATAAATATAAGTATCTTGGATTTTTCACCCGAGTTATGTATTTTTTTCCAAAACTTCATTTCATGTTCATAACTTGTCCAAGTTATTTATTCTATGATGAAATATATTTTCATAAATATATTCTCTTGTGTTTGTCTAAGCATGTTGTATGTGTATTTTTGTATTTTCACTCCTTAGGAGTATTTAGTGTATTTTCAAGTCCTAATACACTATTACATGTAATACATACTACATACACTTAGCACAAAATTTGGTGATCAATAAATATATGAAAAATTACACTTTTCATCCTTTATGTTTGTAGCGGGTTGCAATGGATGACCTTTAACTTCAATAATTACAATCACAATCCTTTATTTCGAAAACTCATAACACATTTCGTCCTTTACCACTAACCAGGTTAATCTTACATGTTAAATCTAGTTATGTGCAACACACATGTGGGCATTTAAGTAATTTTACCCCTATTTAGTTACATGAAACAGAATAAAAATTAATATATTAAATCAAAAATCTCTACCCCTTTCTCTCTCCTTCTGAACCCTCTTCCCCTCTCTCTCTCTCTCTCTCTCTAACAAACACTACATAGCCTACCACCGCCACCTGTGACCACCACTGCTACCGGAATAACATCAAATTCGACCCATCTTCATATCCTCTCCCTCCCTGGCCAACAAATCTGTAATGAACGAAGGCGGCGGCGGTGTGGTGTTGTGGTATTCCGACGGAGAAACCCTAAATCAGGCCGCCATCTCAAATAACCTCCTCCGACGCTATCTACGCTAGTTCCGGCAACTGGTAATCCAACGACTACCTCTGAAATGACTATTTTGGTTTTTGAATCTCTTTTGATGTTCTTCTCTGCGTCCGTTTCGAAGCTAAATAGATGGTCCATTGGTGGATTGAGTGGTGATTGTTTGAAGGAGAGTGCTGAAGATAATGGGGGTTGTTGATGAAAAGGATTTTGTAGAGTAAGTTTTTTTTAGATCTGGGTTTTAGAGGAGATGAAGAGGATTTTTTTAGAGAGAGAGTTCTTTTAAATTTTGAAGATAAATAACAATTTTGTATTCTGCAAATTGGGAGTTTGAAGATGAACATAACAATAACAAGATCTAAACCAGTTTAGAGAGTTGGGGATCTGGATGGAGGCGGAGGTGGTGGCGTGGTGTGGCGGATCTGGTGGTGGTGATGTTATACGTCGGCTGGATTTGGTGGTGGTGGGTTTGTGGTGGCCGGATCCGGTGGTGGTGGCTGGGATAAGGAGGTGGTTGCGATAAGGAGGTGGGTGGTGGTGGAGGTTGATTAAAGTGAGTGGGGGGATAGTTGACCAGGGATTTACGTGAACTATATATATATATATATATATATTTTTACTTTTTTAAATAAATGAGTAAAATTCCTGATTTACCCTCATGTGTAAGTCGCATGACCAGACTTAACTTAAATTTTTAACCTGGTTAGTGTTAAAGGACGAAAGATGTAATGAGTTTTCCAAATAAAGGATTGTGAATGTAATTATTGAAATTAAAGGCTATCCGTTGCAATCCGGTACAAACATAAAGGACGAAAAGTGTAATTTTTCCATAAATATATATATTTTTCTCAAAAATATACATACTTAATATCAATTTTAATCTTGAAGAAATCATCATTTCTTAACACAAAAATTAGGGAAACCTTGGTAAATATTTTAGATACATTTTTAGGGAATAAGTTTCTCAAAAACTTATATTTTTCCTAAGTGTCAAAATTTATAAAAATTTTGACATAGTTTCCCCTAAAAATTGAGGTTTCCCATGTTTTCAAAACATGTGTTTATTTTCTTTTAAGTCATCATCAAACATCAACAACTCATTCAACACTTACCGAGTGTCAAAATCAAGTAATTTACACTACATCATGAACTTGAAGTTTTGTAAAAACTTGTAGTAACTTACCAAGTTATTTAGTAGGTTTAGTTACCCTTAAAAACATGGTTGTTTGTTTGAAAATCTCATTCTTGAAGGATTTAGTCATTTACAACTTGTAAGATGATTTTTCTAAAAATATTTCTTTTGTATTTTTCTTGTTTCATAAGTGTTTATACACTTGTTTTTCTAATAAAAATAGTGTAGGTTTAAGTAAAAACCAAGATCTTCTAAAAATCATATTTTAAACTTGGTTTTCTTGGAAAATCATTCATAAATCTTGGATTTACAAGATTATTAGCTTACTTTTTCAAGAAATCATCTTGTTTTCAAGTTCATGTTTAATCAAAAAGATGATCATCTTGTATAAACACATAATCATCTCCTAACTTGCTAAATCATGTTTTTAATCATAATCTAGCAAGTTCCATGTAATGATCAACATCAATATCTCTAGTAATCAACAAGCGAACATCATCCATATGCTAAACAACATCATTTCAACAAGATTTCATCTTATGTTAGCTTTATGCTTCAAGATTCAAGTGTATGTTCTTTAGTGTTCTTGTGTAAATCAACATAATATATCTTTTACCCACTAAAAACATGAAGTAACAAGAGTTACAAGAAGCTTACTACTAGCTTCAAGCTAGGGAAGAAACAAGATGAAGATCAAGTTGATAAAAGCTTGTGATGGAGGTCCTTCAAGATCCGAGCTCACCAAACCTTCTAATACGGCTCCTTGCACCTTGAATGAAGCTTGGAATGGATGAAGGGTGATCGAAAATAATGGTGGTGTTGGGAGGGTGTTCGGCCGAAGCTTTATGTGAGGGAAGAGGGTGTGGAAGTGATGAAGATGAATGATGGTTATGATCCTTCTTATAATCTCTAAACCTTATTACCCAATGGTCTCAATGTTTCATCAAGTACCAACATAATCCTTCAAATCCCAAGAGGAGATTATGGAAGAGATTTAGTAACATTTCACAAATCTTAGAGTGGGGCCATCCCCATGAGCCGTAAATTAGGAAGGGGGGAGGGGGTCCATGTGTAAATTTGATGGTAAACTAGATAATTAGTGGAGGTTAAGTGTAATGTCTAGTGTTTAAGGTGTGTCTTGCATTATCTAATATGTTAGGGTGTTCGGGAACCATAACTAGCTCAGAAAAAGTAAAACAATGCTTCTAGCAATATTTTAGTGTTCCGGGTAATGTCCGGTTATTCGGTTAAATACCGGTTCGTTAAAGTGCTAAATTGCACCGTTTAGTGTCTTTTATGTAACTTTTTGTGACACTTTTAATTTTCGACACTTAGGAAAGTATTCTGGACCAACTAGTCATATTTTTACATGTTATAAACTTGTCACAATGCTGAATTTTGCTGAAATGTGTAATATTCAGCATTTAAAGTGTGCTTCGGGTGCTTTTTAGTGCATTTTCTAGCTTCCGGAATGTCTATATGTTAACCTTTGTATGTACTCTTGGGTTTTAATGTATTCTTGACGTTGGACCTACACCTAGGCTCCAATTCTATTGTCTAACTGCTTTCTGCCGAATTGATGACACAATGTGTCTTACTAGTATTTCTAACACACCGCTGTTCATTAATGCATAAAGCAATATCTTGTAGTATAAAACGTGCATGAATTCACTTGTATAGTATGAAATCAGACAATGTTGACATTTAAGCACATAATTGCAGTCATTAATTAATAATTAAAGTGTACAGAAATTACCGGTTTTGTGCCAGTTGTCACATGAGCAATAGTAAGTACCTTGAAATGGTTAAACTGGACTACAATAACTGTGTAAGCATGCATCAGCTCCAATGGAACACTAATCAGCAGTAAGTTTGCTATTTTTTCACATGATTTTGTTACATGAGAAAACAATCGTTTTATTTGTTCCAACCGGTTATGGCACCAACTGCTTAAACCACTGAACCAAACCCATGGCTGAACCAAATTTACAAGTGAATGTTCTTTAAATATCTAAACTATTCAGGATTGTTTAGACGCCCACGTGAAATGTACTTCAGTGCAAAAGACAAAGGACAGATGATGTTAATAATCTATAACTGGCCAGCTCCTGAGATATATTATGAATCCTAAAAGCGTGTATGTGTTAATATTGATTTTAATTAACTTAGTATAATCGTAAAAAAACTATTCAGGTTGACATGTTAGTGGTTACGGATGGCAGTCGTATTCTGGGCTTAGGTGATCTTAGAGTTCAGGGAATTGGCATTCCTATTGGGAAACTTGATATGTATGTTGCTACTGCTGGTGTTAATCCACAAAGGGTATGTTTTTCGTATAGAAACTTCAATTTATGTAATATATTACTTGCATACGCTGATACACATAGCTCTTATGCCATTCTTAGTTATGTTGAATCTCAAACGGGTCAAAAAGCATCCTAAAAGGGGCCATGTCAAATGGGTTAAATGTTGCCTAAAGTCTATCTTTAATATTGTCATGCATAACATCGGATTTAATGATGGTTGGAAATTGACCCACGTATTTGGAGTTCTTTTATGCATATTTTGGCGGCCTTTGATAAAGAGCTATACGCCTGTCACGAGCCTGCAACAAAAGTAATTGTTTGAGGTTAAAATAAAATATCTATTTACCTCTTATTTTATCCTAGATTAATAGACATCTACTTTTAATTTACAAGAAGTTTGTTAGAAATTCACAAGATAATAAGAGATTTACATGTATTTCTTTCTTACATTTTTACTTTAGCACTTAAATATGATTGTGTTTTACTGTAGTTGCAACTAAGAGAATTGATTCCAAAGATAATCCTCTTACACACTGGTTTACAAATTTTTGAGACGCATATGAGCTTCTTATTCTTGCATCAGCTTGTCAGCAGGTTACCATGAACTTATGTGTCTCTGCTTATTTAACATATAAATCATTCAAGTTATTTTGTCAGAATAGGTATTCAGTTTCTCTATGCTCAAATATACATAATAATGAATTTATATGAACCACCAACAATGCAAGGTGGGTTTATGTTTATTTCATCATTCAAGATATAATTCTATAAGATTTTTGTAAATTCAGGTTGTTGGTGTACGAATATATCAACAATGGAATTTAGAATAACGGCTTCACGGAGTTACGCGCTACCATGGATATCTTACCTCGAAGGCTTGGATAAAGGTTCTTCTTGGGACAGCAATGGCGTAACTCTATAATATGCTTTATCTGTCCTACAACTTTTTTTAATGTCTAAATTGTATAACATCTTTTCCAATTTTTTAATCTATGTATAGTGTGTTAATTATGTTCGGAGAAACTTAGTTTACTACAATGATTTTTCTTTTCATTTAAACAAGGTGATGTAAGAGGCTTTATGCATTTGAGTGCACTTTGGATGGTTTTTGACCCACTTCATTAGTTCATTTTTCGTTAAATTATTATAATATTATATTATCGTTTATTGATGGCTTTATCATAGTTATTTAACTGAATTTCTCATTTACTTGTGTCCTTATGGTTATTAACTAGCGGACAAGCGAAGCGATGTCATTCTGTTAAAATTCCTAAGAGCATGAGACTTCAAAATGAAAGATGCTTTCACAATGCTTAAAAACGTCGTTGCATGGAGTAAACAATTAGGAATCGAATCACTGTTGTCAGAAGATTTGGGAACAGAGCAAGAAAAAGTTGTTTACATGCATGGAGTTGACAAAGAAGGTCAACCAATATGTTACAATGCATATGGTGCGTACCAAAACAAAGAAGTGTACAATGAAACGTTCTCAACTGAAGAGAAAAGGACCAGGTTTTTGAGATGGTGGATTTAGTTTCTCAAAAGGAGTATCCGGAAGCTCGATTTTAGCCCGAATAGGGTATGTACGATTGTTCAAGTTATCGATTTTAAGAACTCGCATTGACCGTTTAAGTGGGAGCTTCGTCAAGCTACCAATCAGGCATGGATTCATGTGAAAAATGTTTCTGGTCGAATTTTGTTAAATGATTTCGATCATATCTTGGTTTCTTCATGTGAGAATTTCATTAGAAGTTAAAGCTACAATTTTTTTATTGATTTATGTAATCTTTTAATCAAATTATAGAAGTTTTAATGTCAGATTCTTGTGAAATTTGGCAGATTTGCATACTTCCGCCATCAAAAGTCTGGAGTGGTCTACATACTGTCTTTAACATTGTTTTATAAAGATATGTAACTAAACGCAAACAATTTAAATCATATATTATAATCTGTTTTTTAGTATTTGATTTCGATCGTTATTAAACATACCCGTGTGTTCACACGGGTCTTACAACTAGTTTATTATATATAATAGATATAATTAGGTTAACCATAATAACCCTATCAATCATCCTTAATTATCTCTTAGGCCACTAAAGCCCAACGTGTCTAGTACAAGCCCAAAAGCGATACTAAGCCCGAGAAACAAAGTTTATTTAAATAGGTAATTAAACGTTATATTATTTATAAACCGTATAAATAATAAATATCGTTTCTCGTGAATATATAACTATTCTAGATAATTATATATTTCGTCCCGTTAATTGTTCATGGTCACCAGTTAACCAAGTTAAGTGGATTTAATGTTCGTTGCCCAAGGTGTAACTCTTACGGGTCATAGCTCGGTCAGCAGCGTTGACTTATCGAACCCGTACATATAAATCCAACAACTATATACTGGAATTATTTGATGTTTCTTTCTTTTTAACACCCGACCCTTTCAAATCAACTTTAAAATTGGAAAATGGCTTTGGGTCAGAATGGGTTCGGGTCAATACGGGTTAGGAACAAAATGAGTTCTACGGTTTATTCATTTAAAAAATATCAATTTGGTTCAGGTCAGTACGTTTTACAGCAAAGTCTGACGGTTGAATACTTTCATTCCTCTGCAAGAAAGAAATCCCTGCTCTGGCTGTGTGCCTGTGCGAATAGACCGAACGTATCACCAGCTAAAGCAAAGAAACAAAGAACATATTTATGGCGATTTTGGGCTCTGCTGGAAGTGAATCTTGATGTGGTTTTAATATCATACTTTTGCGTTTTTATGGGATTTTATTGAGTTGTTTTTTATTGTTAAAAAAACTGACATGGTAATGTGATTGGTTGAAAAGATTGTTATGGAACTACATTGCAAATATAGTTTTGCATGGGTGTGCCGTTGACTTTTGCTCTTATGAGTTGTATACCTTTCATATAATCTCCAACTTAATTTGATTCTTATAAACTTGCATGTTCATTGTACAGTTTTGTATGACCTGATGGTTTTGTTCGTAGGGCGATGATAATAGCATTGTTTTTGGATAGGTGTAAGGCTTAGGAAAAGGAACCTAGGGGTTGGCTACCAACAAGAAGAAGAAACCACTTTTGTCATACACTAACTGATGCCAAGACACTCCTTTTGTAAACCAAAGCTTTGTAATACATGTTCCAAACAACTATATTGTATGCAACTTAGCCACATAATGATCCCATTTTGTATTAATCTATGGAACTTATGTAGTTATGTAACTACACGTATGATCAATGTGTTTGTATTATTATATTTATATTTTGGATTGTTTGAAGAAAGATTTGGCTTCTTCCAATGTATATGTTTTTACATAATATTAAATTTGAACATAAATAATTGGTTTGTTTGTTGAAGCCACGTTTAACGCGAGCAATAACCTAGTATATCTATAAGTTGGACAATATTTTTGGCTAGATTAGATTTTCTAAACCTTCAACAAAATCCGCAATTACTTCAAGTGTATCTTTAAATTATAATTATAATGATAATGATATTTTTAAATTAATCTCACCAAAAACAGTTTTTTATGATTTTTTTATACTAGATTTTTAATAATAACAATGATTTTTTGATAATGATAATGATATTTTTTTTTATATTAGATTTATGACAAACAATTTTATTATTTAACTCAGTTAATACACAAGAGTATAACCTAAGTAAATAAAACAACATATTTGTTTCATATTCGTGAAATAGTATATCATATATAGTTACTTTTCATCATTTGATAGTACAATTCTCACAATAGTCAATTTATATATCACATAATAACCCCTTTATTCAACTATCCAAACACATAAATTTGTAAATAAAAAAGAACTTCAAGGGATTGGTAAGGTCTTATTGTAAATGTGGACCAAAGTCTTCAGATTGATGGGTGATATTTCATGTTTGTCTCCAGCCCAAAATGCCTTGGCAATGAGCCCATAAGTACGCTCGGATGGGTGAAAATAGTCCCAAAAGAAGTACTCATGTGGGTTTCTACACATCTTGTAACCTAATAACCCACACTGCAACACTCCATTTAGGGGCCCATTACCACAACATGCATCATTTATATTGGTAAAACCTGAAGCATTTTTTTTTTCAAAGAAAAGCAAAATTGTTATCAAATAAACACATATAGTGAACTATGAACAATGTTTAATAAGAGAATACGAGCAAGGAGAAGTACCATATTCTTTTGCGTTGTCACGATACTTTTGTGCAGTGTCATACACTGCTCCGTATAGACCGATTGCACCAGGATACCTTCTAGGTATGCTATATACAAAACGTTTCAAGCCAGCATTAAAATATCCAGCCATCTCGTCCATCTTATCAAGGCACCGGTTAGTAGGTGTACCACGTATGAGGACTCTTCCAGGAATGCACCCTATCGGGCCCAATGAGAAAAGAACAATCTTACGACCTCCATACATGTAGATTTTGGTTGTGAAGCGGACCACTTCTTTCAACATGGCATGTACATAGGTTTCCATCGTCATATTCGATGCCCCGGGCAATAGGAAATAGGAAAACACGTCATTTCCACCGGATATGACGAAAAATAAAGATTCATGAATTTGTTTTCTGTGTATATGTTGATGAGTAGAGTTTTTCAAATGTGGAGGTTTTGCTAGTAGGGCTTGGAATTGTTGTAGTTGGACTTGGATTGATGTCACCCCCTTGCAAACAAACATAGTACAAAACAAAATGTAGGAAGAAAGAACAGTTCTAAGTAATTACAACATGGCACCATTTCCATATTTATATAACTAAAACTCAAAAGGATATTGTAATATTATCTAGATCACTCCATAGCCTTTTGGGTTTTAAACTACTTTATATATGACCTCTAGAATTCAAAATTGCACTAAATTAAAATGTTTTTACTAAAATTATTATTATTATTTATGTTGTATGTATTTAATTTTGAAAGCCTTGTTTTTATCTCCATACAGGCTAGTATACCATTAAAAACAAGTGTATTATCCCTTCTACCATTTTATAAAAGTTTCTTTAAATAAAAGGCTTATGACCTAATACCCTCATATGCATATGAGGTAACTTAACTGAGTTTTTGGATAACGTTAGCTGTAAGGTTATAGATGTAATAAAACATGAACATAAAGGTTGAGTTTTGTCGATTTCATAATAAAATATATAAAGTGTAGTTTAGGTATAACATAAAGGTTGATTTATACAATTTTGTTTTATTATAATTTACAACATATACTAATACATGTGAGATAATGACCCTAAGTTTATCACTAAAAGAGGCTCCCATAATTATAAGACGCTATATTTTAAAAAAATGATGTTCCAATATGGTACAAATTTTAATTAATCCAAATGTTTTTAAATATTCATTCCTTTATTTATTTCTTTCTTTTTACAAACTTTATAATCAAGATTGAACTCAAGCTATAAGGATAGACCATCTTACTGCTTTCTCATTTGTATCCGGCAAAAGTCCACTTCCGGCACTCGCAAAGTTGAGTCCGTTGGAGGGGAAAGGCATCCGGCTATCGTTCGCTAACAGTCGGTATACCTCTTGGTATGGTTTTTGGAACTTGATCCCTAAATATTGTGCTGCATAGTGTTTGTGGTCGCTAGTTAACATAAAAAAAAAAAAAAAAAAAAAAAAAAAAACACACACACACACAACGACATACATTTGATACAAACGCGAGAATTATTAGAAACCATAGAGTATACGTTTAGGTTGTGTAACATTTTCATTTTGTTTTATTTATAAGAATAAACGAGCGATTAAAAGATATATATTTTTGATGGTGAAGGATGATGTTTAGGAAGAGATAAGACTTACCAATAAAATCTGCAACGGTTCGACCATTGGTGAACCGTCCCGTGGGATGGTGAAAGAAACTCGAACCATAAGGTTTAAAATTGGCTCTAAGTTTGCAATTCTTGACGTATTGATTGTTACCCGGGTCAAATTGGGAGTCCCCGAACACGAAAACTGACTTGACCTTTGCATCAACTGATGCCAAAGCCGTAAGAAATACACCGAGGAAGATGATCAAATGTGGCAATCTCTCCATCATCTCAATCGTACTTTGATACCAATTCTCTTTGTAAAATGGTGTGATTTGAAGCTAAATAGAGATAAGAAGTCGTGTCAAAAGAATAAAGATGAGAAAAAAAATAAATAAATAAATAAATAAAAGCCACAAAAGAAGTAAACATGCATACATATGATAAAAAGTGACACGGAAATGGAACCGAAAACGTGAGAAAAGTGCAACAAGAGTTTGCCATTATTATCCTAATACATATGATAAAAAGGTAGAGTAAAATCCTTACAAAGTATCTTATCATATAAAATGAGACACCCAGATTTTTAGGTGAGCCCAAACTTAGGGTATATTTGTGATGGTAGGATAATAGTCTCACATTTGATAGCGGAAGAGAAGATGAATAAAATAATAAATGTAAAAGCTTGAATATATTAATTAAAAGTTATTACAAGCTGTTGAGCAACCAAGTGGCTAGTGCTATATCCCAAGTCTTTATAAGTAAAACAGGCTAAAAGTATTTACTTGTGCTAGTCTTTATAAAAGCAATGTATAGCACAGCCATATTCAAAGTATATTAATCTAGCCGTAATTTACTGGAGGCTTTCTAGTCTGGAATGAACGGAAATATTATCTGTTAGAATGTTAACGGGTCATATGTAGATCTTTGACTTTGACCGGTTAAACTTTAGAATACGCTCTGTTCCGCTAGATTAAGCGTTCACCGATAGAATGTGGTTTATACCCGTATGAGTGCGGAGTCTCGTGTAATATGAGTTTATTAACCAAACATTCTGAATTGAAATGGTTTTAAAAGGGTTTGACCCGATTCAACTAATTTATATATTTTATTTTATTTAGACTAGTCGTACACGTATATACAGGATCAGGTGGTCGAATAGGTCTATGACGAGTCCGATAAGTCAAAACACATTTTAAAATGTTACATGATCAGTCTTGAGGTCATAATATATAGCGTATAGATTTAAAACAATTTTTACGCCAAAAGGGCATTTTTGACCTTTTATGATATATTTATTTGACTCGTCAATTGACCTATCAAGCGTTATGACCAGAAGGTATAACCTCAGGGGGTTATTCCTTATATTATTATGGTCACTTAATCAGGCTTGATTGGGTTTTAAAGTTGACCAAACGGGTCAGAATTGAAAGTCAAAGAAGAAGTCAAACTCTTTGACTTTTGACTTGGAATTGAAAGCTAAACTGATTATGACGAGTTAAACATGATAAAACAAATCTTGGATTATAATGATTGAAATGGGATACAATTACAAGTTTCTAATTTTAGAAAATACAAAAGTATGGAACGTTACAGAATGTATGTAAGAAAATTACATATTGTCTAGACACTCAATTTGGACACTTTGTCTAAGTGTGTTTTCATGGGTACCAAATCACCTATTAGAATCCAAATTTAGGAATCAAGAACATAAATGATATTGCCATAATTAATAACATTCAACCATGATTCGGTTGGCATTATGGTTTGGTTTGTGTATATATATTTATATATGTATATTTAGTTAGTAGTCCATTGTTAGGTTAGTCAAGTATAGTCATGCATGGGTTGGATGAATTCATTAACCCTAAGGTTCACCAATACACAAATCATCACAAGGATGATCGGATGGTCATGAAACACAAGAATGTAAATTTACAAGTATCTATATTTGCTAAGTAGTCAAATGAGAGCAACCAAGACGTGTACATACCCGACATGGCAAATGTTGGAGACGTGGTGTGATTGATTCACTTTGGTTTCTTGAAAATTACTTAGATAACTAACTCATCTAAATCACCTAAACAACCAAGTGACTTGACTAGACAAGTGCATTCCAAACATGAATAGTGTTTTGTAAGACCCTTACTATTATTTTACAATTTTCGTATAATTGAAGTCCATAATTATGTAATTACGGTTACAATTACAATGAAAAATACGGGTTTATTAAAAACTTTTACAATTTAAAATAATACAACATAATGTGATTTAATTCATCAATTAAGAATAAAGACGAAACAACTTGCGGAAGCTTCATTTTCGTGTGTTCGGTCCTTTGTCATAGCTTGATCTCCATCCGGGTACACTTGATATCACATATGATCAAAACCAACGTATAAGTTAGTTTTGATAACTTAAATATAAGTTTAAACAAGTTCTATGCATCAAATAATCAACAAAATAATTATTTCCAACTTTGATGTCTCTCGCGTGTCGCACGAGACTCATCTCAACGTGTCGTGTGTCGCGACGTCTGTCGCGTGTCGCGCCCGAAACAACATTGCTCGTCGCGTGGCGCGGGGGAGACCCTTTTCCAGCGATTCCAGGTCTGGGAGCTGCATATCTGCCCAGCTATGGTTTTAGTCAAAAACGAACTTTAAAAGGGTATAACTTTCATTCTACTTACCCGTTTTGCGTGATTCTTTTTCCTACGCGTCCGTAATTTAATTACGGACCCGTTTATCTTCTGGTTCACATCAAATTCAGATTTATAAGCTTAAGGCTTATAAATCCCTTTTTATGATTATTCGACCCGTTTAGAGAATTTGAACTTTTAAGTTTAAATTTCACTCATTCTTTTCACCCATCCTTTTCCCACATTTGTATTATCTACTTACATTCCACCACAACTATTCTTGTGGTGGATTTAGTATATTTGAACAATTTTTTTCGGATTCTACACTTCGGTTTGTTGTTTTACGGAAAAGACCCGTTTCTAGGCATTTAACCCAAAAAGGCCTATGTTTAAAACCTTTATGCTTACTAAAAGCTCACCTAATTATAATACATATTCCTAAACGACCTCAAAGGGTCATTGCCCAATTTACCCTTCAAGGGCGTTTTGGTCAACTTCAGTCCCTCCTTTTACGACGAAGGACTTTAACTAATTATTTAACAAAAAATTGCACTTCTAACTATAAGTCTATATATGCGTACCTGGCCCGGGTAAACAAATAGACCCGATTTATACCTCGCTTTAATCATCACACAATCTAGGGCGACGCAATTATCTGATTTGCTAATCGCTACTGTCAATATAAGACTTGACAACCACATTAGTCGCTATTGTCAAATGGCGTTGTCACCACCATTCAACCCGTTTGGCCTATATGCCCAATGTTACCCCTTTTTACCATTCATTATGGTTTTCATCGCTTTCGCTTATTCCGACCCATTTCAATTTAGGTCGAAACATCACATTTCAAATATTAGCTTATCATTTTCATAACCTTTATAATCATTATTACTCATTCTAAGATAAAAGGGTGTAAGATTCACTTACCTTGCATCCATGCCACGCTTTTCTTTCCATACTCGCTCCGTTTGACCCGCTTCATCCACAAGCTTCCACCTAGCTTGTTAAGCGCCAAACTATTATCCAATGTTCGCAAGGTGGTTAGATTAACCGTAATTTAATATGATCTTCCACCTTACACATTTCTATGCATTCATCCGAACACTTAATATAATCACGTTTTACACACAACCAAGTAGACCGCGATTTCATTTAGGCATTTCATATCACTGAAAATGGGCTGTTTTTGTTGATTTGTTTAACTTGTTTACAAGTCTTCAAAAATTATGATTTTTTATGTGGCGTACCTCTCGGAGGGTTAGGCCTTGTGTTAAAATTTCAAGATCTAACTCTTTACCAAAAATTCGTAAAAATTCATTTACTAAGATGCAATCAGATTCGTCACTTCTGACTGCAGCTTACGGAAAAATTCATTTAAAATTTCTCGTTTATCCGATTGACGAAATTCCAATTGGCGATTCTTTTAATCACTTAAAAATATCTACAGTAAAAATTTGAGATCATAACTAAATTCCTAAATTGAGTTATGACATTCGTAATGGGCTGCAAATTCTGCCAGAAAACGCAGCCTGAACCTTCGATACGGAAAAATTCATAAAACGCTCAATTTTCGTCGAACCTTTTAATTAAAACATCTTCCTATTTACCCACCTTTAGTCCCTCATGTTTTGTTTTTATATTAAGTAGGCCACAACCTACTTATTTCTAGTAACATTCCCTCTTATTAACTAGGTTAATTATTCCTAGTTAACTTGATGGGTTCGGAGAGTCATAAACCGTTTTGTTTTAAGTCCCGTAAATTCGGGCATTTTACATACTTTGTTTTCTCAAAGTATTTATCCTCCTGTTAATTAATATCAAGTTTATTTATTTAAATCCTAATATTTACCGGGTTAATTTTTACCACTAACGGTATTTTACCCGTTCATAAATGTTAACGTGGTTTGATTACCAAACCCGTTTTCGGGGTGTTACATGTTTGGAGACTTGGTGTAGTCTTGTTCACTTTGTTACTAGACAAGTGCATTCCAAACATGAATAGTGTTTGGAGACTTGGTGTAGTCTTGTTCACTTTGTTACTTGGAAATTGTTTAGTGACTTAGGTTGATCGATTAGGAGGTTTTTGAACCTCAGACTTTTTGAATTAACACCTTAACTTAAGCCCCTCAACCTGTAGATTAGTTGGGGACAAGGTTTGGTCCATGTTTATCCAAGAAAGATAAGCAAAAGTTGTAGGAGATGAAAGTTTTATTAAAAAACAAAATTTAAACCTCAATTTGGGCCTCAAATGTGGTGATGTTCCAACTTAGTTTACGATGGTAAACTTGTGGACACATTCCTAGAGATGTTCCAAGTGAGATGAAGCAAGAAAACATGAAGAAAAATGGTGAAGAAGGAGCTCAAAACTTAGTGTTTTGAGACTTGATACAAATTTGCCTACTTGAAGATTTAGAGAACATTGTGAAAGTTTGAGAGTAAATTTGAGGTGTGTAAAGGTTGGAGGTGTTGTGGGAGGCACTTATTTATAATATGGCATTAGGGTTTGGGTTATTAAAGGCTTAGGAGGTGATTGGAGATGAAAAGAGGTGGAAAACGAATCAACCCGCGAGCTGGGAACAACCAGCTGCGGATAAAGCCTGGTCATGCTACGCGACCATCCCAACCCTCTCCCGTCGTGTGGCGTGATGGGTCATGTTTCTCAATTTTTTGCATTTTGTTCAATTTCAGCCCCTGTACTTGGTTTTTAGGTTATTTTATGTCGTTTTCTTATATTTTAACTTGTTTTTAGGTATTCAAAGTGTATCCAAGTATGATATGAGTATAATGCATGCACGATTGATATTTCCATGTATGACAACCAAGTATGGGAATTGGTTGTAGCACCTCTTAACTCCAAAGTAGTTGGAAGTAAGTGGGTTTTCAAGAAGAAAACCGATATGCATGGTAACTTGGATACTTATAAAGTGAGACTTGTAGCAAAAGGTTTCACTGAAACTCAAGGGATTGATTATGATGAGACCTTCTCGCCCGTAACGATGCTAAAGTCAATTAGGATGTTATTTGTCATACATGCATAATATGATTATGAGATTTGGAAAATGGATGTCAAAACGGCTTTCCTTAATAGATATCTTGAGGAAGATATCTATATAGTTCAACCTGAAGGTTTTGTCGATCCAAAACATCCTAACAAAGTATGCAAGTTAAAGAAATCAATCTATGGATTGAAACAAACATCTAGAAGTTGGAATCACCGTTTTGATGAAGAGATTAGGGAATATGGATTCATCAAAAACGGCGATAAAGCTTGTGTGTATAAGAAGGCTAGTGGGAGCATCATCACTTTCTTAGTATTGTATGTCGATGACATTCTACTATTTGGAAATGACATTCCAACCATGGAAGGTGTAAAAACCTGGCTTGGAAGTTGTTTTTCCATTAAGGATCTTGGTGAAGCCGCCTATATTTGGGAATAAAGATCTATAGGGATAGATCAAGGCGCTTGATAGATTTAGACCAAAGTGCATACATTGCCAAAGTCTTGAAAAGGTTCAAGATGGAGAACTCTAAGAAAGGTTTAGTACCTATGCAAGAGGGGACAATATTGAGTGCGTCTCAATGTCCAAGCTCAAAGGATGAGTAAGAAAGAATGAAAGGAATCCCATATACGTTTGCTATAGGATCCATTATGTATGAAATGATATGCACTAGACCAGACATGTCATGCACTTTAAGCATGACGAGAAGATACCAGCGAAATCCAAGTAACGGTCATTGGATGACTATTAGAAAGTATATTGAAATACCTTAGAAGGACTAAGGATATGTTTCTAATATATTGATCTGGTGAAGAGGAACTCGTTGTAAAGGGTTACACGGACACGAGTTTCCAAACTGATCGAGATGATTCTCGATCACAATCAGGATAGCATTGTCCACTACAGAATCAGAATACATCGCCTTTTCATTAATCGAGATAATTCATATGGATCTGCCACTTGAATTATTGCCGATCTAGGGGTAGTCCCTACCATTCAGGACCCCTAGAGATCTTTGTGATAACAATGGTGCGATTGCTCAAATCAAGGAACATCGTGAACATCAAAAGACTAGGCACATTGAACGGAGTTTCAACTACATAAGGGATGAAGTTGAAAAAGGGAAAGATATGTATTCGCAAAGTTCACACTGATCAAAATATTACGGATCCACTCACGAAGCTCCTTGAACGGGCAAAGCATGAAGGGTCATACTTGTGCCTTAGGACTTCGATATTCTAGTGATTGGATTTGATCTATTTTGTATTTGGATATTGGAACAATTATTATTTTAACTCTCTCACATGGCGTGTTGAGTTATGTTCCATTTTAGCATGTTTAAATCCATGAATAAGTTACTTATTCTAAATGTCCATAGTCGATCATACTTGTGGGAACAAATATGAATCTAAGACTATTATGAATTTGGATTGGTGGATATTCATTAAGTATGAATATAGAGCAAAGTGTTGCTGCCAAAGTTCATAGATATTTGTGGGATACAAATATTGGACTGACTCGCTCTCAAATGTTATTGCATGGAATCGTTTGTGATTGATCATAAGTAAATTTGAGTAAAGGAGAATATCATAGTATCCTCTGACCTGAGATACATATTGGGTCTTGATATTCACCAAGTATTATACCTTGACCTAGTTCTTCGCTGCCTGTAATAAGGCAGTACATAAGACTAAACTCAGGTGTGGTACAAGTTGATTGTGAGAGACGTATGTAGTCAAGAAGGGATTTGTTCCTCTTATTCGTTGAGAGTAAGATGTCTAAGGCCTGCTAAAGTTAAATCAACAGAGAGTGATCACTCTATGTCTCTGGATTTGACATGACATCTGTAACAAAGGATAAATGATAGATTCAACTAAATCATGTTCAAGTAAGGGACTTGAAGGGGATGATGTTATTGAATGGGACATATAGTCATACGTATTAGGGGTAGTAAACTATAGTTAGGTGGTCTTTACTATTTGCATCAATCTTCTATGTATCTTGTGCAAGTGGGAGATTGTTGGACTCTGTATGCCCAAGACACATATTAAATTGATGTGACTAGTATGTTATGATCCAAGTCGAGTCATACCAAAAAACAAGCTAGACAAACACTTATAATATTTATTTATGATATGATCAAACAAATAAATATTAACACTTAGAATATTTAGAAATTGGTTTTCTAAATAATTGCACTTGAGAAACTAATAAATTATATGGATAATTTATTTTGAGAGAATATTTTATTTTATTATTTAATGGGTTAAATAACATTATAAAAGTTATGATTTGTTGCATAAAAGTCTTATAAATATACGATGTTATATTTATAAAAGTTATAAATATAATACAAGACTTAAAATTGGAAAAGGAAAACTTTTTATTGGCCAAAATTTATGGCCCTATGGCCGGCCACCTTCTCTTCCCAAGGGGGTTTTTCCTCCAATTAGACTATGGGGTATGGGGCGGGAGTTGGGGTGTGGGTTGGGTACAAACGCCCAAGTCACCACCTCGGGTGGGCTTGGGTTTTGGTGTGGCCCCTTAGGCGGGGGTTTCAGCCCGGGCGTTGGGCGTGCCTAGCGGTCTTCCGTGGCCTACATAGAAAACGTAGACAAACTGAAATGTAAAGTAACTCAAATTTTACCACCTAGTTAAAACGTAGACAAACTGAAAACTTACATAGAAAAATAAGTTGGTCAAAATGACATTTACAAAGTTTTTAAAAAGTTAAGCATGTAATATTTTTTACCATGTACATAAAAAAATAAGCTCGTAAAACTCAAGATGGGCAAAAATAACATTTATACAATTTTAGAAAAGTTGAGCGAACATAAATGTAAGTACCGAAAGTTGAGAAGTTAAGACGAAAACATGAAAAAGAAAACAAACACAACTAAAAGACATGATAAAAATAAGAGTAAACTGCAATTTTACCCCCTGAGGTTAGGGGTGATTGGCACCCTTACCCCCCCCCCCCCTAACGAAATAATTGCAATTTTACCCCCCACTGTTTGCTGTTATGTCGCAACCTTACCCCCCCCCCCCCCCGGCCTCAAATTTGTTGACTTCACAATTAAAACGAGAATGATTTAAACGATTGAAACGATTTTAACGAGTTAAACGAATTGGATAAACGATTGGTTTTTGGGTGGTGATTAGATAATGGGACGGGTGTGATATGATAAAAGCATGGTAGATACGCCGCTGGTACATCTTATATATAAGTGTTTTTATCATATTACATTCCGTGGCATTATTTAGTTCACTCGGTTAAACGATTTTAAAACGATGTCACAAAACGATGTTTTCGAAAGGATATAAACCATACGAGTTTTATTAACGAGATGATTTACAATTTGGTTTTTCTTAAATAAATGTTTATCTGTTGACTATAAGTTGAAATGACTATAATGCCCTTTCATATTATCCCCTGTGTTTTGTGCACTCTGTGAAATTACCCCCTGCCACCACTGCCACCGCCATTCACCACCACAACCACCACTGCCACCTCCAGCCACCACTCTCAACCATTTTTAAGTGTTTTGTCACTAATTAAGCAGTCTTGCACATGTTTATCATAATAAATTAAGCAATCTTAACATCCTCCGTAGCAACTTCCATCAACACCGGTCATCTTCTCCGACCACTCATCTCCGGTGTTGATGACAGGGGATGTTCTTGCTCTGGCTAACAAGAGTTTTTTGCAGATCTAATGCTATTTTTGAAAAAGATGATCAGGTATGGGGAAACTGATCGGAGAAGATGGGTTTATCATCATCAGAGATCGAAAGTTTTTGAATCTGAAAGTTTTTGAACCTGAAACCCAGAAAGAATTGTTGATAAATGATGAGTTTGTCATCATCAGAGATCGAAATAATCGTGTCAAAAGACAACACAGCAGCAGCGGAACAAGTGGTGATCGCTGACGTATTTGGGGCTTGTGCTTACGGTGATCTTCTCAAACTAACAAAATTCGTCCAAGAAGACGGTGCTTCTCTCTCTCAACCGGATGGTAATGGCTATTACCCCCTTCAGTGGGCATCTCTTAATAACTTTGCTGACGTTGCTCACTATATTATTCAGGTACTTCTTAATACACCACACCACTCATTTGTAAATTAATCAGATCAGATCTGACATCTCACTTGTTTGTTTGTTTGATGGATGTAGCATGGTGGGGATGTGCGCGCTGTTGATAACGTCCGCCAGACAACATTGCATTGGGCCGTTGTTCGGGGTTCGGTTGCAGCTGCAGATGTTTTGTTACAGCTTATTGATATAACTTAGTAGTGTCAAATCTCTTCTAATACACCGAAGCCATAAGTGGAAGTGGAGTACAGGATAAAAAGCCATTCAGATAAACTAGAAAATACCGATCTGTTAAGACACGGGAGTACAGGTAAGCAATTAAACCAGATCCCTCTGTCACAACAGCTCCATCTCCGTCTCCGGTCATCCTCTCCGGCGACCATTGAACCTCCTCTGTCTCCTTCCGGATGGTTGTGGTGGTGAATGGCGGTGGCATGGTGGTGCCCGGTGGTGATTATTGTGGTGGATGAGAGAGAGACAGGAGAGAGATGGTACCCGGGCAAGAAAAGGGTTTCAGGGATATTGAAGAAGAAGAACTATGTATTTTTTATATATATATAATAACAATAATAATAATAAATATAGGGTAAGATTACCAAAATACCCTTACCTATAAGGGTCAAACTACCATTGACTGAGGCCGGGGGGTAAGGTTGCGACATAACAGCAAACAGTGGGGGGGGGGGGGTAAAATTGCAATTATTTCGTTAGGGGGGTAAGAGTGCCAATCACCCCTAACCTCAGGGGGTAAAATTGCAGTTTACTCTAAAAATAAAAAACCTTGAGTGACATTGGCTACGGTACTTTCCCTTCCCTCAAATGTTATTTATAATACTGGCATGGGAAATGAAATCGAATGAAAGGGAAAACGTAATTAAAGCACACCAACAATATGCTATTATTATCCTAATACCTAAAATGAAACAATAGTTAAAACGTGGTTTCAACATCCTACTTTCCGTGTTATAAATTTACATTGAAATAGTTGGTAAACGGGTAACAAGCTGTGTCGCTACCCCTTTTTGAATAGCAAAACTAAGTCTTTTAAAAACTACGTCTATAGATCTCGGGGTGATAACATTACTACGCATGACCCTTTGAACTCAACTATGTAGGTCCACAGCTTCAACTATGTAGGTCCACAGCTTCTGGTGGTTTTATCATTACCTTCCATTGTATCGAGTTACACACAATAAGTTTTAGGATAAGCACAAAAATATCACTCAGGGCAATGTTTATAAAAACTTTGTATGAAATTTGATTGTGCGCAATGTTTATAAAAACGTTTTTTCGATTCTATAGAAAAATAACATTGTATCTATATGTATGCTATTTGAAATGAATTTTTCATGAAACAGTTCATGATAGTTATTTAACCTTTAGAGTTATCTTTTTAATGCAATTTGATGTGGTTTTGTTTGGTGGAAAGATCTGATAAATGCGTAAAAGTCTTAACAATAATCAGTTAACGAATAACTGCTTAATTAAAGTTTTATCATATTTCAATCATCATCGTGTGACAATAAGAATTTGATCTTGAGCAATAGCGTGTTCGTTACCGATATTGGTTTAAAATTTGACTAAGCCCAAGCTAACTAATAAAAGGTTAGCTTTCACATAAGTTTAAGTTCTACTGAAATCAAAACTCATCTCATCCTGAGTAACAAGTAGTCACTCTCAACCCTTGGGTCGTCTCCATGAATCCTCGAAATTCTGGTGGCCCAGGGTAAATAAAAAAATGGACTCCTAAAATAGAATTTTCTTTCTTTAAGTTAGAACTATATAGTTTAAAAAATCGGGCCCCTGGAGGGAGCGGGCCAAGGTCGGTAAAACCCAAATACAGTATGTATTATGTACCGCCGGTAAATCCGGTTCTACCTGTTCAAACCATTGAACCGGTTTGCATTATCTTAAAACTTGATTTTTTAATTATAATAAAATACGATATTAAGATGCTACCGACCTTCCATTGTTGGTAACTAACCTTGTGCCTTCCATTCCAATATTTCATCGCTATTGAAACTGTTACCCACATCGTCCAATGTAGTATTGTTTATAAGTAATAAAAATGCTCTTAAATGCGTAACGTTTTACAAGAAAATAGTTGTTTTTAGATAAAACATACACGTATATACATATACGAACACTTGTGTACACATCTACCTATATATACTCATACAAAGATACATACATATACATATACACATACACATACAGGATGCATACATATAGATACATACACAAAGACATACAATCGTACACATACACATGTGCGTAGATACATACATATAATAACTTTAATTAAACAATCATCATCATTTAGTTAAGGTGTTATAGTGATAGATGGCAAGGTAATAGAATAAAACAACAAAATAAATGTTTTAGTCGGAAAATGGTTTGAAATTTCCGGCCATTTTCTGACAACAATTTGTTTATTATCATTTTTTGCGCTTTAAATGTCATTTTTTTGTTTCATCTTTTGTACACCTTAATTATGCAACAAATACTTTTATTTTACCAACTTATACGAATTATATATATATACGTACTTGTGTACTATCAAGATTGGTTACTTAATATTATTTTATTTTTATTATTACTAAAAGGATATATTTGTTTAGTATTATTTTTATATACAATAATTAGAATACAAAACAATAATAATTTTTTGGTTTTACTTTTTCCGACTAGTTTCCGACAAACATTTCTCATTAGTTATTTTGTTAACTTTTCCTACCATTTTCCGACTAGAATTTTTCTTTTCTTTTATTTTTTTTTTTTGTCGGAACTTAGTCGGAAGTTTTCATCAAATTTTCGACCATGTTTTCTTTTGTCGGAAAATGTCAAAATATTTATTAATTACGAGATTATTTTCCATAAAAACATAGATTACCTTTTATTTTTAAAAGATTCATGATAAACAATGTTCCATTTTATTTTTAAAAGACTCATGATAAATAATATAATAAAAATGTTATTAAAATATAAGACCTAATCAATATATTGATACTCTAAAATCCTTTTAAAAACAAAGTTGTATGATTTCTTTTATTTGTAAATAAAACGATTTTTTTTAATTACAGATTTGTACTTAATTTTTGGAAACTGTTGTTGATAGCAATGTTTTGGAAACTATTAAATAGATAGTCAATATATATATATATATATATATATATACTTAATAAAACTATTTTTAAAATATTAGGTTATAATCAATTTATGGAAACTATTAAATACATTTAAAAAAATTGTAAAATATTTTATGTTTATAAACAATCCGGAAAACAAAATATTTATAAATATATCCGTACCCTACATTATTTCCTAAAAAATATATAACAAAATATATAGCCGTTATTTTTTTAACATATTTACAATACATAAGACAATAAATATTGTTTTTAAGTAAAAAAAATAAAAATCGTAAATTGTATAATATATCATTTATTTTCAATGTAATAATTTGTATTGAATTACAATTCTATAAATTATCTATTTTAGGACAATATCTTTTTTTTCAATCATGTTATTTATGCAAACAATAGACAATTACTTGGTCCACAATTCAGATCTCTTACTATGGGGAAGGATCCACTAAAAAGTGGATTTTGCTTAAGTAGCCTAAGAAGGATTGTGATGATGACATGTGACACTCCTAATAAGTAGGAATGAATGGCATTTTTGTCCTTATAAATAGGAGTGAAAATGACATGTGTCACCCCTTTTGTTTTTTAAAAATACAACAAAAAAAATCTAGTATAAAAAAATCTAGCACAAAAAATCTAGTACAAAAAAATATAGCACAAAAAATGTAGTACAAAAAAAATCCAGCACAAAAAATTGTGAAAAAAATTTAAGACAAAAAAATTAGCACAAAAATATAGTACAAAAATCCAACACAAAAAATGTTATACAACATAGAAATACAACACATTTTAGTGGGTTTTTTAGTCTTCATATTTTATATAACAATATGGTACTCAAAGTAAAGATAAAAAGACGCTCGATTTTACGGTGAAATTTTTATGAAAAAATAATGTTGTATAAAAAAGAGTAAAATGCACGGATAGTCCCTGTGGTTTGGTAAAATTTCACCCTTAGTCCCCAACTTTTGGAAATTACACCCGTGCTCCCTGTGGTTTGACAGTTTGTTACTCAGATGGTCCCTCGAGTGGATGTCCGTTAGTTTTCTCCGTTAACTCCATATGAAATTACTTATTTACCCCTCTTTTAAAAAAACAAAAAAACTACCCTTATGATCTCAAGTGGGCACCTATTAACTAATTATAAAAACCTAATCTTCTCCCACCCCTGTCATCTTCTCTACACCGCCAACCTTCACCGTCACCCTCTACAGCCGCCTCCACCCTCCACTGACTTCAAATTCAACTGTGACGAAACTTCATCTTCAAATTCAACCAGAAGCCCTAAAAACCCATAAACCAATTAAATGTAACACGAGTCAAATGCTTTAGATCAGTTGGCCAACCCATCTCTATCAAACCAATAAGTCGTAACGTCGTCGTCTTCGTTACATGGTGCGACTGTGGTGGGGGTGGTGCCGAAGTTACGGTTGTTGTTTTGGGCATGAATCAAACAACACAGATCTGGAGTTTGTACCGGAGTGGCCTAAAGCAACACATGATCATAAACAGATCTGGAATTTGTATGGATTTGTACAAATGGATTTGTGCGATGGATTTGTATAGGCAGCTGGCTTTGTGCAATGATGATAGATGATGGTGTATAGATGGATTTGTGCCCACCTTTTGAATTTGTGTACTAGATTGGGACTCGATTTGTGTTATGGAGTGTTGGTGAATTTTGAAGATGTGTTCTTAGAATTGGATTTTTGGATGAATTATTAATGTGTTCTTGCTAAGATGAGTGAACTGATGAATGAGTAACTGTTGAATGATGATGATGTTGATGAATATAATAAAAGCAAGGGTAATTTTGTAATTTCACATGGACTTAACGGAGAAAACTAACCCCATCCACTCCAGGGACTATCCGTGTAACAAACTGTCAAACCACAGGGAGCACAGGTGTAATTTCCAAAAGTTGGGGACTAAGGGTGAAATTTTACCAAACCACAGGGACTATCCGTGCATTTTACTCTATAAAAAAGTTATGAACGTTTAAAAAATACGGGTGGAATATGCATGTGCCTTGCATGTGGAGACAGAAAATCTATAAATAGGATTTTCCCAAGATACCCTTGCACTCCTCCTTTCTCCTACACTTTGATCTTAACCATTGATTTGAAAAATGAATGGTTAAGATTCGTTCTCATCCTACTTAGGCAAAATAAACTTTTTATTTGATCTTATCCCCTCTTACTATAACCTAGATGATTTTGTCTTATAAATATACATAATACCTCATCATCTTCAACCAATTCAAAATTCATATATCATTGAAGATGTTTAATTGTTTTTTACTATGTTATTATCAACTTTATTTCTGTATTATATGTTTTGTATTAATTTTCTTTGTGTATAGAGATTTTACCGAGGAATTATCACAATTGGGTAGCTGATTACAAGCTAGCTCCTGACGGTATGGTTCGAATCATTACGATGGATGGAAAAGTTTTTACTGTCAAAATTAGGAGAGCAGGTTCTTCATACTTTTTCCACGACGGATTGTTCAATATGATTCAGTCATTAGTATTGCCAAAGGATTCATTGCTTTTATTTTAGTACCAAGGTAGTCTAACTTTTAGATTGATATACTTTTATCAAGATTTGGCACTTGCTCAAGGCGATTTCTTATATTGCTAAACCTTCGAGTTATCTAAACAGAAAGATCATTTGGTAATTATATTAATTGTTTTTTAAGTATGTACTATATTGGTATAGTATTTAACAAATTATATAAAACTTTCTTTAATATGAAATACTTTTTTTCTTGCAGCTTATCGATAGATTATTTTTGTACATCATAAGATGAAGAACATAATACATACGAAACATGTTACTATAACCGTTTTTCCTAACCATATATGGCAAGTTGTTATGGAAAAACATGGTGAAAATTTTTATATGACTATCGGATGGAATCGCATCATAGAAGACATGAAAATTCAAGATAAACACTTTATTGTCTTCGACATGATTTCCGAGTCAAAGTTTGATATTATGCTTTTTAAAGGGACCGAAGCTTTGGTCCGTATCCCTGAACGACGTCTTGCACGTGTTAAAGAAGAAGTTAATGAGGAAGTTGCCGCTTAATTTATTTAATATTCTTTAAGCTATGATATAACAAACAAGAAAGCAACTTTGTTTTTTCTCAGTATTACATTTTATAACTGTTTAATTTTACAAACGTTGTTATTATTTATTAATCTACCTTATTCATCATGCAATTTTCATTTATTAATATATATGTATATTTATTTTTTTAGATAAAAAGATTCACAACCCGTGAGTATTCATGGGTGATAACCTAGTATAATACGAAACTAATAATATTAATTGAAGGAACCTATCATTTTCCCACTAAAACGAAACCTGAGAGGCCCTAATATACTGACATTTGGCTCACACTTATTTTCATTTATTATATATAATAGATAATAGATAATAGATTTATGACAAACAATTTTATTATTTAACTCAATTAATACATATACGAGAGTATAACCTACTTAAGTAATAAAATAACATATTTGTTTCATATTCGTGTCATATAAACAAAAGTAACAAACTTAAATTACTTAATCATATATAGTTACTTTTCATCATTTGAAAGCACAATTCTGACAATAGTCAATTTATATATCACTTAACAACCCCTTTATTTAACTAACCAAACACATAAATTTGTAAATAAAAATGAACTTCAATGGATTGGTAAGGTCTTATTGTAAATGTGGACCAAAGTCTTCAGATTGATGGGCGATATTTCATCTTTGTCTCCAGCCCAAAATGCCTTGGCGATGAGCTCATATGTACGCTCTGATGGGTGAAAAAAGTCCCAAAAGAAGTACTCATTTGGGTTTTTACACATCGTGTAACCAAATATCCCACATTGCCACCCTCCATTTAGGGGCCCATTCCCACAACATGCATCATTTATATTGGTAAAACCTAAAGCATTTTTTTCAAAGAAAAGCAAAATTGTTATCAGATAAACACATATAGTGAACAATGAACTATGTTTAATAAGAAAATACAAGCAAGGAGAAGTACCATATTCTTTAGCATTGTCACGATACTTTTGTCCAGTGACATACACTGCTGCGTACAGACCGATTGCGCCAGGATACCTGCTAGGTATGCTATATACAAAACGTTTCAAGCCAGCATTAAAATATACAGCCATCTCGTCCATCTTATCAAGGCATCGATCAGTAGGTGTACCACGTATGAGGACTCTTCTAGGAATGCACCCTATCGGGCCCAATGAGAAAAGAACAATCCTACGACCTCCACACATGTAGATTTTGGTTGTGAAGCGGTCCACTTCTTTCAACATGGCATCTACATAGGTTTCCATCGTCATATTCGACGCCCCGGGCAATAGGAAATAGGAAAACACGTCATTTCCGCCGGATACAAGGAAAAATAAAGATTCATTAATTTGTTTTAAGTGTATATGTTGATGAGTAGAGTTTTCCAAATGTGGAGGTTTTGCTAGTAGGGCTTCAAATTGCTGTAGTTGGACTTGGATAGATGTCACCCCCTTGTAATCAAACATGGTACAAAACAAAATGAATGAAGAAAGAATAGTTCCAAGTAATTTACAACATGGCACCATTGACTTCCATAAATGATAACTAATCCTCCATGTGTATATGGTTAAAACTTAAAACTCAATAGGTTTAATATTATGCTGATCACTTCATAGTCTTTTGGGTTTGTAAAATGCCAAAATGGTCCCTGAGTTTAGGTCACTTTAGCCACTTTAGTCCAAAAATGATACTTTTTGTATCTCGGTACCTGAAGGTTCATTTTTGTTGTCATTTCCATCAAATTGGCAAAATGGTTATAAATTTCCGCCTTTTTGTCGTTTTTCTCATTTAAATGATATTGCTGATGGAGTTCAGGTATAAATTGATGATTATACCCTCCATTCAAATGAGAAAAAATGATAAAAAAGAGATTAACAGAAATTTCTAACCCAATTTGACAATTGGATGAAAATAGCAACAAAAATGAAAACTCAGGGACCCATATACAAAAAGTTTCATTTTTGGACTGAAGTGGCAAAAGTAACCTAAACTCAAGGACCATTTTGGCATTTTACTCTTTCATAAATAACCTTTATTATTAAATGTAACACCCCAAAAACGGGTTTGGTCATTAAACCAAGTTCATTGGGATGAGCGGATAAAATATCGTTATTGGCAAAAGTTAACCCGAAAAACATTAGGATTTAATTAAATAAACTAAATCTTAAATAAAGGGTGAGCAAATACTTTTAGTATATAAAGTTAACAAAAGGCTCGGGCTATCGGGACATAATTTAAGTCAGGTCGTAGCATCCCCAAACTTAGCAAATATAATTACCATGCTTGTTTTATAAAAATTGGCACGAGGTACATAATTAGGAATATTAACCTAGTTAACGTTGACGGTTGTTGGGGTGATTCATAAACAAACCGAATACAACTAAACCATAGGGTCTAAAAGGGGTATGAACAAAAGATATGGGTACTTAAAAGATAAAAACACAAAACACACACACGAGAGAGAGAGAGAGAGAGAGTGTGTGTGTGTGTGTGTGTGTGTGTGTGTGTGTCGTGAGTTAGAGAGGGAGAGAAGGGAAGAACCTTTACAACCTTCAAGCACAAAACCTAGAAATCAAGGGTGAAATTAAGTGGATTTTGATTGCATGTTGAAGGTTTTAGCTCTCTAACATCATCTAAACAAATGTATGTGAACAATTAAGTGATTTGATTAAGTGTTCATGCATGACTTGAAATGTGTTTAGATGATATTATGAAATTTATGATGTTGTAATGTTCATAAACAACAAACTTGCTTGTATGGGTGAAATACGTAAACAATTTTGTGATTTGATTAAGTGTTAATACATGACTTGAAATGGGTTTACATGATATGATGAAATTAATGTTATATTGATGTTAAAAGGTATTTGAAATCATCTATACATGAATGTTTGAAGTCTTTGACTAAGTTAGATTTTTTTAGTAAATTCCATACATATGATGAAATGGGTTATTTCATAATTATGAAACAATCCCAAATTCTTGTATAATAGTTGATGAACTAGCATGTGATAATTAAAAGTTTATATTGACTTGATGTTCATAAGTATATAAACTTGCTAAATTGAATGAATTGTTTTGGTTGAGAAATTTAGTTAAAAATATGGCCTAAAAATGATACCCACCAAATATATGATAAAATGCCTATATGAGTTTTATTCAACTTGTTAGTGCATATAAATGTCAATTGGCAGTTTGACTTTTAAAAGTTAAACTGACCTATAAAAAGGAACGGATAAGAAAAATGTTATAGAGGTCCATAAGATGGATGGTTATGGTATATGATAACTAATCTAACCATCTTGTGGATATTGTATTCTAGTTTGACGCTTGACAAGGTAAGTGGAAGCTTGGAAAGGAATGGGTCAAATGGGTCGAGACGCGAGAAAGCATGATCGGACGCAAAGTAAGTAAAACATACACCTCCTAGATTAGAAGCTTTGTTTTTAAATGAAAAGTAGACGGTTAAAATCAATGATTGGTTAAAATCAATGATTTGTTAAAATCAAGACCCTATGGTGTAAACCATAATGGGGCGAATGAACCAAATGACGAGTAATCACATTTAGGTGATTAAAGAATTTTTTTTTTTAATTTAACCCTATGGTGTAAACCATAATGGGCCAAACGAGCAAAATGGCGAGTAATCACATTTAGGTGATTAAAATAATGAATTTTGAAAAAATGACTTTCTGACGCGAGCCAAATGGGTCGAACAAGTGAAAATGAGTTTTTGGTGATAAACCAATAAACTTTCGAAATATGACTTTCTGACGCGAACCAAACGGGTCAAGTGAGTAAAAATGAATTTTTTTGTGATAAATACTTGCTGACGTGAACCAAATGGGTCATTCAAGTAAATAGTAAAGTTTTGATGATAAACACTTGCTGACGCGTACTAAACGGGTCAAACAAGTAAAAAATGAGTTTTAAGGATAAACACCTGCTTACGCGAACCATACGGGTCAAATGGTGATGTTGTCACCATTTGCGCGTAGTATTTAACGCTAGTTATTGTTAAGTGTCATACTTACAGGTAAGCTTATTATACGGGCAAGTATTGCCATAACTAGTGGAAGAATTTGCAAGGTATTGAAAACAGGTCATGGTTGTGAGTTGCGCCAGGTATGTAAAATGGGTTATGCTCTCGGTAAGGGCTTATGATCAAACTAGAGTCAGTCGAATCAAGGGAGGACACTAGACCACTCAAAGTGAGCTAGGTCTTGTATTTCGGATGCAACGGCTATTAGAGTCACACATATGTCCACAATGTAAATATTTGACTAGAATGCCCCAGGATGATAAATCAAGCAAATTACCTTTAAGAGTATAGTAAAAATAATAAAACATTAAGTCTTATATTTGGGTTGATCCTTCCGGTAACATAAAAGTGGGAGGCGCAAGGCTTTTTTTGGCTTAAAGCCTCCTAACGTGTCGTTTTACGTAAAATGCTATACTGGAAGATAATAACGAGATGTTAAGGTTTGCCTAGTGTAACAAACCATAATTAAAGTTTTAGTTGGTAGAAATGATGAAAATACTGATAAGAAAATAGGAGGCATGATTTAGAATTCGAAATGCCTTTAACGGGTCGATCAGGTAAATAACTACAAACCAAACGAATGATTTAAAAAGCTAAAGGATCCGGGTTTGGGTCATGGGTTTGAACCTATAATCTATACTATATTATAATGCATGAGAGAGAGGCATTTTAAGATACCCAAAAAATAACAACTTTTTCTCTCTTAATTTATAAATACACCTCTAAAATGAGGGTAAATTCGTCTTTTAAACGATAATTATAATTTATCCCGCGATTTATTACACTTAAATCCCTAAGTTTTAACATAATTATAGGTAATTAGTTACACTTTTCTCCCTCCACAACAAACTTATAATTCTTTTAAGTATTCTTATCATATCTTATAAACTATAATGTTTTAAAAATCCAAAAGTACTATGACAACCTACTCATTTTTGTCGACGTTTCGATAGTTGTATTGGTCAGTATTGACTTGTGGTTTAAAAGGTACAAGTAGATGATGCCTTAGTGTACAAGTGATTAAAGCCCAACGTACCCTCATTTAACCAAAATTAACTAAATCGAACCATTCATATTTTCATATATTTCTAGCTTTTATACCTTTAGTTCATGTATTTCATATTTATACCCTCATTTTATGTATTTATACATCCATTTCATGTACCTATACATCCATTTAATGTATTTATACCTAAATTTCATGTATTTCTAATCAATTATTTTTGCCCAAGTTTGGTTTTGGCTATTAACCGAAATTAAAAAAATCAAACAAAAACCGTCAATCTAACTGAATAAACCAAACCGATTAACTGAAAATGGATTAGTTAATAAAATAGACCAATCGATAACCTCGATTTCAGTTGAGGATAATAATCTAACCAACCGAACAATGCACACCATGGCAATGTCTGTGTTTCCCCTCGTATTGTGCATGCACCTATTGGTTATTAACCAAGGGGAAGATTCATTTGAGAAGAAATTTAGTGTGAGAAGAAAAAGAAGAAAAGGCATAATGGTAAAACATTAAATAGTTTATAACTCCTCCTATTAATTATGTTATCTCTAATTAATAAAGCAAAAAATATTTTATCCTACACATTTCAAAATTTATCCTACATGTATCTTACACTTACCGAAATTTACCCTACGCATATTTAAATTTATCATACACATTTAAGAATTTATCCTACACATATACTAAAATTTATCCTACATATGTCGAAAATTGTCCTTCACCTTAAATTATTTTATCTTGAAAGAGTATATTTAAAAGTGAGTTACAAGTTTAATTAGTTAGCTAATTAATTATAATTAGAAATTTACCTATATACCCTTAGTAATAACATTAAATACACATATTAAATTAAGTAAAACAAAGCATTTCTATTGGTTTAAAATTTATTCTTTTTATTCTTACAAATTTTTTCTTCTCATTTGAACCCTCCACTATTAAGGGAACTAAAACCAATTATCGGTGAGCAATAACTAAATCGTTAACCTAAACCAAACCAAAAATAGACGAAACCGAACCAAAATCAACAAAAAACTGAATTAACCAAAAACCGGTTATCAAATTTTTTGTACACTCGTTAACCAAAATTAGCTGAACCGAACCAAATCATTCATATTTTCATATATTTCTACCTTTTATACCTCCGGTTCAAATATTTCATATTTTATATCTCCATTTCATATATTTTTACTTTCATTTCATGTATTTATACCTTGATTTCATATATTTTAAGCAAAAGTTTTAGCCCAACTTTTGTTTTTGCTATTAACTGAAATTAAATGAACCAAATTGAAAACTATCAATCAAACTGAATAAACCAAAGTGGTTAACCGAAAACTGATTGGTTAATAAAATAGACTAACCGATGACTTTGGTTTCGGCTTCGGTTGAGGATACTAACCGAACTGACCGACCCATGCACTGCACAATGTAATGGATTACCTGATTACTTCGTTTTTGATGTATATCTATCACAATAATGCTACAATAAATATTATATAAATAAGAAAACTACCAAACACGAATATGGCAATAACATTTGCCGCTCCTACCGCATCGCGTGGGCATCCTGCTAGTTATAGAATATATATATATATATATATATATATATATAGGATCACGCTAAAATGAGAACCACCTCGAGTTGTAAGAACCGCGAGAACTACACCGTACGGGGCGAGGTGGACCAATTTTTTTTTTCATAAACGTAAATACATGTATTATAAGCACATTTGTAAAAAAAAATTCAAAAAAAAAAGTTTTTGAGCACCTCAAGTGTGCATTTACGGGTACCGTAAATTTTCCGGCCAGATTTACGGGTCCCGTAAATACAAACTTGTGGTGCTCAATACTACACACACGACATTTTTTTTTTTTGAATTTTTTTTACAAATGTTGTTTTTATACATGCATCTACGTTTATGAAAAAAAAATTGGTCCACCGCGCCCCCTACGGTGTAGTTCTCACGGTTCTTACAACTCGAGGTGGTTCTCATTTTAGCATTCCCCTATATATATATATATATAGAGAGAGAGAGAGAGGAAGGTTAACGTACATTACGGCTTAACGTACATCACGTACGACAGGTAATTACGCACGTTCATTTTAAAATCACGCACGTTATAACTCAAAAATCCAAAATCACGCATGTTGAAACACAATAATCACGCATATTGAAAACATTAATCACGCATGTTATAGAACAAATCACGCACGTTGTTGTACATGAAGTACGTTAAGCCGTAATGTACGGTATACTTTTTCTATATATATATATATATATATATATATATATATATATATATATATATATATATATATATTTATAAACGTTCACCATCACCATCTTCAAAAATACAATCAGATCTTAAATAGGCTAATCTGCCGCCCGCCCCCGGAGTTTATGAACTCGCCCCCGACCCCCGATGAACTCGCCGCCGGCATCACCTCCCTTGTTTCTCTCTCTCTCTCACACACTCGTTAACCACCATATTTCTCCGGCACAAGCGCTGCCGCTCACGGCGGTGGTGAGCAGAAGCAACAAATGGGCAACCAGGTGGTGGCTGGTGGGTAGAGGTGGTGCCGATGGTGCTGACTCAAAAATCCTCTTCATCCGGTATACAACCGGTGGTGGGTGGTGGGTGGTGGGTAGAGGTGATGTTCTTACTCCGACTGCAACAACAGAGAAATAAAGAGAGAATGAGAGAGACCGAGGAGAGAGAAAGTTTCAGAAAGTGAAAGACGCCACCGCCGGCGGCGGCTCTAGTGATGTTCTTACCCCGGCCATTTTTTCCGATGATGCATAGATGATGTTTTGTTTTAATATGTGTATTAATAACTTTCATTCTTTACTTTAAACCTCCTTTTTTACTCTCTCTGTGAAGTTTTCCGGTGACCTGAGGCATCTCCGGTGCCGATTGGTCACTGAAAGCAGGGGGTGGTTTGTACCTTCTGTTTAATTATTGATCTCCTTTTTTTGTATATTTTTTATAGTTTGGGTTGAAGTTAAAGATATGGGGATTAAGTTGGCAGTGATAGGCCGAAAAATTTCTTCCGACAATTTGATGACGATGGCGTTGCAAGGACGGTGGAGGGTAGGTTTTTGACCTGCAACCCCACTTTGCAGCCATGATTTTTGGAAAGTTTTGAGCCAACCCCTGTCTTTTTTTCAAGATCCGCACATGCTTTTGATTGTTGTTGTTGGTGTTTATATTTTTTTCCAGTCGATGATGACAAGTTCAACGTATTTGAGACCCCTACTGAGTCGTGATTTTTGGGTGAGTAGAAAAAAAATTTATAAAAAAAATGTTTTTTTTTACATCCGTAAAAAATTTTCTAAAAAAAATTTTAGTTTTTTGTAAAAAATAAATTTGTTTTGTTGTTAAACTTTTTTTGTTTTCTGTAAAAAAGTTTAAAACCGTAAAAAATTGTTTTTTTGTAAAAAATATGTTTTTTGAAAAAAAAGTTTAAACCCGTAAAAAATTTTCTCGTAAAAAAGTTTAAAACTGTAAAATTTTAACGTAAAACTTACGCAAATTGTAAACGTAAAAATTTTAACGTAAAACTATAAAAATTTTACGTAAAACGTAAAACTTTAAAAATTTAACGTAAAACGTAAAAACATTTTCGTGTAAAAACGTAATACGTAAAACTTTTTTATGTAAATTGTAAAAACGTACAACGTAAAACGTAAACTTTTTAACGCAAACGTAAAACGTAAACTTTTTAATACAAAATGTAAAAGTAAACTTTTATGTAAAAACTTTTTAACGTAAAACACGTAAAAAACGACGCGTAAAAAACCGGTCACAAAAACGACACAAAAAAACGGAGCGTAAAAATAGGCTGTAAAACGGGCCGTAAAAAAAACGCGCGTAAAAACGGCTCTTAAAAACATTTTTTTTAACAAATCTTAGAAAAAAGTTATCAAAAAATCTGATTTCAAAATATTCTTTAATAAAAAAATCTGATTTTTAATAAAAAAAAAAATAATTAATGCAATATGACAAAAAAGCTAATAAAAATAATATATATAATAAGACAAAAAAACAAATTTACTTAAATACCCTTTAACAATAAAATATTAAAAACATAATAAGACAAAAAGAATTTTATAATAGTTTTTATTACTTTTAATCTCATCCATCTATCTTGAAGATCTAATGGTTAGAAAGTGGTTCTCTTAACTGGGGGTGGTTTTCATTTTAGCGGCCCACTATATATATATATATATATATACATATATATATATATATACATATACATATATATATATATAGTGTAAGTATATGGAGAAAACCACTTTTATTGAGAAAACCCGGGAAACTCTAAGCTCCCGACATTTTTTTTTTTTTGAAAAAAATAACACATGTAATATACATGTTTTTAAGACATTTGGGCCAAAAAAATCAAAAAAGCGCCGAAGGGTTTTTTTTTAAAAAAATAAACAAATTTCAGCAACTTTGCAATGTAACACGTGTTACACAAAAAATGCTGAAATTTGTTTTTTTTTTAAAAAACCCCTTCGGCGCTTTTTTGGCCCAAAAGTCTTAAAAACATGTATATTACATATGTTATTTTTTTCAAAAAAAAAATGTCAGGAGCTTAGAGTTTCCTGGGTTTTCTAGCTAAAAGTGGTTTTCTATATATATTTTCCATATATATATATATATATATATATATATATATATATATAGGGAGAAGATCATGCGAGAACCACCTCTTATTGCGAGAACCGCGAGAATCAATGTGAACGCAACCAAAAATGCCTAAAAATAGCTAAAAATCACACAATTTTTTTTAATATTTTTATATAAAAATCGCTACTTTTAGAAGCAAAAAAAAAAATTTTTTGGCCACTAAAAGTAGCGATTTGAGCATAAAAAATATTGAAAATTTTTTTTTTAGATTTTTTTAGGTTTTTTGGGGGTTTAGTTTTTAGCATTTTAGCTTGGGGGGGTTAGGTTTTTGGGGGTGGGGGAGGGGGTTTAGGTTTGGGGGGGGGGGGGGGGGGGTTAGGTTTTTGGGGGTGGGGGAGGGGGTTTAGGTTTTGGGGGGGGGGGGGGTTAGGTTTTTTTAGGTTTTTTGGGGGTATTAGTTTTTAGCATTTAGCTGGGGGGGGGGAGGGGGTTAGGTTTTTTTTGGGGGGGGGGGGGGGGGTTTAGGTTTTTTTGGGGGGGGGGGGGGGTGGGGGTTAGGTTTTTTTTAGCTATTTTAGGTTGTGTTCACATTGGTTCTCGCGGTTCTCGCATGAGCTCCTCCCTATATATATATATATATATAGTAGGAGTTGGGTAGAAAGCCTTATTTTCCTAGAAAGTCTAGGTAGCAATCAGAACGTGACATGTGGCATTGAAGGATTTTAACTAAAAGGGCAATTGTGTAATTTGACATTCTATTTTAATTTTGGAATTTATATCTCATTAACTAACTATGCACGATTTTATGGTAACTGATTCTCCATGATTTGCGAATTACTACCAGTCGTAAATATCAATCAAATTCTCATTCGTTCCTTTCACAATCTTGATCAACTTTATTCGTAAATCATTTTTTACGTGAGAGATAGTTATAGCTTCAAACACAATTCTTGATTGCGGATATGGAAAATACACTTCTTTTTCTGTTTACTATTATCTGGTCTGTATCGATTTTTAATTATGTCTGGAAACCACCAGAATGTTCTTGACGTTGTGTTTTTACAGCAAGCAGATTCATACAGTTATGTTTTAGCATTCAGATTCATACAGTTGTGTTTTAGCATTCAGATTCATACATTTGTGTTTTAACAGCAAGCAGATTCATACAGTTGTGTTTTAGCATTCAGATTTATACAGTTGTGTTTTAACAGCAAACAGATTCATACAGTTGTGTTTTAGCATTCAAATTCATACATTTGTGTTTTAACAACAAGCAGATTCATACAGTTGTGTTTTAACAGCAAGCAGATTTATACAGTTGTGTTTTAATAGCAAGCAGATTCATACAATTGTGTTTTAGCATTCAGATTCATACAGTTGTGTTTTAACAGCAAGCAGATTCATACAGTTGTGTTTTAGCATTCAGATTCATACAGTTGTGTTTTAACAGCAAGCAGATTCATACGCTGTGTTTTACCATCCATGCTGGTAATGCTGGAGGATTTCTTGACGCTGTGTTTTAACAGCAAGCAGATTAATACGATGTGTTTTCTTGATGTGTTTCTTCATGAAGGATAGAAGGAAGAGAGAGATAGAGAGAAAATTGCAAGAAATGTGGGGTGGTTATGGAATGATAATTATTTCCATATTTAAAATAATCTAAATGACATATGTACTCCTGATTAATTAAATAATCCTATTTTTAAGAAACACATATTACCAAAATGCCACCAAGATGATCTCAACCATTAAACACACCCATTGGATGGCCCAGATCGCTTCCTAGACTTTCTAGGAAAAACACACTTTCCGTAGGATCCCCACTCTATATATATATATAGAAACGAGATCATGAGAAAACGCCCTAAAGTGTGAGAACGGATGCTTGTCGAACACATGGCGCCCGATATAATCACGGCGGGGGGGCTTTTTTGTCTTTTTATCTTCCTTTTTTCCAATTCGTGTGTCATAACACTGTTTCATTTTTGGCGTCTAGGATTTTCTTGGCGTTTAGTTAGATTCAATAACTACCTGGCGTTTTACCGGTCTTTTTTAGATATGTCTCGTTGAATTAATTGTTTTTGTGTCACATAGATAATATTTTTGGCGTTTATAACGTTCCCAAATTCATTAAAATTAATTAATAATTCTAAAATCTTGGCGTCCATGGTGTTACCAAATTTATTATATACCTTTAATAATTCAAACTTTACAATTTTATTGGCGTTTTTGTAGATTTTACAAGTTGAATTAATCCCATATATGTTTTAAAGGTAATTTTTTTGGCGTTCATGACGTTTTTAATAATTCATTAATAATTCAAAAAATTACAATAAGACGAAATCAAAACAAACTAATAGTCTTCTATGTATGGGATTACATCAGAGATGTACCCATCGCTTTGTTCATCACTTTCTTCAGATTCATCATCATCATATTGTGCATTGGCGTATAAACCATTATCTCGTCTCGTTTTTGCTGCAACCTATACTTAAATATCATGACAACCCTGGATCTTGCATCGTTCGAAGGTGCTAAATCACAGAGTTGTTCAAGAAGATGTAGTCTCTCTGTCTTTAGCATCTCGTCCATCAGCAATGAATATTCCACCCTGTGTCGATAAGTCACTTTAACCGTTCTTGCTTGTTCATCCAACCCCCAACTACTAACTGTTGGTAGACCAGTATCGTAAATATCATCATCATCATCTGCTGGAAATTTTCTCTTCAATCTTCTTATTACCTTTCAAGTCCTTTCACAATCATCGGCCATTGGAATCCCAAGGGCCAGAATATCCCTCTGAACGGCTTCATCCATACTAAGTATCGCCTTGATTGTCTTGACCTTCACCCTTCTCCTATTAGAGAACTTTAGGACGAAATGTCACTCCAACCTCTCAAACTCCATGCAATAACCTGAGCTATTTTTTTAAGTTGATGTCGTTTTAGACAATATGTGGCGTGTTAGAGAATGTGTGGAGTGTTAAGTTTTGTTTTGTTTATCTGTTCTACTTATATAATCACTTTTTTTTGCCTCCAGTAGGATGCAGTCCTATAATGTGACACGTAATTATGGCGTTTTGAAAAGATAAATAAATTCAAGTACCCATGGTGTGGCTTTTAATATAATAAAAGTTAGTAATAAAGTTTCTGTCGTTTCAGTTTACTGTTTGTAGTAATTGTTTGTTCAGCTTCATCTGTTAAGGCTGTATCACGTCCCATCTTTTAGATTTTGGCGTTTTGTATTTTTAATGGCATTTAGATAAAGATGGCACATTGTTCTATTCTCTTGCACATTGTTTTATACATTTTTTTTCAGTTTTTAATAATACTTGTCTAAAGTAATTTTATTATAGTTTTTGTAGTTTGGCGTTTGTGGCATCTTGACGTTTTACAATCATTTTTTTAGATAAATAATGTATTTTTTAACGGAAAATTAGATAACAAACCACAGAAAAAAAATAGAAGCAAAAAAAGTAAACCGTATCCAATCTCTCTCCCAAATCTTCACTGTCATCATTTTCTTTCTTATTTTGAAACTACAAGAACTGTCACAAATATATGGCGTTTTGGTTTTGGCGTGGTTTTTTGTTGTTCGTGTGTTGAAGTGGCTTTGTGGATGTTGGAGACATTGATCGACGTCGTGCGGGTGGATGTTATTTGCTCATAATCTCCGTTATCATCATGGAGTCCAAATAGTATTTACACTGGGATCGGTCTCTTCTTCTCATCTAAGCCTTCTTCAAGAACAAAGAACACAAAATGACATATGACTGTCATCAGTCTCTTTTTCTTGAAGATTTGTCCATCTCATGCAGCAAAATCTTACTGAGTTAATCCCCTCACCTAACAATCCATTCAGTGAAACTTCACACAGAACAATACTGAATATCCAAGAAACGATGTTTGCCGTCTTTGATTTTTTTTAACTTTTTGGCGTGTTACAGTGAGTGGTATTTAGAAACCATGGCATTTGTTTTTTGGTGTGATCAATGGAAGGTGCTAAGACATTTATTTTTATAGTATGTCTTTGGCGCGTAGTTTAGGCGGGATATTATTATAATAAATGCAATTAATAAAGTATCCATCATTTCAGTTACTATTTGTAATTACTGTTTTGCTCAGCCTTATCTGTTAAGTCTGTAACATGTCCCATCTTTCAAATTTGGCGCTTTATATTTAATGGCGTTTTGTAGGCCAAGATGATAAAATACACTAAGTAAAACACAGAAAAAACTACGCTGGAAAAATGTTTTTTTATTATTTGGCGTTTTGTATTTAGTTGGCGTTTTATATTTAATGGTGTTTTATGTAAGAAACGATGTTTACCCTTTTTACCCTTAATGAAGCACGTTCCAAGTAATAAAATTGATGTTATTTACGTAAACGCCACCGCGCCAATCTAGTCCATAGATTGTTTTGATCTAACGATTCATAAGTGTTCTCACTGTTCTCACATTTTTCACCGTTATCCCTAAATCATGACTATATATATATATATAGAGGGGCAGTTAACGTACAATTGGGCTTAACGTACATTGCGTACGCGAGGCATTATCAACATGCGAATTGGGTTTATAACATGCGATTTCATTTCCCTTTATCACGTGAGATTTAAAAAAAAACAAGGCTTGTACATGCGATTTTAGCCCTATTTTTGTACATGTGATTTCCAGGTTTCTATAAACATGCGATTTTATTTTTGTTGTATCATAATGTGCGATTTCGCCATCGCGTACGCAATATACGCTAAGGCATATTGTACGATATACTTTATATATATAAATATAAACCCTTGATGAGAGAATGTGGACTTATTGAGTTAAAGGCAATAAATCCCATTTTTATGCCCAAAAATACGATTTTTCATCTGTAGCCGCCGTAGGCTTATGGCGCTGAAGTAGCCCTATGGCCATCCTGATTCCGCCATACGGCTAAAAACACCTTTACGGTGCCTGGACACTGTTTTATGACAGTGGCTTACGGCAGCAAGAATCGTTTTCTTTATTGTTCTAAACATGTTGATCGTTAATGTAACACCCCGAAAATATAAACCTATTATTATAAATTCAATGTTGGCAATAAACAAAATAAACTAACTAGGAATAAAAATAACCTAGTTAGTTAGAAGTCTTGTAGTAATATGGGAGTTGATTAAAAACACCTAAAATAAAACTTGACAAATAGTTGAGGGGCCAAAGGTGTCAAGAATTGAACTAGTTTTATTAAAACAAAAATTATAATCCCAAACACACACTTGTGTGTGTGCCTGGATCGATCAAAACACAGGGGGGCGACTAAACTCTCCTTCAAAACCCTAGTTCATATAAACCAATCAAATTGAAGGCTCAAATCAGTCCCAAAACAATAACCAAGCATAAATTAGTGATCACCTCAGTAAAGGGATCATAAGGTATGTAAAATTTCACCATTTGGTTCCATCCTAAATTCTGGATGAACACATAAGATTCGAAATTTGTGCTTGCATGATCATTGTTTGGATGAAATAGGAATATAATCATGTCTAGGGTTAAACCCTAGTCATTAGCATGTTGAATTTTGCTCATCCTTATGAAATTCATGATCACCAATATAGGTGTTTAGTGGGTTTTGTAGAAATATGTTAAACACTAGGATTATGATTGTCACACTAGTGTATTATGAGCTCTATGAAGTAAATCCAGAATGTTGATATGAAAATTAGACATGAACTTGCCTAATGGATGTTTAATCTTGGCTAAATAGTTAGTCATGAACTTGATTATTAATTGTATGAAATTATGCCCTTTAGGTGTTTGTTGAAATGCCTAAAAGAAAGTTAAATGTTAGAATTTTAAACTAAAATGCATACTTGTATGTTATGGCGAATTCTGCGTTATGTGTTATGAAAAGAATTCTAAACGATTCGTGGTTGAACTCTATAGGCAAGGAAACCGGGACGTCAAACAGACAAGCTAGTGACGATACACGTTTGAAATGAGCGCTTTGAAGGTATGTAACCTTGGTTTCGTTACATTATGTTGATTTAAATTTTAGTTGTTTGAAATTGTGTTATGAGATATGTAGCATTGGGTAGAAGTGATGAAGTTCACTAATTAATTAAACGAGTCAAAGAATGGCTAGGATGTGTTTGGTTGTCATTGAAAATGGTGGATTCCATTAATCAACAAACGGGTCAAACCAATGTTAAGTAGGTAATATGGAAGTGACTTGAACGTCACTTGGCGATTGTGGGTCACGAGAGCGTAAAACCATGGAATGGTAATGATACACCATGAATCACAAGCCTAGGGAATGGGTAAATATGTCTAGAAGTCATAAATTAAAAGTAGTAAAAATATGATGCAAAACCAAGCGGGTCGAATGAATAAAAAGGGGACTCATACGATTTTGGTCCGTAAACCGAACTTTCGACAATTTAAAAATGATGAACGCGTTGGTATTTAAATTATGGACGCGTAGGAAAAAGAATCACCTAAAACGGACAAATGGATAAAATGTATGAAGGTTTTCGTATTAAAAACGGAAAACAAGCAAAAACCTGCAGGTAGACCGTAAGCTACGGTTCCTGGACTGTAGCCTACGGTTCAGACATTCTGGTTGAAGTATTAGAGGTGAACCGTAAGCTACGGTCTGAGAACCGTAGCCTATGGTCGAATTCTAACAAAAATTTTGATTTTGTTTATTTGATGGTTTTGAGCTTTTGGGTCCGTTTAGACAGGTTCTAGGGTCTCATATACTAACGTTTGTGATAAATTTACTATGTAGGTGTGTTTGAACTTGGGATGGTGAAGATCAAGCAACGAATATGAACCGAACACACGTTAAATGAAGCTTCCGCGTTAAATCTTGTTTTGTTTTGATGAAAGTGAATTATGTAAACACTTAGTCCTATATTTTGAATACTTTAAATATGTATGAATGTTACCTTGACAAAGTTTTTGTAAAGTCGCATTTTTATATAAAATGCGTATTTTAAATGTTATAATCGTGTTATTTAAAGATGGGTCTTACAAGTTGGTAATCACAGCTCAAGGTTGTTAACAAAGTGTGTTCGGTTCAAGCTTGATCAAACATCCGGTAAGAAACAATTATTTTAGTAAGATTTAATTAAAATGTTAGAAAAAAACGGAATTTGATTTGATGTGCATGGGAAGAGCGCGTAATGCACTCAAACCCGGAAAGTGCACTAAACAAGAATGGTTTAAGCAAGTTGTAAACTTGGCTAAACCAAAGCGAAAGATGTGAATAATATAAAATGAAATGTTTAATCATTGATGTAAACATTTCAGACTTAAGATGACGGAAAATGGTAACAATGATGCGGTGCCGATAGTCACCGAACAAATGAAAGAGGTGATTGCCAAGGAGGTAGGAAAGACAATCGAGAATAGTCTATTCGGTTTTCTAGACAAGATCTAAAGTACGGTGCTTTCAGTAATTGAAGAACGGATCAAAAGGTTGGAAGATAATACCAACCAAGTGAAGGAAAAGTCTAGAGAACAGAAGGCGTGTTCATACAAAGAGTTCATGGCTTGCAAACCGCCAATTTATAATGGGGAGGTCGATCCGATAATATGCCAACGATGGCTAAGCGACATCGAGGGAGTGTTTGAAAGGACCCACTGTGATGTAAGTGATTTCGTAGCTTACGGTACGGGTCAGTTAAGGGGCCAAGCCAAGGATTGGTGGGATAACACGAAGAAAGAGATTGGGGTTGAAGCGGAAAAGGCTATGACATGGGATGAGTTTAAGGCACCATTTCTTAAACATCACAGTCCCAAAGCGGTGATTAACAAAATCAAGGAGGAATTCATCCAACTGAGACAGAGGGGTGAATCAATTGACAAGATCACGGGTATTTTCATAGATAAGCTGAGATTCTGTGATGAGTTAGTGACGACCGAGGAGCAGAAAATATACTACTATTACAACATGCTGAGCGCTGAATATCGGGAGTTCATGGCTCCCTCAAAGTATGAGACTCTCACCAAAATCGTTAACACCGCCCGGGAACGGGATATTGAATTGAAGAAACAGATAGAGAGGGGTGAACGAAGGGTGCAGGATGTAAATCCAAGCCCTACAAAGAAGGCAAGAACAACCGAGTTGGCAAGAAAAGTTGATGCGAAAGGCGGGTCGCCAAGTTGTAAAGTGTTCGGGAAAGGGCATAAAGGCGAGTGTCGCTTTAAGGACAAACTGTGTCCCATATGCGGAAAGACGGGGCACACGGCTTCACTATGCCCGAGAACAGTTTCTGTTTGCTACAAATGTTACCAACCAGGCCACAAGAAGTCTAAATGCCCGGACTTGGTCGGAAAGAAAGCTAGCAAAGAATCGCCAACAGAAACTCAAAAGGCGAAGGCCAGATCTTTCCAACTAACAGCGGCTGAAGCGAAGATAGAACCCGATGTGGTCTCAGGTATATTAACAATAAACTCAATTCCTGCACGTGTGTTATTTGATACGGGTGCGAATAAATCCTTTATTTCACATGGGTTTATTTGACATCCTTCATTTCTATTAACAAAATTACCTATGCCCTTAGAAGTTGATATAGGAGATAACAAGAGCTTTATCGTATGTGATGTATGTCGAAACTGCAAACTGAGTATCGATGGCAAAGAATACTCAATAGACCTAATCCCGATGTCAATGGGAGAATTCCAAGTGGTTGTCGGGATGGATTGGTTATCCCGACATCATGCAAAGGTCGTGTGTTTCTGTAAGGAGATAAAGTTAATGTCTCCGAGCGGAAGGCACGTTACCATCTATCATGAGAAAGGAGGTAATCCCGTGATATGCTCGATGTTAAAAGCTCACAAGCTTATGAGGTGCGGATGTAGAGCGTTCATGATATACGCAAGTGAACCGGAGAAAGAATCGCCGAGAGTTGGAGATGTACCGGTGGTACGAGACTATGAAGATGTGTTTCCGGAAGATTTACCGGGAATACCACCCGAACGGGAAGTGGAATTCGGAATTGAATTGGTTCCGGGCGCAAAACCCGTAGCTAAGGCGCCGTATCGGCTCACGCCATCGGAGCTACAAGAATTGATGTCTCAGATTCAAGACTTACTTGACAAGGGGTTCATTAGACCGAGTGTGTCTCCGTGGGGTGCACTGGTACTATTCGTGAAGAAGAAGGATGGGAATATGCGGATGTGTATCGATTACCGGGAGTTAAATAAACTCATAGTGAAAAATCGATACCCACTTCCAAGAATTGATGATTTATTTGACCAGCTACAAGGCGTGAGTTAGTTCTCTAAAATTGAATTTAGATCGGGGTATCATCAACTAAAGGTCAAAGAAGAAGATGTACCGAAGACAGCCTTTCATACACGATACGGACATTACGAGTTCCTCGTGATGTCCTTCGGGTTGACAAATGCGCTCGCGGCTTTCATGGATCTCATGAACTGGGTTTGCAAACCTATGCTAGACAAGTCGGTGATAGTGTTCATCGACGACATCTTGGTTTATTCGAGGAATGAAGCTGATCACGCGTATCATCTGCATGAAGTATTGGAAATGCTTAGACGAGAAAAGCTCTATGCAAAGTTCTCAAAATGCGCCTTCTGGTTACGAGAGGTGCAATTTCTTGGGCACATCATTAGTGCGGACGGAGTGTTAGTAGATCCGTAAAAAATAGAAGCCGTGGCAAAATGGAACCCTCCGAAGAATCCTTCGGAAATCAGAAGCTTTTTGGGGCTTGCGGGATATTATAGGAGATTCATACAAGATTTCTCCAAGATTTCTTCGTCGGTAACCAAATTAACTCGTAAGGAGGAAAAGTTCATATGGGGCGATGATCAAGAAAAAGCGTTCCAAACGCTTAAGGAAAAGTTGACCCACGCCCCGGTATTAACTCTGTCAGACGGATTCGATGACATGGTGGTTTACTCGGATGCGTCACATTCGGGTCTTGGCTGCGTTTTAATGCAACGAGGCAAGGTTATAGCTTATGCTTCAAGGCAACTAAAGGTGCACGAAAAGAAATACCCTACGTACGATCTTGAGTTAGCGGCAGTTGTATTTGCGCTAAAAATATGGAGGCATTATTTATACGGGGTGAAGTGCACTATATTCACCGACCACAAGAGTTTAAAGTACTTCTTCGGTCAGAAGGAGTTGAATATGAGACAGAGGCGACGGTTAGAAACGGTAAAAGATTATGACTGTGAAATACATTACCATCCCGGGAAAGCCAATGTAGTGGTGGACGAGTTGAGCCGAAAGGCAGATTAAACTCCTATACGGGTGCGATCGATGCAGCTTATAGTGACATCGGCTTTACTCAAACAAATCCGAAAAGCTCAAGTTGAAGCAATGAAAGAGGAAAATTGGAAGAAAGAAAGAATAGTTGGCCAATTGAAGGAATTGGTGGATGGTAACAACGAGTTGAGGACTCGTTTTGGAAGAATATGGGTTCCAAATTCATGTGGAGTCAAGACGCTTTTACTTGACGAAGCTCACAAATCCCGTTATTCTATTCATCCGGGGGCGACCAAGATGTATAACGATTTAAAGCAAAATTATTGGTGGCCCGGAATGAAAAGAGATGTGGTGAAGTACGTGAAAAAATGCTTGACGTGTCTACAAGTCAAAGCAGAGCACCAAAAGCCATACGGTAAACTGCAACCGTTGGACATCCCAGCTTGGAAATGGGAGCAAATCACAATGGACCTATTAACCAAATTTCCAAGAACAAACCACGGATTCAATGCTATATGGTTGGTAGTAGATAGACTAACGAAAAGTGCTCACTTTATTCCCATACGTGAGACTTATACGTCAGAAAAGATGTCGGAAGTGTATACTAATGAGATAGTGGCACGCCACGGGGTACCGGTATCCATTGTGTCTGATAGGGATACCCGGTTTACTTCAAACCTTTGGCGAGACTTCCAAGAGCAAATGGGAACGAAATTGTTTATTAGCACTGCGTACCATCCTCAAACGGATGGACAGAGCGAAAGAACGATACAGACATTAGAAGATATGTTGCGGGCGTGTATCATTGACTTTGGAGGTAGTTGGGATGTTTATCTACCGTTGGTCGAGTTCTCATATAACAACAGTTATCACGCAAGTATTGGTATGGCACCATACGAGATGCTCTACAGAAGAAAGTGCCGAACCCTGGTATGTTGGGGTGAAGTGGGACCACGCGAAGTCGCACATAAAGAAATAGTTCGAGCCACAAATGAGAAAATTGATATGGTTCGGGCTCATCTAAAAGCGGCTCAAGATAGGCAAAAGTCGTATGCTGATAAAAGACGGAGACCGATCGAATTTCAAGTTGGTGACAAAGTTATGCTAAAAGTATCTCCGTGGAAGGGGGTTATTCGGTTCAGAAAAAAAGGGAAGTTAAGCTTGAGGTTTATTGGGCCATTTAGAATCATCGAACAGGTTGGTAAAGTTGCATACCGTCTCGAACTACCCAAGGAATTGAGTGGAATTCATAGCACGTTCCACGTATCACATCTCCGAAAGTGTTTAGCCGAAGAGACGGCTTACATCCACTACGACGACATCAAAGTGGATAATAGCCTTAACTATGCGGTAAGACCGATTGAAATCTTAGATTGAAAAGTTAAAAGTTTACGAAACAAGAAAATTAACCAAGTAAAGGTCAAATGGGAGCATAGAAAAGGTTCGGATACTACATGGGAATCCGAAGAGGAGATGCGACGTCTCTACCCAACATTATTCGGTACGTATTCCGGTTACGAAGACGAAACCCTTTTAAGGGGGTGGACTTGTAACACCCCGAAAATATAAACCTGTTATTATAAATTCAATGTTGGCAATAAACAAAATAAACTAACTAGGAATAAAAATAACCTAGTTAGTTAGAAGTCTTGAAGTAATATGGGAGTTGATTAAAAACACCTAAAATAAAACTTGACAAATAGTTGAGGGGCCAAAGGTGTCAAGAATTAAACTAGTTTTATTAAAACAAAAATTAAAATCCCAAACACACACTTGTGTGTGTGTCTGGATCGATCAAAACACAGGGGGCGACCAAACTCTCCTTCAAAACCCTAGTTCATACAAATTGATCAAATTGAAGGCTCAAATCAGTCCCAAAACAATAACCAAGTATAAATAAGTGATCACCTCAGTAAAGGGATCATAAGGTATGTAAAATTTCACCATTTGGTTCCATCCTAAATTCTGGATGAACACATAAGATTCAAAATTTGTGATTGCATGATCATTGTTTGGATGAAATAGGAATAAAATCATGTCTAGGGATAAACCTTAGTCATTAGCATGTTGAATTTTGCTCATCCTTATGAAATTCATGATCACCAATATAGGTGTTTAGTGGGTTTTGTAGAAATATGTTAAACACTAGGATTATGATTGTCACTCTAGTGTATTATGAGCTCTATGAAGTAAATCCATAATGTTGATATGAAAATTAGACATGAACTTGCTTAATGGATGTTTAATCTTGGTTAAATAGTTAGTCATGAACTTGATTATTAATTGTATGAAATTATGCCCTTTAGGTGTTTGTTGAAATGCCTAAAAGAAAGTTAAATGTTAGAATTTTGAACTAAAATGCATACTTGTATGTTATGGCGAATTATGCGTTATGTGTTATGAAAAGAGTTCTAAACGATTTGTGGTTGAACTCTATAGGCAATGAAACCGGGACGTCAAACGGACAAGCCGGTGGCGATACGCGTTTGAAAGGAGCGCTTTGAAGGTATGTAACCTTGGTTTCGTTACATTATGTTGATTTGAATTTTAGTTGTTTGAAATTGTGTTATGAGATATGTAACATTGGGTAGAAGTTACGAAGTTCACTAATTAATTAAACGAGTCAAAGATTGGTTAGGATGTGTTTGGTTGTCATTGAAAATGGTGGATTCCATTAATCAACCAAACGGGTCAAACCAATGTTAAGTAGGTAATATGGAAGTGACTTGAACGTCACTTGGCGATTGTGGATCACGAGAGTGTAAAACCATGGAATGGTAATGATACGCCAAGAATCACAAGCCCAGGGAATGGGTAACTATGTCTAGAAGTCATAAATTAAAAGTAGTAAAAATATGATGCAAAACCAAGCGGGTCAAATGAATAAAAAGGGGACTCATAGGCTTTTGGTCCGTAAACCGAACTTTTGACAATTTAAAAATGATGAACGCGTTGGTATTTAAATTACGGACGCGTAGTAAAAAGAATCACCTAAAACCGACAAACAGATAAAAAGTTATGAACGTTTTCGTATTAACACATAAAACAAGCAAAAACCTGCAAGCGGACCGTAAGCTACGGTTCCTGGACCGTAGCCTACGGTTCATACATTCTGGTTGAAGTATTAGAGGTGAACCGTATGCTACGGTCTGAGAACCGTAGCCTATAGTCGAATTCTAACAAAAATTTTGATTTTGTTTATTTGATGGTTTTGAGCTTTCGGGTCCGTTTAGACAGGTTCTAGGGTCTCATATACTAATGTTTGTGATAAATTTACTATGTAGGTGTGTTTGAACTTGGGATGGTGAAGATCATGCAACGAATATGAACCGAACACACGTTAAATGAAGCTTCCGCGTTAAATCTTGTTTTGTTTTGTTTTGATGAAAGTGAATTATGTAAACCCTTAGTCCTATATTTTGAATACTTTAAATATGTATGAATGTTAACTTGACAAAGTTTTTGTAAAGTCGTATTTTTTTTATATAAAATGCGTATTTTAAATGTTATAATCATGTTATTTAAAGATGGGTCTTACAATTAAATTTAAACACTAACTATTTTTAGTGTTTATGATAGGCATTCGCAAAGACGAAACCGGACAGACGACCAAGCACGTGAAGAACCGAACACTACTAAACCATAATCTATTCGTAGACGATTCACGGGATAGTTGAAGCATGATCATGCATGGCAAAGTTTTCGGGTTTAAAAGCTTTAATATAGTATAATGTAGATCAAGTATAATAATTGGTTTTGTCGTTTCGTCTAAGTTATTGGTTAACCCAGGTGAGTAATTTATTTGTTTAAAAAAATTGGGACCTAAATATCTGAAATCATAAAATATTATTGTATTCGGGCAAGAGTGTTACAGTAAAAATTACACTTAATTAAAATGTTTTTTACTAAAACTATTATTATTTATATTGTATGTACTTAGTTTTGAAAACCGCGTTTTTAACCCCCATACAGGGCTAGTATACCATTAAAAACAAGTGTATTATCCCTTCAATTTTATAAAATAATTAATTTTTTTGAATGGCAAAGGTTACATTACTTCTTCTTCTAAACTACACCAATAAATACTAGACTACATCCCATGCCAGGATTTGAACCCTGGCCTTTTCTCCAAAAGGCAAGAGCCTCTACCACCCAGCTATAGCTGGAATGGCATAAATCATAATTAATTGGAAGAATTATTATAATTTACAACATACTAAGTGAAACACATGAGATAATGACCCTAAGTTTATCATTAAAAAAGCCTCCCATAATCATATGACGCTGTATTTAAAAAATATGGTCCAATATGGTCCAAATTTTAATTGATCCGAATGTTTTGAAAGGTTATATTAAATAAGACTTCTTCATTTTTTTTTCTTTAGTTCTTTCTTTTTACAAACTTTATAATCAAGATTGAACTCAAGCTATAAGGATCGACCATCTTACAGCTTTCTTATTTGTATCAGGCAAGAGTCCACTTCCGGCACTCGCGAAGTTGAGTCCGTTGGAGGGGAAAGGCATCCGGCTATCCTTCGCTAACAGTCGGTATACCTCTTGGTATGGCTTTTGGAACTCAATCTCTAAATATTGTGCTGCATAGTATTTGTGATCGCGATAATTAATAGAAACCATAGAGTATATGTTTAGGTTGTGTAACATTTTCATTTTGTTTTATTCATAATAAATGAAAGATTGAAAGATATATGTTTTTTTTAGAAAGAGATAAAGACTTACCAATAAAATCCGCAACGGTTCGACCATTGGTGAACCGTCCCGTGGGATGGTTAAAGAAACTCGAACCATAAGGTTTAAAATTGGCTTTAAGTTTGCAATCCTTGACGTAATGATTGTTACCCGCGTCGAATTGGGAGTCCCCGAACACGAAAACTGACTTGACCTCCGCATCGACCGATGCCAAAACCGTAAGAAATACACCAAGGAAGATGATTAAATGTGGCAATCTCTCCATCATCCCAATCGTACTTTGATACCAATTCTCTTTGTAAAATGGTGTGATTTGAAGCTAAATAGAGCATAAGAAGTTGTGTCAAAAGAATAAAGATGAGAAACAATAAATAAATAAAAGCCACAAAAGAAGTAAACATGAATACATATGATAGAAAGTGACACGGAATGGAACCGAAACGTGAGAAAATTGCAACAAGAGTTTGCCATTATTATCCTAATACATATGATAAAAAAAAGGAAGAGTAAAGATTCCGTATAAAGTATAAAGTATTTTTTTATACAAAACGTATGAATGACATGTAAAAGTAAAAAAAAAAAAAAGTGCGGTGACATTTTCGTAATTACCCTACAAGATCATTTTACAAAATTACACTACAAGATCATTTGTAAAGTAATTTTGATAATTACCCTACAAGTAAAATAATTACGAAAAATGTCATCGCGTTTTTTTTTTTTAATTTTCCATTTCATTCGTACGTTTTGTACAATAAGATACTTTGTATTTGATCTTTTGTCTAAAAAGATAAATTTAATTCTCTTACATGTGATTATATTAAATAACGGTTATAAAAAAATGGAAAATTGGTATTTAATAAACCAACCTTTAACCAGTTGGTAAATAATAATCCAACCTACAGAATTGGTATATAATAATCCTACCTATCAACATGTTGGTACTCAATGAACTTCTGTTAATTTTTTTTAACTGAAGTTAGTTTTTAAGTTTTATTTATTACACAAACAGTCCCTGTAGTTATAAGTTACTAGTTTTAAGTTTTATTTATTACACAAACAGTCCCTGTAGTTATAAAAAAATCATAAAAATCCTAAAAAATCAAAAAAATTCTAAAAAATCATAAAAATTCTAAAAAAATCTTAAAAAACCAAAAAAATTATAAAAAATCAAAAAAATTATAAAAAAATTAAAAAAAAATCTAAAAAATCATAAAAAATTCTAAAAAATCATAAAAATTCTTAAAAAATCAAAAAAATTATAAAAAATCAAAAAAATTCTAAAAAATAAAAAAAAATCTTAAAAAATAAAAAAAATTATAAAAATCAAAATAAACAGACTCAACATCTTTATATATAAGGCTTGACCAACTCTTATTCCTCTCATATGTGCAACCAGACACACACGCACCTCTGTCTTCTCCCCGTGTCCGGTCACCGGAGTTCCGGTTTCCGGCGCCGATTAACGGCGGTTCCTTCCTCTCTGACGACATCAACCAGCCCCCTAAACCTCCTGATTCATCCTAAATTACCACCCGACACCCCCTATGTTTTCCGATTTAACGGATGCCACCACCAGATGGTGGTGGCGTGTGGCGGCGAGATCAGAGAAACGGAGAGAGAAGAGAGAGAGAGAGAGAGAGAGAGAGAGTAGAGGGAGAAAGAGGCTGAGGAGAGAGGGAGAACCGACGGTCCAGCGGTCAGTGACAGTATCCGGCGGTCGGTTCAATTGTCCGGCGGTCCGTGTCATTAACCGACGGGTCGCTGGTAAGAGATTGGTTTATTCTTCGTTTCTGTTCCAGAAAGATGATGATGACGGTGACCTGTTGATGTTGACGACGATGGTGGTGGTGACGAGCCGCCGGAGTTTCGCCGACGATGGCGGAGCCGTGGCGATGGTGGTGATGTTTGTGGTGCTTAGATTTGTTCAGTTGGATCATGTTTCACTGTGGTTCAAGTTCAGTCAAGATGTGATCTTGATTCAGAATCAAGGAAGGGTTCAACAGGCTCCTTCATCTCAGTTTTGGTTCATTGATTGTTGCGTTTTGAATATTATATCGACAACTAGTGTTGTCGGGGTCGTCCAAAAACAGAGTAAACTCTGCCCGTTTTTATAAGTTTTTTGATTTTTTAAGATTTTTTTGATTTTTTTAGAATTTTTATGATTTTTTAGAATTTTTTATGATTTTTTAGAATGTTTTTGATTTTTTAGAATTTTTTATGATTTTTTAGATTTTTTTTGATTTTTTAGGATTTTTATGATTTTTTTATAACTACAGGGACTGTTTGTGTAATAAATAAAACTTAAAACTAGTAACTTATAACTACAGGGACCGTTTGTGTAATAAATAAAACTTAAAAACTAACTTCAGTTAAAAAAATTAACAGAAGTTCATTGAGTACCAACATGTTGATAGGTAGGATTATTATATACCAATTCTGTAGGTTGGATTATTATTTACCAACTGGTTAAAAGTTGGTTTATTAAATACCAATTTTCCTAAAAAATAATGAAATATCGGTAGGTTATTTTATATAATTAATCAATTAATTATATAATACAATTACTGAGCCGACACTGGGATGCCGCTGGAAGATGTTAAGCCAAAGCTTGCGAGTCAAGTTTGTTTAGTTAACTAAGTTTTCAGTTTGGAGTCCAAGTCGTGATAGGATTAAGATAATTTAGTGCCAATCTCTTATGTTTTGAATTTCAAATTGTTAGCATTTGTGTTCGAATAGGTTCCTCGTAGAGGGTGCTATATAAACCCTCGTCTAGATATATTTTTCAAAGTATTTAGGTCGAAGTTTTCTTTGTAATTCGTGTCTAAGGTGAATAAGAAGAGAGTTGCTCGTGTGTTTAGAGCAAGTTCTACGGTTCATTGTTCTTGGATTGTTTATCGATTTCACTTGTGAAAACATTAAATGATGCTTGATTTCTTGTTATCGGTGGTGTGAAGAAGTTGAACAAGAAGAACTGCAACACATGGTCAACTTATGAGTTCGTATCTACAAGGTCAGGATTTGGGAGATGTTGTTCAACGCATTGACGCTGTTCAACCAAGGAACGACGTTAATGGGACATTTAACAAGTGGATGATAAAAAGGGTAAATCCATATTCGTATTGAAGACTTGAAGACGATGACCGATGTCTAAGGGTCGGTCAAAGAGTAAAAACTCAAACCCAACTACCTTATTAGATAGGGTAAGTCGGGTGTCGAACCACGAAGAGTATTGTGAAAAGTGTTGTTGTTTGATTGTTTCTTTACTAATTAACTAAATTACTAAAAACTAAAATTGATTGTTTGAGAGTTGATTGAGAACTAAATTAACTATGAATTGTAAACAATTGGAGTAAAGGTGATTCCTCCGGTATTCAGGTTTTCAGCAATTCACTAATTCAATTCAGTTTGCGAAATCACATAGACATGACCTGTATAATTCGATTAACTAAATGTGATATGAAAAGATACTTGTTTTGCATTAGCAATGCAAGGCTATCATGAACCTATCGGTTTTATAATATCAAACCCTACTCGTTTTCTAATATATCCTAATTGCTAGAAATCTAAGGAATTGAAAGATAAACGAAAGGATATTGAATAAAACTCAACCAATTACAATCAGTTAACGAATCACATAGCAAAAAGCATCGAATGCTTAGATTGCCAATCCCAAACATAAAGACAAATTGAATTAGTTCATCTACTTACATAACCCTAGCCCCAGAGGAAACCACAAAGAAATTAGTCGCTTATGCTTGTGAATTGGTCTTCAATCTTGATGTTGGAATGCATATTGGATGATGGAATGATGATTAGATGGTGTGTAATGATGGAAAACCTTCAAAAGAAATCCCAAAAATCGTCCTTTTAGTTGTGCCTCTTAGTTGGAATCAATGAGATCTGGAAACCCTACTTTTTCCCTTATTTTAACCAAAATTTTGTAACCCGGCACCGTAAGCTACGCTGGAACAAGCTAAAGCCTTGGCCTACTGCTGACAGATTCTTCCCAAAACTGTTTTCTTCGTAACTTCTTCGTTTCAAGTTCGTTTTCCTCACCATTTTCTCCCACGTCTTCGTAATTCGGCCCTCTATCATGCCATGTCTCAAGATCTTCAATTCCACTCAATTTGTTTTTCCCATAACACGTCCGATATTCGTGTATAACCTACAAAACATCGACTTCTCCTAGTTATTCAATTTAACACATTTAAACACATAAATACTCATAAGGTGAATCACTTAAACATGTTAAACACCATTCTAAACCCATTATTAGATGACAAATGGAGAAGAAATTGGAACATATTCAAGAAAAGGGGATGCCAAAGGAAGATTGGGACGCCATGGCAGCCCTCCTCTCCAAGACGAACGACACGAAATTTCAACTTTTTGAGAACAAACTATTACCATAAGTCCGAAAGATCTCATGATTCTGTAATACTTCCACAAGGTTAAAACTTTGTGTCGTGAGATTGGAAAGTTTGATCCAGAAGCCAGAGTTGGAGATGCAAGAATGAAGTGGATAATAATCCAGAGGTTGAAGAACGAGTCAGGAGTTTTGTGTCCGCTATCTGGGGATGGTTGACCTAACCATCTTTATCAGAATTCAAAAACTTGTTAGCCGGACAAGAAGCCTTGGCGAAAAAGATGATTGAAGTTTCAATCTCTACTACTTCAATGACAGAAGAAGAAGCTTGTGTGTAGGACGAGGCAAAGTTAGGTATCGGCCAAACTAAAACCCAAGCTAAAGAAGTTATGGTGAGCGAAGCCATGAAAAGCCAAAGAGTTGGTCATCCGATGAAGACGAGCAAAGAACAAACATATATCCAAAGCAAGTAGTAAACAGTTCCCTTTTAAGTGTTATAATTGTGGAAGTAAGGGACACATGGCTCAAGATTGTCATTCGGAGCCACAAGAAGAAGGAAACTCTACAGTTGTTCAGAATGAAGAGACATGGAATGTTAAAGCGGTTGTCACTTAAATTATCAATGTTGTTACTTTTACATCCATCACTAACCACGAAGTGTGGAGTCACACGAACAGTGAGACGATAGGTAGCGAGACGATGACTATCGGTGATGTTACGTCTTTCGAAGATGAAACTGTAACACCCCGAAAACGGGTTTGGTAATTAAACCCCGTTAATACTAAAGAGCGGGTAACATACCGTTTGCAGAAAAGATTAACCCGGAAATTTTTAGGATAAAAAGACGGGTAAAATACCGTGGTTGGTAAAAGTAAACCCGATGAATATTAGGATTTAATTAAATAAACCTAATATTAAATAAAAGTGGAGCAAATCCTTTCGAGGAAAATGTAGTTGATAAAAGGCCCGAGTTAACGGGACTCAAAATAAACCGAGTCATAAATTCCCTGAACCCACTAAGATACCTAGGAATATCTAACCTAGTTAACAAGTGGGAATATTGTTAGAAAGAATTAGGTTGTGGCTAACTTAATAACTAGCCAAAATATGAGGGACCAAAGTTGGAAAACTTGAAAATGGAATTATAAAAGTAAAACATAACACAACACACACACACAGAGTGTGTGTGCGTGCGTAGAGATCGACCAGAAGGCTCCCATGGAGCCAAGAACCCTAGTTCAGCTATTCCTTCAAATTGAAGCCCGAATTCGGATTCGAACATATAATAACGATCACCTAATCATGTGAATCAAGAGGTATGTTGAAATTTATATTTTGATGATACTTATGAAATTTGATAATCATGCATGAATGAAATTCATGTATGAAATATGAATGTTATAGTGAAATTGTGATGTCTATGAGTCTAGGAACGAACCCTAGATGTGAATTTAGTAAAATAGTGCCATAAAACGAGAGATTTAACTAATACCTTGTCGGTGATAAGTAGGTTTTATGGTACTATGATGAACACTTGAAAAGTGATGATAAATTTGCGAAATTTTTTGTTGTAATATAAGTTCTAGATGATGTTCATATACACTAGACATAGAGGTTTGAAGTCGATGTTAAAAGTTGGTTAAAATGATAACCATGAACTTGATAAAAGAAGTATACGAATTTCGCCCATAACTAAGGTGCTCGATGAAATGCCTAAGTGAAATTGGGTACCTACTAGTTCGTAGATAGAACTTGATTTGAATGGGTATTCGGATAAATGCCTAATAACATGATAAAACGGGCTTCACTTTAGAGGAAAACCCGTAGATTTGTAAAATAAAGAAATAAAGTGTCTTCGATAATCGAGAGCTATGCTAACATAGTGTCAATAATAGCATGAACTTAAGTTAAAAGATTAGTTAGAACGGTGGCTTAAAAGAACGCCTACCGGGTAAATTAAGAATGCCTAAACTAGTTAGTGAACTTGAATGTGCATTTTATATACTAAGGGACCTTTGACTTTTAAAAAGTCAAATTGACCTAGAATATGATGAATGGTGATTCTTGGATATCAAATGTGTAAGGTGGAAAAATCGTATTAGATTATGATTAAACTAACCACCTTGTAAACGATGATAATAGTTTGACACGTAACAAGCTAGGTGAAAGCTTGGAGGAGGAAGCGGGTCAGACGGATCAAGTACGAAAAAGAAAAACGTGGCTTGGATGCGAGGAAAGTGAAACTTACACTTCTTTTGTAGAATGCTTATATATTCTATAAGTTATAAATACGATAGAGATAACATTCATAATATGGTTTCCGACTTGTAATGATACGGGTCAGAATAAATATAAAAGATAAAAACCATGGTTTATGGTAAAAAGAGGCGAAACGGTAAATTAGTCATGTAATGACTAAGAAATTATGAGTTTTCGTTAAGATTGCCTAACAATGTAATCTAATAATGAGAAAAAGGGTGAAAGTGGAAATTTGGTCAAGTGTAGACTAATGTATATTGGAGTTAAAAAGGATACCCATGGCGTAAGCCGAATGGGTTAAATAGGTAAGAAAAAGGAATTTTTTATAAAATCCGAAATGAATCGGATGTATGATTTGGAAAGCAAAAATCATGTTTTTGATTTATGCAACGTTTGGTCATAAAGGCCGAACGGGTCAAATGGTTGTGATAACACCATTTGACAATATCGACTAATGTGGTTGTCAAGTCTTATGTTAACAGGAGAGAATAGCAATTTGGATAATTGCATCGCCAAAGAATATTAGGTAATTAAAGCGAGGTATGTTGACCCGGGCCAGGTACGCATATATAGACTTATAGTTAAAAAATGCAATGTTGGTCAAATATTTAGTAGAAGTCCTTCATTGTAAAATAAAGGACTAAAAAAAAATTGACCAAAAAGCCCTTGAAGGGCAAACCGGGCAAACGACCCATAGAGGTCGTTTAGGAACATGTATTATGATTATGTAAGCTTTTGATAAAGTAATAAGGTTTCAGACATAAGCATTTTTGGTCAAATGCCTATAAATGGATCTTTTCCATTAAACGACCAACCAAAGTGTAGAATTCGGAAAATTGGTCAAATATACTAAATCCAACATGAGAATAGTGGTGGTGGAAATGTAAGTAGATAATTCTAATATGGGAAAATGACGGGTGAAGAGAACGAGCGAAATTTAAACTTAAAGGTTTAAATCCTCTAAACGGGTCAAAACGAATTACGCGCATAACTTGGGTATAGGCCGCGTAATTCACAAAAGTTATGATTCCAAAATAAATATTTTGAGTTAAATACTTTGGTGTATGGTTTAAGATTAACTAGAAACAAGTTTGTGATTTTGACATAAACGGGTCGAATAATCATAAAAAGGATTTATAGGCCGTTAGCTTATAAATCGTATTTTGATGCGAACAAAGATGATAAACTGATCCGTAATTTAATTACGATCGCTTAGGAAAAAGAATCACGTAAATCAGACTTGTAAATCAAAAGTTATGCGCGTTTATGTTAAAAATGGACAAAATACAAAGCTGGGCAGAAATGCAGGTCCAGATACGGACCTGCTGGAAAATGGTGTAACACCCCGTGTTTTCACGAGTGAAAGTCAAAGTCAAGGTCAAAGTCAACGACCGATTTCGCGCGACTTGACTCGTAGAAATGTTTTTGTTTTATTTATATTATGTGGAGTAAGTGTCGTTCATTGCAATAATCGAATCGCGTTAATCGTACTTCAATCGACCTACGACTGTGAATGATAGGAAGTAACAATGCGATAAAGTTAATCGACTAATAATCGAGCTATACTAATCGAATTGACATCAAATCGTAACTCGAGCTATGTATTTTACTTGTCGTTATACGTGTGTGTGTGCCTTACGTGTTACCTGTGCATGTTTATTTATGTTTTGTTGTGGAAATCAAGCGAACTTAATCGAACTCGAAGTCTAACTCGAAGGTAATCGAACTCGAACCCGAATTCCGAATCGAACCGTGTCATATACGAAGTAGTTGGGACTAAAAGTAATTTGACTAGGAAACCCTATCGACTCGCTCGCGATCGAAACCGAATCGCCATCGCACCCGAACGCACCTTTTCAGTCGACATCCGGACGGATGGTCCATCCGCACGGATTGCCAGTCCGCACGGATTGCCAGTCCGCACGGATGACCAATCCGCACGGATTGCCAGTCCGCACGGATGACCAATCCGCACGGATAAGCAATCCGGGTGGCCTGCAATCCGCACGAACCACCCTTTCCCCTTTTAGCATCCTATAAATACCCGGTCACTCTCCATACTTTCCACTTTTGGCAAGTGACGTCCGGCCAGCACGCATTCTTTACCTTTTCTCAGATTTCTCTCAATCCAGGTAAGATCTTGCTCTAATTCTTGTACATTCTTGATCACTACACAATCCTACACCTTTCTACCTTTCAAATCTCAACTTTTAACCATGAAATCATCAAGATTTGAGGTATTCTAGGGTGACGTCATCATGAAGTTCTCATGAACTTCAAGTGCGACCTCATTCCACCAAGAGTAACTCGGATCTGAACGATTTCCACAAGATTTCTCAACATTAGTGATGCACTAGTCCTAGATCTGGATTCTACCCGCAAGACACCTGATTTCGGGTTAGACCGGGATGACCGTTCTAAACCGCAAACGAGCCGAGTTAGGGTGATTCCTGGCCGGCTTAGTCATTCGGGTAAGAACGCGATTCCAAATGGTTGCCACGAAGTCAGAACGTCTCGATAGAACGACAAAGGCAACCAAGGGTAGCCGGACGGAACAACCAGGACGAGGAAGTTGTTCGCACGAATGAGTTGTCCGCACGGACAAGCTGTCCGCACGGACAAGTTGTCCGCACGCACAGACAACCCGGACGGGTTGTCACCCGGGCGAGCTACACTTGGGACCCACATTCCAAAACGAGGTTTGAGTATCGACGAATGAACAATCCGGACGGACGACCTCTGAATGGATTACTCTTCGGATCATGAGATACTAAGACCTTGAATAAATTCAAAAAAAAATGCTCATCCGCACGGCCAAGTTGTCCGCACGGACAGACTATCCGGACGGATTGTCTTTGTCCGCGCGAACAGACTGTCCGCACGGATTACCATCGTCCGCACGGATTACCATCCGGACGGACTTCACCAAGTGACTCACCTTTATGGTTGTGTCCGCACGGACTACCATCCGGATGGATTGTTGTCCGCGCGACCGACTTGAAGGATAGAGATATTTAGATGTTTTGTAAATGCTACAACGAAAACTTCAAAGCACAAGCCATCATACACAAACACATCACACCCATAGGAAGAAACAATCCACTCGAATAGTTATCCGCACGAACATGTTATCCGCACGGGCGACTCGTCCGGACGAAGTGTAATCCGCACGGATTACATATCCGCACGAATAACTTGTCCGCACGGATAACAATCCGCACGAGTGACTAATCCGGACGGATTACCACTCGCACGAAAAACTTGTCCGCACGGATAACAATCCGCACGAGTGACTAATCCAGACGGATTACCACTCGCACGGATTACTAATCCGCACGACCAGTCAACCTACCCACACTCATTCTGCACTGTTTTCCAAGCCACTTATCTTTACGCTATCGAATCTATTCAGGCTAACCGTACTCGCTGAAAAGCGCTCCCTTCAATCCATAATCGTTGTGAGTATACTCGAACCCTTTTTGCTTTTAGCACTTTTGGGTGTTACATACGTTACGAATATTCAACTACAATCATCACACTACTCAAGCTATTTTAACGCTAACCGTTAATGCATGTTATACGTGGCTTATGAATGCATGTTTGTTATGTTTACACATGGAATGCTGTCTACCTGCCTTAGCAACGATAGTACTATAGTTTGGACTCAGCACCCGTTCACACGGGGGTTGTTAAGGATCTTTTACTTGCATGGATTACGGTGGTAATCATGTATTGCGAACTGCCTCGGGCAGTCATCCCGCAGTCATTGGTATCGATGGATCTATGTCGATAACTAACGTGCTTCATTTCACTATGTGTACGTGCTGGTTATGCGTTAACGAATTCGAACTCTATATGCTATTATTAAACTTGTATGCTCACCTTTACATTATATGTATTGACTTTATTTTAACGTATGTGACAGGTGCTTAGGTTGTTTCTGTGCTTAACTTGCTGGTGATGAAATTGAGGCTAGGGAAGGAGTCCTAGAAACCAACAAATAAATTAGTTATGTTTAAATCTGAGTTGTCGAAACAGAATACTTGTCTTGATGCTTGTCTGTAATAATTATTTAACTATTTGAGATACGGTATGGGACGTATTGCTTTAATTGAATGGTAATGATAGTTATTATGGAAACTTCTGGACAATCTGTTTCGCTCAGTGCCACGCCCCGATGATTCCGCCATCGGTTGGGGTGTGACAGATTGGTATCAGAGCCATAACTATAGGGAATTAGGCAAGACTCGACCTAGTCTGGGTCAAAGTCTTAGAGACCTAGTCTATAGTTAAGAACCAACAGACCAACTCACGCGTATGCGTAAACTCGCCACTATCACTCGCTCTTTTCTATCACTGCACTCGAATTTTCAAGTTATGAACGGGTAATGAGGCCGAGAACAGGTGTGAAAACCTCAAACTCTCGACTAAAGTTGCCTAATCAGCTTGCGTTTTAGCTACAAACGAGGAGAATCATACCAAATTAGGAGTGAAATCCATATTTTGATGAATAATCTCCTCAAATTTTATTAAGAACAAGGACGAAGTTGTGAGATAGGGGTGAAACCCTAACCTTGACGACTTGTCCTGTTTTAATACAAAACTCCCGCCAAGGTTTCGATGGACTACAACGATCTGTAGACACAATATAACCAATGGGAATTGTGCCAACGCCCAAGAATCGAGGCAAAGGCATAGTCCTGAAGGTAATTGTGCACACAGGATCCTTGTGAATAGTCGAGCCACTTTGGCTAGTCAAAGTCTACTAGCCGCAGACAATCTATCCTCGATTTTATGTGTTTCAAGCTTTGAGCCAAGATTATTGACTCTGACGATTCGTCGATTTTATGTGAATTACGTGTTTTACGCTTATTTGTTAACAAATTTGAGGTACTACCGGTTTCGATCTAATACTTTTGGCCTTTGCTACACACACAACACACGACACATCACCAACAAATCGCTCGCACCACATTACGTCCGAACGCTCGCGAACTCTGGATACTAGGTTTCTGTTTTCTGAATGCCCTTAGTGACTAAGAGTGTATGTGTTTTTCCTTGCTTCTGCGCTCTGTATGCTTAGGAATTATGTGATTATGTGCTTATGTGACTACGTGCTTTATGTGTTAAGTAGTTACGTGAATGAACGTGTTACTGAGCTTTAGTAGTAGTAGACGTGTGAGGTGAGATTCGAATACAATGTGTTGAGTCCCATGGCGATGTCTATTGCAGACAATGTCGTCTGGATCCCGCCATGCACTCTCTCGTCAAGAAAAGAGGGACAAACGCCTTGCTTCCATCATCGCAAAGAGTGTGGCTAAAGCCGTGAGTGATGTCTACGAGAACGCTGGCAAATCATCCGAGGAGTCGAGGACTGAAGGCCCTAAAGCTGCCGCAAGACCTTTCAGTTTCAAGCAATTCAAGTCATGTGGGCCAAAAGAATTCACAGGCGAAGGAGGTCCTACTGCACTATTCCACTGGTTTGACTCTATCGAGGTTACTCTGCGACAAAGTGGTTGCCCTGATGACCTTCGAACTCTGAACGCTACCGGCGTCTTCCAGTCCCGTGCTCTAGACTGGTGGACGGCCGAGAGGAACAAGCGAGGGAATGATGCAGCTTACGGTCTATCGTGGGATGAACTCAAGGAAGTCATGCTAGAGGAATTATGCCCTCCTCACGAACGTCAAAAGCTTGAAGATGAATTTTGGCACATACATCAGAAGGATGGAGACAATGCTGGACTCACTGCTCGTTTCAAACAGCTCAGCATTATATGTCCCGATCAGGTCAAGACTCCTGAGATGACCATCAAGAAGTACATCCGAGCTTTGCCCGACTGCGTTGCTGATTTCGTGCAAGCGGCTAAGACTACCACGATCGAGGAAACCTATCTGCTAGCCGCTGAAATCAATGACAAAAGGGTTAAGGCTGGGGTGTGGGATAAGACCTCCAAGCATCTGCATCAAGCTACCGCTACTGCACCAACTGCTGAACCCACCTCGTCAAGCAACAAGAGAAAGAACAAGAGAAAGAACAACTCCACCAACAAGAACTGTGCGATCACTGCTGCACCAGTTCAGACCGTACCCGCTCAACAACGTCAAGTGGCGGCACCTGTGGCCAATGCACCGCCTGCAAAGCGTGCATATACTGGACCACACCCGTTCTGCCCTACTTGCACCTATCATCACCCGACAGCTATTCAATGCCGCTTCTGTGCTCACTGCAATGTATACGGCCACTTCACTGCCAACTGCCGTATTCGTCAAGCTCCTGCCAATCAAGCTCTACTCACTGCCCCATAGGGTCAACAAGCTCCTCCGGCACCCGCAGTCAAAGCCAGAGCCTGCTTCACGTGTGGCGACCCGAATCATTTCGCCAACATGTGCCCGAACAGGGTGGTGAAACAAGAACCACAGCAGCAGCAGCCACCGTAGCAACAACAACAACAGGCCGCACGCGCCAGAACTTTCAATCTCAACGTGCGACAAGCCCAGGCCGACAACAACGTGGTCAATGGTACGTTCCTTGTGAATGGTATTTATGCTTCATGTTTGTTTGATACTGGAGCGGATAATTGCTTTGTGTCGTTCGAATTTGAGGAACTCCTTAGTCGTAGACGTTCCAAACTCTCCTCGGCATTCGAAGTTGAAGTCGCTACCGGAAGAACCGTCGCTGTAAATTCCGTTATCCATGATTGTACACTTGAGCTTAACAACCACATCTTCTCGATCGACCTTATTCCAATGCAACTCGGAAGCTTTGATATCATAGTAGGCATGGACTTTCTTCGAGAAAATCATGCCGAAGTTGTGTGCTTCGATAAGATGATTCGTTTTTCGCTCGCAAACGGTGATTCATTGTGCGTTTATGGTGATACTACTTCAAAGGGTCTCAAACTTATGTCATGCCTCCAAGCTAGCAAGTATCTCCGCAAGGAATACAGGGCTTTCTTGGCTAACGTTGTAGCAGCGGAGAAGGAAAAGAAAGAGAAGAAGGAAGTGAAAGACGTACCTGTGGTTCGAGAATTCCCTCAAGTTTTTCCAGAGGACCTTCCCGGACTACCTCCTAAACGCGATATTGATTTTCGCATCGATCTCATTCCTGGAGCGAATCCTACCGCCAGAGCTCCTTATCGACTCGCACCGTCCGAAATGCGAGAACTCGCAACCCAACTCCAGGAATTACTTGAAAAAGGCTTCATTCGCCCGAGCACCTCTCCTTGGGGTGCACCAGTCCTTTTCGTCAAAAAGAAGGACGGGTCATTCCGGATGTGCATCGACTACCGGGAGTTGAATAAGTTGACTATCAAGAACCGCTATCCTCTGCCTCGAATCGACGATTTGTTTGACCAGCTACAAGGCGCTACGTGTTTTTTGAAGATCGATCTACGTTCCGGATATCATCAGCTGCGTATACAAGAGGAGGATATACCCAAAACCGCATTTCGAACCCGTTACGGCCATTACAAATTCGTTGTCATGCCTTTTGGCCTAACCAACGCACCAGCAGTTTTCATGGATCTAATGAATCGCGTATGTAAGCCATATCTCGACCGTTTCGTCATCGTGTTCATCGACGATGTCTTGATCTATTCCAAGTCGAGAACCGAACACGCGCAGCATCTACGTTTGGTTCTCGAGTTACTCCAGGGGAACCAACTCTACGCCAAATTCTCTAAGTGCGAATTTTGGTTGGGGGAGGTTCAGTTTCTGGGTCACATTGTAAATAGTCAGGGTATTCACGTCGATCCTGCGAAGATTGAAGCTGTTAAGAGCTGGGTTACGCCTAAGAACCCGTCTGAAGTCCGCTCTTTTCTTGGGCTAGCGGGCTATTATCGACGATTTATCGAAGGATTCTCGAAGATTGCTGTACCACTTACCTCTCTCACGCATAAAGACCAGCCTTTTGCCTGGGGGACCAAACAAGAGTCTGCCTTTCGAACCCTCAAACACATGCTTTGCAATGCTCCTGTTCTCACACTACCCGACGGGAACAATGATTTCATTGTCTACTGTGATGCTTCCAACCTTGGTCTCGGTTGTGTCCTTATGCAACGAGACAAGGTCATAGCTTACGCATCTCGCCAACTCAAAATCCACGAGAAGAACTATACAACCCATGATCTCGAGCTAGGCGCAGTTTTTTTTGCATTAAAGATTTAGCGACACTACCTGTATGGTACAAAGTGTACGATCTTCACCGATCATAAGAGCCTACAACACATCTTTAATCAGAGGGAACTAAATATGCGTCAACGCCGATGGGTAGAACTTCTCAACGATTACGACTGTGAGATTCGTTATCACCCAGGCAAGGAAAATGTTGTTGCCGACGCACTTAGCAGACGGAGCTACCTGTTTAGCACTCGTAATGTTCAAGCCCAGCACAACCTCGAAGCTCTCATCCGTGACGCCCAGCATGCATGTTTCAACGAACGCACTCTGAAGAAAGAAAGAATCTACCACGATGGAGCCCAGCTTGTGAGCAAATCAAATGGGATATTCCACTTTTTAGACCGAATTTGGATTCCCAAGCGAACCAATTTGCGACAGATTATCATGGATGAAGCCCACAAATCCCGATACTCTATCCATCCCGGTGCTGACAAAATGTACCATGATCTTCGCTATAGGTACTGGTGGCCGGGTATGAAACGGGATATCGCTCTCTACATCGGAAAATGCCTAACCTGTGCTAGAATCAAGGCTGAACATCAAAGACCCTCTGGCTTACTCGAACAACCACCGATTCCCATGTGGAAGTGGGAGAGTATAGCTATGGATTTCGTAACCAAGCTTCCAACCACGTCATCAGGTCACGATAGCATTTGGGTTGTTATTGACCGTTTGACTAAATCAGCTCACTTTCTGCCAATACGAGAAGACTACAAGGTGGAACGATTAGCCCGAATCTACACCAACGAAATCATTTGTAGACATGGGACGCCTCGTGATATCATCTATGACCGTGATGCTCGGTTTATGTCGCGATTGTGGGAAACGTTTCAAATGGCACTCGGTACAACGCTTAATCTAAGTACTGTGTTCCACCCACAACCCGACGGTCAGACTGAAAGAACGATTCGTACTCTGGAAGACATGCTCCGTTCGTGTGTTCTAGAATTCGGTGGTAATTGGGATAGACACCTGCCGTTAGTCGAATTCTCGTATAACAACAGCTACCAGGCTAGCATCCAGATGGCACCGTTCGAGGCCTTATACGGAAGAAGATGTCGATCGCCTATTGTGTGGCACGAGATCGGTCACTCGCAACTAACCGGTCCGGAGCTGCTACAAGAAACGACAGACAAAATTTTCCAAATTCGAGACAACCTAGCGAAAGCTCGGGATCGACAGAAAGTTTACGCCGATAAAAAGCGCAAGCCCCGTGAATTTGGCGTTGGTGACTACGTACTCCTAAAGGTATCACCTTGGAAGGGTGTAGTCCGATTCGGCAAGAAAGGAAAACTCGCGCCTCGATATGTTGGACCTTTTAAGATTCTGGAAAGGATCGGAAAAGTCGCCTATAGACTTGAATTACCGGAGGAACTTAGCAATGTCCATCCGACTTTCCACGTGTCAAACCTCCGAAAGTGCATCGCCGACCACGACTTACATGTCTCTCTAGACGATCTGCAAGTGAACGAAACATTACACTTCGTGGAGAAGCCTGTCGAAATCATGGATCGCCAAACTAAGCAGCTCAGGCGCTCGCGCATTCCCATTGTAAAGGTCCGATGGGAAGGCAAACGAGGCGCGGAGTTTACTTGGGAACTCGAAAGCGACATGAAGGCCAAGTACCCGCAGTTGTTTAATTAGAGAAGCGAACCACAAAAACGCAGATTTCTCCCAAACGGCTGTGAATTAAGATATGAAGCTTTGTAGGCTTTTAGATCATGTAGTTTCGCACAACATATCCAAATTTTAGCCGATTTTAACCATAAAAATCTTGTCTAAACTGACGTTTTTCAGTTAGAAACGTGAAATAGTTGAAAAGTGAAGAAATTTGACAAATCTGTGTGAAATTGACTCTGAATCTGATCAATTCCTGTACGAATCTAGTACGTTTGATCTGTGCAATCGAGAACCTGCTTAGATACCACTTGTAGGTCCCGGTTTCAACTCCGTTGCAATTGTGTTTGGTCACGATCGTGCACGGATCCCGCACGTTACACGAGTCAAAATCGGGCCAACCGAAAAGCTCTCACACGTGATTCACGACTTGTTACGGCTTCAGCTTAATTTCGGGACGAAATTCCCTAAACAAGGGGAGGCTGTAACACCCCGTGTTTTCACGAGTGAAAGTCAAAGTCAAGGTCAAAGTCAACGACCGATTTCGCGCGACTTGACTCGTAGAAATGGTTTTGTTTTATTTATATTATGTGGAGTAAGTGTCGTTCATTGCAATAATCGAATCGCGTTAATCGTACTTCAATCGACCTACGACTGTGAATGATAGGAAGTAACAATGCGATAAAGTTAATCGACTAATAATCGAGCTATACTAATCGAATCGACATCAAATCGTAACTCGAGCTATGTATTTTACTTGTCGTTATATGTGTGTGTGTGCCTTACGTGTTACCTGTGCATGTTTATTTATGTTTTGTTGTGGAAATCAAGCGAACTTAATCGAACTCGAAGTCTAACTCGAAGGTACTCGAACCTGAATTCCGAATCGAACCGTGTCATATACGAAGTAGTTGGGACTAAAAGTAATTTGACTAGGAAACCCTATCAAATCGCTCGCGATCGAAACCGAATCGCCATCGCACCCGAACGCACCTTTTCAGTCGACATCCGGATGGATGGTCCATCCGCACGGATTGCCAATCCGCACGGATTGCCAGTCCGCACGGATGACCAATCCGCACGGATTGCCAGTCCGCACGGATGACCAATCCGCACGGATAAGCAATCCGGGTGGCCTGCAATCTGCACGAACCACCCTTTCCCCTTTTAGCATCCTATAAATACCCGGTCACTCTCCAAACTTTCCACTTTTGGCAAGTGACGTCCGGCCAGCACGCATTCTTCACCTTTTCTCAGATTTCTCTCAATCCAGGTAAGATCTTGCACTAATTCTTGTACATTCTTGATCACTACACAATCCTACACCTTTCTACCTTTCAAATCTCAACTTTTAACCATGAAATCATCAAGATTTGAGGTATTCAAGGGTGACGTCATCATGAAGTTCTCATGAACTTCAAGTGCGACCTCATTCCACCAAGAGTAACTCGGATCTGAACGATTTCCACAAGATTTCTCAACATTAGTGATGCACTAGTCCTAGATCCGGATTCTACCCGCAAGACACCTGATTTCGGGTTAGACCGGGATGACCGTTCTAAACCGCAGACGAGCCGAGTTAGGGTGATTCCTGGCCGGCGTAGTCATTCGGGTAAGAACGCGATTCCAAATGGTTGCCACAAAGTCAAAACGTCTCGATAGAACGACAAAGGCAACCAAGGGTAGCCGGACGGAACAACCAGGACGAGGAAGCTGTCCGCACGGACAAGCTGCCCGCACGAACAGACAACCCGGACGGGTTGTCACCCGGGCGAGCTACACTTGGGACCCACATTCCAAAACGAGGTTTGAGTATCGACGAATGAACAATCCGGACGTACGACCTCTGAATAGATTACTCTTCGGATCATGAGATACTAAGACCTTGAATAAATTCAAAAAAAAAATGTTCATCCGCACGGACAGACTATCCGGACGGATTGTCTTTGTCCGCGCGAACAGACTGTCCGCACGGATTACCATCCGGACGGACTTCACCAAGTGACTCACCTTTATGGTTGTGTCCGCACGGACTACCATCCGGACGGATTGTTGTCCGCGCGACCGACTTGAAGGATAGAGATATTTAGATGTTTTGTAAATGCTACAACGAAAACTTCAAAGCACAAGCCAACATACACAAACACATCACACCCATAGGAAGAAACAATCCACTAGAATAGTTATCCGCACGAACATGTTATCCGCACGGGCGACTCGTCCGGACGAAGTGTAATCCGCACGGATTACATATCCGCACGAATAACTTGTCCGCACGGATAACAATCCGCAAGAGTGACTAATCCGGACGGATTACCACTCGCACGAAAAACTTGTCCGCACGGATAACAATCCGCACGAGTGACTAATCCGGACGGATTACCACTCGCACGGATTACTAATCCGCATGACCAGTCAACCTACCCACACTCATTCTGCACTGTTGTCCAAGCCACTTATCTTTACGCTATCGAATCTATTCAGGCTAACCGTACTCGCTGAAAAGCGCTCCCTTCAATCCTTAATCGCTGTGAGTATACTCGAACCCTTTTTGCTTTTAGCACTTTTGGGTGTTACATACGTTACGAATATTCAACTACAATCATCACACTACTCAAGCTATTTTAATGCTAACCGTTAATGCATGTTATACGTGGCTTATGAATGCCTGTTTGTTATGTTTACACATGGAATGTTGTCTACCTGCCTTAGCAACGATAGTACTATAGTTTGGACTCAGCACCCGTTCACACGAGGGTTGTTAAGGATCTTTTACTTGCATGGATTACGGTGGTAATCATGTATTGCGAACTGCCTCGGGCAGTCAACCCGCAGTCATTGGTATCGATGGATCTATGTCGATAACTAACGTGCTTCATTTCACTATGTGTACGTGCTGGTTATGCGTAAACGAATTCGAACTCTATATGCTATTATTAAACTTGTATGCTCACCTTTACATTATATGTATTGACTTTATTTTAACGTATGTGACAGGTGCTTAGGTTGTTTCTGTGCTTAACTTGCTGGTGATGAAATTGAGGCTAGGGAAGGAGTCCTAGAAACCAACAAATAAATTAGTTATGTTTAAATATGAGTTGTCGGAACAGAATACTTGTCTTGATGATTGTCTGTAATAATTATTTAACTATTTAAGATACGGTATGGGACGTATTGCTTTAATTGAATGGTAATGATAGTTGTTATGGAAACTTCTGGACAATCTGTTTCGCTCAGTGCCACGCCCAGATGATTCCGCCATCGGTTGGGGTGTGACAAATGGTCTTCCCCGCGGCACGCGAAAGGAATCCCTTCATCGGGCGCGACACGCAGGCGCTGTCGCGGCCCGCGAATGATCAAAGGTTGTCTCTCGCGTGGCGCGAGAGACGTAAAACCGGGAATTTTATTTTATTTTGTTTGTTTGACTATGGAACTTGTTTAAATTTGTTTATAAGTTATCAAAACTAACTTTTTAGTTGGTGTTGATCATAGGTAAATGTCAAGGGTTCCCGGATGAAGATCAAGCTCAACGAAGAACCGAACATGATCAAGATACAAGCTTCCGCACGGCGTTTCGTTGTAACTTTTAAATAACGAACTCAATTACATTATGTTGTATTATTTTTAAATTATAAAAGTTTTAATAAACCCGTATTTTCACAAGTATGTGTAATCGTTAATACACATTTTTAGTCTAAATTTATAAGAAAAACCGTTAAATATTAGTAAGGGTCTTACAGAAACCTGATTTTCGAAGATCAAATTTTCAAAACTGAAAACATGAATATTAACTCGCAAGAGAATGGGTTTCCTAAGGATTTAAGTCAAAATGAAGAAATAGTTTGGATTCAAGATGTGGTAGTCTTGTAGATATTCCTACTAGAATATTGAAGCAATCAAGATGAGTCAAGGTTTTCTCAATCATGGTCGATTGGTAGCCAAGTTCAAAAATCCTTGGATAATACTCGCTGAAAAGATGAATCGATCAATGAGGAGCATGCAAAGTGAGATGGAGGAACTACGTGTTGTTGATGAGCTGAATATTGATTGCATACATGTTGGGCTGATTCTTAAAACGACTACACTGCCTAAATACATCTAGCTTAGATGAACGAATTGTTGTGGATGCTATGATGTTTAGTCTTGAAGTTAAGAAAGAAAAAGCCTCAACAAAGTACATAACCAGGGAAGAGCAACTTGTTGTGACAAAAGCAAGTGTGAAAATTAAGCCCAAAGAGATGCAAGTGTTGCGGGGTATGAAAGACTTTGGAGAAACGAGTCAGAATCAAGAACTTAAGGGTATGGACATGAATATAGAATTAAGTGTTAGGAAGAGTGTGGGAATTCAACACTTGAGCCAAAGTCGTGAGACGCGACATGTTGCATTTAGTCGCGACTTGCTTCAAGTCAAGGCTCTCCGTGTGTTTCATGGCTAAGAACAAGCGAGGGACGACTAAAAGTCAAGTGAGATGCGAATAGTGAAAAAAAGCGTGTGTCGTGACTGAGCAAGATGCGAGATGCGGCTGGTATGTTAAGCCAAAGCCTATGGTTTGAGTTACTTGGATACTGTGATGTTGACTATGATTGAGATCTATTTACTCGACGTTCAACAACCGATTACTTTTTCATGGTCGAATCGGGGAGTTTTTGCAGAACTAAAGCTGTTTTGGAAATAGTTTTCACAAATAATATCATGCTCAAAACAAGTTCACAAATTATGCTTTCTCCATTGTTAATGGTGATTTTTCTTGAGAAGTAGCATTTTTCAGGAATGTTGCAGGGAATATTCAGCTTTAATCATTGGAACGTGGTACATCTCCATTATGAATGGCGATTTCTGCATAAAGGTCTTACACACTCCATTCAAAATGGCAATTTCTGGTACACACTCCATTCACAATGGAGATTTCTGGTACACACTCCATTCATAATGGAGGGAGAACATTGTTTTGCAATCCAAACCGGCTAGGGTGCAAAGGAACCTGCAATTTTAAAGCTCAAAAACACGTCATTTGAAACAAGACAATCCCGTTGTGATAGATTTTTTCCTACCATTTCAAAAAATAATGGTGAATATCAGTTTTTCATTGAAAAGTTATACAAAAAAACAACATCAATTTCTTGCACCATATTCAAAAAATAACTCCTGATACTTTGCTATTTACGCGTTGTATAAACCCATTCAAAAAGCTATAGTCCAAAGACCTGCGACATAAATTAGCATAAATCTCCATTGTGAATGGAGTGTGTACCATAAATCTCCATTGTGAATGGAGTATGTACCAGAAATCTCCAATGGAGTTTGTACCAGAAGTATACCAGAAATCTCCATTGTGAATGGAGTATGTACCAGAAATTAGAAATTGCCATTTTCAATGGAGTGTGTTAGACCTTTATGCAGAAATTGCCACTCATAATGGTGATGTACCATGTTCCAATGATTAAAGCTGAATATTCCCTTCAACATTCCTGACAAAGGCTACTTCTCAAGAAAAATCGTCATTCACAATGGAGAAAGCATAATTTGTGAACTTGTGAGCATGGCATTATTTGTGAAAACTATTTCCAAAACAGCCTTAGGGTATGTTTGGCATGAAGCTTTTAGGAGCTTCTAGCTTTAAGCTTTTAAGAAAAAGCTAATACTCAATAAAAAACCTTGTTTGGTTAAAGGAGCTTTAAGCTTTTAGGCTAGGAGCTTGAAGCTTTTGGTTGAACACTCCTACTAGTAGCGTTTAGAAGGAGCTACAAGTTTTTAAGGAAAAAATGACTATTTTAACCTCTAAAGATAATAAATTTTTTAATGCACAAGCTTTTTAAATTTTTAGTTATGTCCATTTTGGTCATTTTATACAATTTATTAAAAGCTCCAGCTACTCTACCAAACACCAAATATATCTAAAAAGCTACAGCTACCAACTTCCAGCCACCATCTATTTTTGCCAAACATACCCTTAGTTCTGCAAAAAAACTCCGAATCGGGTGCATACATGTCCACCAAGACTTTATTAAGTGTGAAGATACGAGAACTGTGTGAGAGTAATGGCATAAATAATGTAGTGTTTGGAATCAACATCGACTCAAGAAGATACGAGCAGCGGCTAGAAAGAACGAAGGTTGTGGCTGCCAGTCGAGAAGATACGAGCCGCGATTGGAAGCAGCATTAGGTACAACAGGATACAAGTTGAGGATCAATTGGAGAGAAATGGCATGGGTTATTGCGAATTAACACTTGGAGCCAAACCAGAGTTAGGGATTATCTACCCAAACCACGGTTGGGTGGATGCGACATGGTGTGAGTCGCGACTAGATGCCTTTCAGTCGTGATTGGGTGTTGTGGTCAAGTTGTTTGGTCACAACTCGTGGAAGCTACCAGGGCCTCATTGAGCTTGTGTCAAATCTAATGGATGTTGCTGAGATGCTTATGTTGATGACGCTATCTGAGTCGACACAGGGATGCGGCTGGAAGATATTGAACAAAAGTTTGCAAGTCAAGTTTGCTTAATTGACTAAGTTTTGAGCTTGTCCTGACATGTCTTTATTTGTGAAGCATATGGTTTTCGAACTATTTTATGAAGTGTTTATAATGTTTGAGCTCGCTAGTGGAATAATATGTTTAGCATGTATTTGAGGAAGGTAAAGAAACTTAATTATAGGAAAGCAGTAGGGATTTTCCTGGCAATGAGAAGAGAAATTTAAGACATTCTATAGAATTTTGATTAGATTATTAAAAAGGTGTAGGTTTTTTTTCTACTTGAAGATGTAAAGATTTTAGCCTCGTGCCCTCGTATTTGTAATAGTTTGAAATGTGTAAATCTAACCCAAGTCACACACCTGACAAAAATGTAATATTAAATTAATGAATTATTATGAGTAAACATCACGTACAAATAGATAGTGATGTAACCCATCGCATACAGGCTGGCTGGTGTAGATGGAGGGCAGCCAGTGGGGTATTGTGCGATAGGAGGTTCCCAACTAAACTAAAGGGGAAATTTTACAGGGTAGCAGTTAGGCCAGCTATGCTTTATGGAACAGACTGTTGGGCTATCAAGAAGACACAAGCGCGCAAGATGGAGGTAGCAGAGATGAAGATGTTGAGGTAGATGTGTGGACATACGAGGTTAGATCGGATAAGAAATGAGGTTTTTAGGGAAAGACTAGGAGTGGCTAGTATAGCGGAGAAGATTAAGGAGGGGAGATTGAGATGGTTTGGGCATGTGAAGCGGAGGGAAGCGACGACACCAGTTAGAGTAGTGGAAACTCTTACTGTGGAGGGGAGGAGAGGAAGAGACAGACCCAAACTGACATGGGATGAGCAGATTAGGCATGATTTACTAGAGTTGCATCTTTCTGAGGACATGGTCCACGATAGGACTTCGTGGAGGCGTAGGATTAGGGTTAAGGACTTCTAGATGATATTGCAGTAAGGTCTTAGGTGTTTTTCAGGGACGTAGGCTTTTCCTTTTCTTTAAGGGACTTTTCCGGTGATTGCCTTCTTGTGTTTATGCCCTAATGATGTTGTATGCTATTATACATGATTTCCATTGTGTTTACGCCCAAATGATGTTGTATGCCATTATACATGATTCACATTATATTGTGCCACTCTTATCACTTTCTTGGTATGGGCGACTTCTTATTTCTGTATTCTTTCTATATTCTTTGACTTGGTGTGTTGGTTTGCTGTTCGTTTTCGAGCCGAGGGTCTCTCTGGAAGCAGCCTCTCTATCCCTATGGATAGAGGCAAGGTCTGTCTACATCCCACCCTCCCCAGACCCTATAAATAGCTCTGCTATTTGTGGGATTTACTGGGTATGGTTGTTGTTGTTGTATCACGTACAAATAGACTGCTTGGAAAAGTAAAAAAGTGTGATGCGATTTTTGTAGTTATTCTATTAGTAAGTTAATTATCAAAATTATTTTACAAGTGCATCAAACAACATAAAATTCAAAATTACCCTGCTAGTTCATCAAAATAACATAAAATACACAATTACTTTACAAGTTTATCAAACAAAATACAATTCAAAATTACTCTACAAAATGCATCATAATTACTCTAACAATTTATCATTAATACACTACTACAGGATATCATTCAAAATTACTCTACAAGTGCATCAAACAACTAGTCATTCAAAATTACTCTAGAAGTGCATCATAATTACTCTTCTAGTTCATCATTAATACACTACTACAAGATATAATTCAAAATTGTTTTACAAGTGCATCAAACAACTTTTTTTTAACGGCTAATTTTTTTTAATCCCATGTCGTATGTGGGACTTGAACCCAAGACCTTCCCCTTCCCTACATAGGTCTTTTAAAGGTTTTGCCTTTGCCAATGGACCACCACCCCATTGGTGCATCAAACAACTAGTCATTCAAAATTACTTTACAAGTGTATCATAATTATTCTAATAGTTCATCAAAATAACATAACACACATAATTACTCTACAAGTTCATCAAACAACATACAATTCAAAAGTACTCTACAAGCATCATAATTACTCTACTAGTTCATAAAAAAATAAACAGACGTATTCACTCTACAAGTTCATCAAACAACATAAAATTCAAAATTACTCTACAAGTGGATTATAATTACTCTACTAGTTCATCAAGATAATTACTCTACGAATAGAATAATTACGAAAATGTCACCGCGCTTTTTTACTTTTCCACGTCATTCGTACGTTTTGTGTACGATAATCGTATGTGTATTTGATCTTTTATGAGATTATTAGCCGGATAAATTGCATTTTACGCCCTTTAAGTTTCAAAAAAAAAATTAGGCGCTATTCTTTAACTAACGAAATTACAACACATATTCTTTATATTTTAATTTTTTTTATATCGGATATCCTTTATGTTTTACTTTTCTTTACAGCAGATCTCCTTTATTTTTTTAATCTTTTTAGGGAGAGAGGACACTACCTGTAAAGAAATTAGAACATAAAAGACATCTGATGCGTTAGTTAAAAGACAACGTCTAAAATTTTGCTGAAACTTAAAAGGACGTAAAACGCAATTTATATAGATTTCAGTAAATTAGCTTTATTACATAAAATAGAGTAAATTACAAACGTCCTTTATGTTTACACCAGATTGCAAACTATGTCCTTTGTCTTCAAAAAGTACAAAAAAAAATGTACTCGATGTTTGCAAACTCTTGCACGTTACATCTTTTAGCCGTAACTTAGTTAGTTTTCATGGTTAAATCTGACCAAGTGGACCCCACATGAGGGTATTTTTGTCATTTTACCATATATACTTAAATAAATAAACATAAATAAAACTCATAAACACTCTCTCTCTCTCTCTCTCTCTACAAACTCTCTCTGTCTCTATACAAACTCTCTCTACAATCTGGTTGTGCAGCACCTCCATCGAATCACCACCACCATCACACACCCACCACGATCGCTACACCACTCTCTCTACAAACACTCTCTCTCTCTCTCTCTCTCTCTCTTTCTCTCTACAAGATCTAGTAAGTATTTAGATCTAAATCTATTAAATCGGATTAGAAATCAGATATAAATCTCTCAAATCGAACTACGCACAGATTCAAAATTAGATCTGAATATAAACAACACGCAGATTCATCGATGTTAGGGCAACCTCTGCGTTGTTCCTTCTGGACATCAGAAATTCCAAAGTTGTGGTGTTGCGATGGTGGTGGCAAGAGGATTTTTAGGGGTTTTAGGTTGTGTGGGGTGGATGGTGCGGTGGCAGGTTGTGATGGTGGTGGGTAGGTGGTGGTGGCTAACGGTGGAGGTTGAAGAGATGTTGGTGGCTAGGGGTGGTGTTGTTTGATGGTTGTAAGAGAAAGAGATAATGTGTTATATATATATATATATATATATATATATAAGTTTTATTATTTTTATGTTTGTTTACTTGAGTAAATAAATAAAGATGGTAATGGGTCAAAAGACTAATTTGCCCTTATATGGGGTCCTTTTGGTCAGATTTAACCATAAAAACTAACTATAAAAACTAACTGATCGAGTTAGGTAAAAAAGGAATAACGTGGAAGAGTTTGCAAACATCGAGTATGTTTTTTTATACTTTTTGAAAATTGTGATACCCCAGGAAAACGCACAACACAACTAGCTTCCTCAGTGACTATGTGCTAAATTTCGGGACGAAATTTCTTTCAACTTGGGGATGATGTGACAACTCGTATAAATCCCTGAACGTTTCGTTTCACTGTGTAATTACATGTACATTAAATGAATTGAATATGGTGGTTGATTTTATTTGAACGATTGTGTGCTTGGTAATGTGTAATGTGAATTACGGGAAACCGAAACCCGAAACTGAAATATTGGAAAATGTTATTTTGTGCAACGAAAGGTGTAGTGTGTTAAATTGCGACACGGGACACCTTAATTAGTTATTTTGTGAAATACGAGAAACTGCTACTTTATAAAACCCAACCCAAACCCACCCCCTCCCCCCTTGCGCTACAAATAGGCCAAACCCCCACCCCATGTCCCCTATGCGAAATAATAAGTCCAAATATTAAGCCCAACCCGCATCTTCTTGCAGCCCATTAAGCCAAATCCCCCTCCATGTTTTAATTTATACGTACAATACTTGTCAAAAAATAACACAAAACCCTACGCCCCTTCCCCTTGTGCGATGGCAGGGACCCCCCTTGGTGCGCAAATTCAACTACTTGATTCGCCTTCTCTTCTTCGATTCGCCTTTCTCTTCGCTCCAAGGTTAGTGTTCTTGATTTGGATTGCGATTCATGGTGTGATTTTGTGTAGACATGGCTGTGATCTTGAGTTGTTATGCTAGGGTTTTGTTGCTGCATGATTAGTTTCGGGTGATTATGCGATTGTTTGAATTAATTGATGATACGTATGCATAAATGATCATTGGCTGCGTTTTTGCGAAAATCATGATGTTTTATATCTAGGGTTATGAGATTATTGATATGGTTAGGTGATAATTGATGGTTAATCTGCTGTTAGTTGTTATTAGGAAGTGTCGTGATCATTTACACATGTTTTGGTGTCATTTAAATGAAAAACAGTGATTGACGAAAACAGCCAACTTCAGTTGGCTGTAAACGGACCGTTATAAATCGAAAAATTGATTTTATGAAGTCTAAATCATACGTTTTCGAAAAATGCTTCAAATGGCGCTGGAATCACATTTTTCTGAGGCAGTATGCTATTTTTAAAGGCCTGTTTTGTACAGCAGCAAAAGTTGTGTTTTTTCTGCAGAAAATGTGTGTTACGTTTTTCATCATAACTTATAATATGTATAGATTTAGGTCATGAAATTCATACAGTAGCTGGGCACGGGTATTGTAGTAATTCTCCAACTAGAATTTTGCCAATCGGGTTTACGATGAATTTTAGATAAATTTTTTCGTGGACTGGAGTCAGAAAGTGATGAATCTGACTGCAGCCCAGTAAACATTTTTTAGTAAATAATCGATGATGAATTGAGTCTCAATATTTTTACACAAGGTGACATGGACCGTTTAGAACGTCCTGTAAATTATTTGGAATTTTTGGAACAATATAACTATTTTATAAAAATACCCGAAAACAGCCCAGTTTTAGATCCTAAAGTTGAAACATTATAAGTTGTGATTCGCGTGTCTAGATGTCGGTTATGCAATCTGATAATGATCCAATTTGTTTAATGTCAACGAAAGTGTTGTGTGAAGTATTGTGTGCTTGTTCATGAGTAGTTATGGGTGGAATATGTATATGTGCGTAAACTGTCAAAGTGAGTGCATGTTATGTGTTAGATGCGTGTAGGAGCTTCGTGCCTTATTTGAACACACTAATGAACTAAATGGTAATCATACTAGGACGTGATTGACCTACCTTTACTGTTAACCATTTTTAAGAGACCAACCGAGCAATCAAAGGTGAGTTCACACTTTTCGTCAGAGCATGGGATTCCCGGTGGTTTGGGAATGGGTTAAGCAACTATAACTATCCCCCTTAGGTGGGATACAACCTGCGTATTCTTCTTGAGTAGAATACATACCTCCACCCTCCTTGGGAAGGGTGACAACCATTATAATACATGTTTTAAGCTTACTATACAACAACTCTATCTTAAGTCCTCCATTTTTGTATCGACTTACTCACCGGGCCAATGGCGAACGGGTCATTAGTTAAATAGCGCTATTAGATTTGACAAGCCTCACACCGTGCCGCATAGGATGGGCGTGGGCTAATGTGCTTGGGCACTTAGTCAATGACGATAGACATTGACACGGGGCACTAAACATAACTACAGTTAGTAGTCGGTACGGTAACGGGTCTAGTGGTTTAAAACAGTGGGGTAGCTCCTCATGGCATGTTTTTATAAAGAACAAGGAACTTAACAACTTTTGGGTTTTTGGAACAACATTAAAACGAACAACCAACTGTGAACTCGCCAACCTTTTGTTGACACACTACTGCATGCTTTGCAGGTCGTTAGGTACAAGGATGAAGCTTGCACGCGAGGTGGGCGTTGTGGCTAGGAATCCACAGTTGGATTCCTACTAATGAACTTTATGATTTATAAACTGTTTTATGGGTTTTAATACTTTATGCTTCCGCTAACTTTTAAATTTGGTTTTGGACTTTGGTTTTGGTGAACACTAAATGTTTTGTTTGCAATGGTTTTACTTTACTTTTCTTAAATGTTCAGTATGATTGGTGGTATGATCCTGGTCAGTCACACGGCTAGCGGTAATACTCTGCATGTGGATTTTGAGGGTGTGACAAAAATAAAGGACATAATTTTCTAATTTGGTGTAAACATAAAAGACGATTTTTGTAATTTACTCTACAAAATACTAGGAAGTTTAGGAGATCATAAGCAAGTGTTTGGATATCATATCTAAATTTAGAAAGACAAACTTGTTTATAAGTTATGTTTATCTTTCGTGAGGGGATATACCATCCAGGTCATGCCCATACTATGTGTAGTGGGAGGGGGAAGACCTTTGGTGTTTTGCGTCATGTGGTGGTCCAGTCAGCATATGAGCAATGTGGGACATTATGTTAAAAGGGGTGTAGTGGGGCTTGACATCTTCTGGGACATTATATTCTAATAGAATTAAATAAAAAATAAAAACCATAAAAACCATAAAAAAATTGCTATTGGCCAAAGATAAAGTTCAAGGCATTAAAAAAAGCACGCTTCACCCATTTAAAAAAAACCATAAAAATGTTATTGGCCAAAGATAAAGTTCAAGGTGTTAAAAAAACACGCTTCACCCATTTAAAAAAAAACGTCCCAGGTGCCAATTACCGGCCGTTTTTGGGCGTTTTTTTAGGAAAAAACGCCAAAAAACCCCAATCCAGGTGATCTAAAAGCATGAAAATTGTGTCATTGTAGAAAAAGAGAATTTGTTAATGGCAAGATTTAAAAAGGGGTGTTTAAAATTACTTAGGCCGGAGGGTGTGGGGGGCGCCACCCTCGCCACCTCATCCTCTATAGCGCCCGGGCACTATACACCCACACCGCCGGAGTTATGGAGGGGCGCCATAGAAGGCTCGCGAACATGATAACGAGAGGGAATCGCGTGGATCGAGGTTTGTTTTATCCTTTTCACCGTTGAACGGTCACTTTTAAAAAAAAAATTCAAAATAAAAGTTTATAAATACTCAACCATTCCATCCGATTTCCCAACTCATTTCCTCCACTTTCTCTCAAGTTTTTATACCATTCTCTATTTTTTTTAAACCATACTCCACAATGTTTCCCAACAACCCAAACCCATGGGACCCGAACCATCCGTACTGGCAAAACAACGAGCAAGAGGACCGGTATCGCCGAGACTCGCGTACGGGTGAGGTTGGATATTACCCAATTCCACCAACAACCCCAACTTCTCCTCATCCCGTCTCTCAACCAATGGCCAGTTTTTTTGGGTATTATTCTCAACCCCAGTTTTTTCCCTCAAACATACCCCAACACATTCCTCAAAACATACCCCAAACCCAATCCATACCCGAAACCCAAAACACAACCCAGACCGAATCCGTTCCCGAAACCCAAGTCGAACCCTCTTCTAGACAAAAAAAGAAGCCATAAAAAGAAGATTGAGTCCGAGAAACGTGCTTCCAAAAAGGTCGAATATTGGACGCCTACGGAAGAGTTCGAGTTGGCAAAAGCATGGCTCGACGTATCGGAGGACGAGATTGTTGGTAAAATTTACACACCTTTACAAAAATATAGTTTTGTAAACTTATTTTTTAAATCAAACATATACCTTTGTAAATATTTTTTTTTTATAGGTGACGACCAAGACATAAAGGTTTTTTGGAACCGTATTCGTGACAAGTTTTTCACCGCCATGGGTCGCGGCGTATATCAACGGCCCGACTCTATTTCGGGAAAATGGGGCGCAATGAGGACGAAGATTAGCAACTTTAACAACATACATACTAATCTCGTCAACAACATTCGAAGGAAAAGCGGTTCGAGCGATGTGGACGTGATGACCCAAGCCCACTCCGATTATAGGTTGTACCATGGTCATCACTTTACGCATGTAAATGCGTGGGAGCTTCTTCGCAAATCTCCCAAGTGGCATCTTGTGCCACCGTTCGACCCAACCCGCCCTCGGTCAAAACGGTCCAAATCAACATCCACAACGGAACCATCCGGGTCCGATGCTCGTATGACAATTAATCTTAACGACGATGATGAGGAGTTCGATAAACCAGAGGAGCTGCCTCGACCAAGGGGTCGGGATAAAAGTAAGGCAGCGGCACGAGGAAAGGGTACTTCAACGTCATCGGATGAGCCGTCAAAGTTGGGCGAGTTCCATACAAGTCTCAACAAAATAATCTCGATCAGGGAAAAGGACCAAGAAATGAAGATGGAGAAACTAATTCAGAAAGACTTGGATTTTCTAGCGAAAGATTTCTCACATCTAACGGAGACGGATCAACGCATTATGGAGGCTCGCAAGAATCAAATTAGGGCGAAATATATGTAGTTTTTTTTTCTAGTACCTTCTTATTTTTTTTAATGACTTTGTGATGTTTTTTATTTTTTTTAGGATGAAATTATGTTTTTTTTTTTTTTTTCTAGTTATATAAAATGGCCATTTAATTTAAAAAAGTAAAATGTAAAAATAAAAAATAATTAGGTAATGATGACGGGGCTCCATCCCACACCCTGCAAATTAAGGGGGGGTTATAAAGCCCCCTGGCTGACGTGGCGTCTAGGTGGCGCTGAGGTGTCCTTTATAACCCCCAAGGGGCTCCATCCCACACCCTCTAGCCTTATTACAACAATTTTATACATCTTTGAAGCTATCCTCAAAGGAACACCTGTAATCCACAACAGAAAATTTAGGTACGAAGGTAGTTCCCTTGCCTAAATTGATGGTAGATAAGCCCAAACTCGATAGGAAAACCAAAATATCTAGCAATAGTGGCTATATGGTTATTCACGAATCAGGTATGACACGAGACTTAAATTAAGTTTAATTTTTTGTGTAAGTTTGAGACAAGTATAGTATTATGTACGTGTTACCCATCTGACTAATTCAGTTAGAGTTAATTGTCATTTTCGCCCCTGAGGTTTGGGCACATTTGTCATTTTCGTCCAAAATGACAGTTTGGTATTATTTAGCCCCCCACGTTTGTCACTTTTTGCCATTTTCATCCAAATGCCTAACCTAGTTACCCAAATACCCAACGAGGTTACTTTTTACCCAATCTAGGGTATTTTTGAAATTTGAAAATGATAAGAGGGTAAATTGTAAAGTGGCCAATGCATACATACCCTTATATACACTCGTTCACAGATCATTCACCTCCCCAACCACCACCCCCACCCCCACTGCACCACTACCGCCACCACACCACTACCGCCACCATCCCCACCACCGCCCCTCCACCGCCCCCACTACACCGCTACCACCCCCACACCCACTAATTATAAATCCTCTCTCTCTCTCTAAACCTCTTCACACTCTCTCTGTGTGAGAGTTCAGCGCCACCGGCCACAACCCTTTCTTCTTCGGCGAAGGACAATGGACGCACACCCAAACTACACCCGCTTTCTTCACCGGTGGAGGGTTTTGCGGCATCGATTTCAGGCAAGACCGGGTTGATTTTAGGCAAGATCTGAAACGATCACAGAAGAGAGAGAGAAGAGAGAGAGAGATTGGCCGGAGTTGCAGGTTGTGCCGTCGTTGTTCAGATCTAGAGTGAGAGATGGGGCCACCGCATACAGATTTGAAGCCATTTTCGTCGTTGTCGGAGTTGCAGGTTGTGCAGGTTGTGCCGTCGTTGCCGGAGATGGTGCAGAGGAGGAGGTTGTCGGATTTGCAGATGATGAAGATGGTGCAGATTATGAAGGGATTTTCTGGTGTTTCGGAATTTGTTCTTGATTTGGGATTTTCTGGGTTTTAGATGTTCTTGAAGATGATGTTCTTGATTTTCTGGGTTTTGATGATGATGTTTGAAGATAAACGATGTCTGGGTTTTGATGATGATGTTCTTGAAGATGATCTTGATTTCTGGGTTTTGATGAACATCATAGCAAATGATTTGTAATACTTCTTACAAATGAAAATATTTATACTTCATTTGTTACGGATTATTTGAAAATATTTATATTTCATTTGTTACATAAACTTTACAGATCATTTGTTACGATATAATCTGTAATACTTCTTGAAGATGATCTTGATTTATGGGTTTTGATGATCATATTTAAATTTCATTTGTTACATATTATTTACAAGTTACCCCCCTTACCATTAACAAATTTCAAAAAATACCCCATCTGACGGTATAAACTGACTAGGTTAGGCATTTGGATGAAAATGGCAAAAAGTGACAAACGTGGGGGGCTAAATAATACCAAACTGTCATTTTGGACGAAAATGGCAAATGTGCCCAAACCTCAGGGGCGAAAATGGCAATTAACTCATTCAGTTACATGAGACTAGTTTTGTATCTGTCTACCGACTCACAACCGAATATTTCAATATATTATTAATCAAATAGAAATATCTATATTTATATTTATACTATATTATAATGTATGAGGCAAGGGTTTTAAAATACCCAAAAAATAAGAACTTTTCCCCTCTTTATTTATTGAAAGACCTCTAAAATGAGGGTAGTTTGGTCTTTTAAACATATTTTATTTTTTAGTCCCTAAACTTATTACACTTAAATCCCTAAGGTTTTAACAAAATTATAGATAATTCGTTACAATTCACCCTTCCACAACAAACTTATAATTTTTTTACTTATTCTTAACATATCTAATAAACTAGATTGTTTAAAAAAAATCCAAACATAACATGACGACCTACACATTTTTGTCAACGTTTCGGTAGTTGTCTTGTTCAATATCGACACACAAATTAAAATGTGCAAGTAGATAATGCTTTAATGTACAAATGATTAAAGAAGAAAATAACAACTAATAATCTTTTTTCTTTTAAAATACCCAAAAAATAAGAACTTTTCCTTTTTAGTTTATATATACACCCCATAAAATAAGGGTAAATTAGTCTTTTTAAACAATAGTTACATTTTAACCCTTCATCTTAATTAGATTTTAATCCCTTGTTTTAATGTACAACGCATTAAACCTATCATGTTAAAAAATATGTAAATTATATTTAGCTCCATCTCTTGTAACTTTTAAATTTTGAAATAAGGTTACCAAATTAGAGCCGAAATCTATGCTTTCTCTCACCATTTCAATCGATAGAAAGAGAAACAAAAAGTGAGAACACGCAAGAGCGATATAGAGAGGGAAATCTGAGGGTGGCAGTGGTGGTGCTACGGCGGCGCCAGCCATACTCCGGCGCGGTGAAAACGGATTGAGCAGGCGAGTGGCGGTGGTAATGATTCGGTTACAACCTTCTCAAGAGCCACGTAACCTTCACCGATTCCAAGGTTAAAACGAGGAGGAAGACAATAACAGAAAACCCTAGCCGCTTCGTCTAGCGGATGGTGGCTAGGGTTTCGGGTAAGGCTTCGACTAGCTCTGGTAAGTCCTTTATCTATCTATACTATATTATAATGCATGAGGCAAGGGCATTTTAAGATACCCAAAAAAATAAGAACTTTTCCTCCCTTTATTTATTGAAAGACCCCTAAAATTAGGGTACTTTCGTCTTTTAAACATTATTTATTTTTTAGCCCCTAAACTTATTACACCTAAATCCCAAAGGTTTTAACAAAAGTATAGATAATTAGTTACAATTCACCCCTCCACAACAAACTTATAATTTTTTTACTGATTCTTGACATATCTTATAAACTATATTGTTTAAAAAAAATCCAAAGATAACATGACGACCTACACATTTTTGTCGATGTTTCGGTAGTTGTCTTGTTCAATATCGACACACAGATTAAAAGGTACAAGTAGATAATGCTTTAATGTACAAGTGATTAATTAAGAAAATAACAACTAATAAACTTTTTTCTTTTAAGATACCCAAGAAATAAGAACTTTTCCTTTTTAATTTATATATACACCCCCTAAAATAAGGGTAAATTAGTCTTTTTAAACAATAGTTACATTTTAACCCTTCATCTTAACTAGATTTTAATCCCTTGTTTTAATGTACAACGCATTAAACCTATCATGTTAATAAATATGTAAATTACATTTGGCTCCATCTCTTGTAACTTTTAAATTTTGAAATAAGGTTACGAAATTAGAGCCGAAATCTATGCTCTCTCTCACCATTTCAATCGATAGAAAGAGAAACAAAAAGGGAGAACACGCAAGAGCGATATAGAGAGGGAAATCTGAGGGTGGCAGTGGTGGTGCTACGGCGGCGCCAGCCATACTCCGGCGCGGTGAAAACGGATTGAGCAGGCGAGTGGCAGCGGTAATGATTCGGTTACAACCTTCCATACGGTGGTGACGGTAGTGGTCCTCAATAGCCACATAACCTTCACCGGTTCCAAGGTTAAAACGAGGAGGAAGATAATAACAGAAAACCCTAGCCGCTTCCTCTGGCGAAGGTGGCTAGGGTTTCGGCGAAGACTTCGAATAGCTCTGGTAAGTCCTTTATCTATCTATACTATATTATAATGCATGAGGCAAGGGCATTTTAAGATACCTAAAAAATAAGAACTTTTCCTCCCTTTATATATTGAAAGACCCCTAAAATGAGGGTAGTTTGGTCTTTTAAACATTATTTATTTTTTAGCCCCTAAACTTATTACACTTAAATCCCTAAGGTTTTAACAAAATTATAGATAATTAGTTACAATTCACCCCTTCACAACAAACTTATAATTTTTTTACTTATTCTTGACATATCTTATAAACTATTTTGTTTAAACAAAATCCAAAGATAACATGACGACCTACACATTTTTGTCGATGTTTCGGTAGTTGTCTTGTTCAATATCGACACACAGATTAAAAGGTACAAGTAGATAATGCTTTAATGGACAAGTGATTAAAGAAGAAAATAACAACTAATAATCTTTTTTCTTTTAAGATACCCAAGAAATAAGAACTTTTCCTTTTTAATTTATATATACACCCCTAAAATAAGGGTAAATTAGTCTTTTTAAACAATAGTTACATTTTAACCCTTCATCTTAATTAGATTTTAATCCCTTGTTTTAATGTACACCGCATTAAACCTATCATGTTAAGAAATATGTAAATTACATTTGGCTCCATCTCTTGTAACTTTTAAATTTTGAAATAAGGTTACCAAATTAGAGCCTTAATCTATGCTTACTCTCACTATTTCAATTGATAGAAAGAGAAACAAAAAGGGAGAACACGCAAGAGCGATATAGAGAGGGAAATCTGAGGGTGGCAGTGGTGGTGCTACGGCGGCGCCAGCCATACTCCGGCGCGGTGAAAACGGATTGAGCAGGCGAGTAGCGGTGGTAATGATTCGGTTACAACCTTCCATACGGTGGTGACGGTAGTGGTCCTCAAGAGCCACATAACCTTCACCGGTTCCAAGGTTAAAACGAGGAGGAAGACAATAACAGAAAACCCAGCCGCTTCCTCTGGCGATGGTGGCTAGGGTTTCGGCGAAGGCTTCGACTAGCTCTGGTAAGTCCTTTATCTATCTATACTATATTATAATGCATGAGGCAAGGGCATTTTAAGACACCCAAAAAATAAGAACTTTTCCTCCCTTTATTTATTGAAAGACCCTTAAAACGAGGGTAGTTTGGTCTTTTAAACATTATTTAATTTTTAGCCCCTAAACTTATTACAATTAAATCCCTAAGATTTTAACAAAATTATAGATAATTAGTTACAATTCACCCCTCCACGACAAACTTATAATTTTTTTACTTATTCTTGACATATCTTATAAACTATATTGTTTAAAAAGAATCCAAAGATAACATGACGACCTACACATTTTTGTTGATGTTTCGGTAGTTGTCTTGTTCAATATCGACACACAGATTAAAAGGTACAAGTAGATAATGCTTTAATGTACAAGTGATTAAAGTAGAAAATAACAACTAATAATCTTTTTTTCTTTTAAGATACCTAAGAAATAAGAACTTTTCCATTTTAATTTATATATACACTGATGTGCTCGAAACGGGTTAACTAAATTAACTAAATTTACCCTAAATCTAGACTCTCTAAGTTTTAAATTTATAAAACTAAGACTCTCTAAACCCTAAATCACACGACCGGCAAGTGTACCGATCGATGAAGTATAGCCTAAGGAAGTCCGAGTATCGAACCCAAGAGACTCTACTGATTACGCTAACGACTCTATCTAGACTGAAACTGACACGACTTAACTAAATGTTTGTTGATTGGGGGGGGGGGGGGTTCTAAAAATCCTAAGAATGCAAATAACGACTAAACTAGCAAGACGAACTAGACACGAACTCACACGAAGACTGAACTCAAGGATGATGAAAGAACTACCTAGACAGGAATCCTGATTGCTTTTAGTTATGATTATAATTGGAAGTTGTCTGCTATGGAACCGGGATCTTGGAATTCTCACCTATCGGGAAATCTAAGGACCCCTCTCAAGAGCACGCTAAGATCCCCTAAAGGTTGTTAAACTACCGGTTTTAGACTCCCTTACAAGACATCTAATGGGGTTTATAAAAGTATCCTACAAGGCTCACTCCCTTACGAGACCTAAACCTAGGATAGGTTTGTTTTCTCAGCTAGACTTGCTAGACAGCAGCAAATAGGTTAACTTTCTAAGAAGGACCCACCTTGCGGTTTAATCACTTAGACCTAGCAATAATCTCGCACCTTACAGCTATTGACGATTAGTAGAACACTTGATTTTATTAAATTACCAACTATTACTTCTAAGGTTACTTGTGCACTTTTCACCCTAAAGGATCAAAGGTTTATTATGTGATATAGACACTCACCAAAACCTAAAACCCTAGCCCGACTCTATTCCGTGATAAAGACCGTCACCAAGATTCAAGCTAAGCAATAATCAATAATAAAATAACATCAAGAACGCAAACACATCTAACTGATAGAACAAACCGTTTACAATTTATAAACAATCCATAGCTTCCATAAATCCAAAAATAATCAAATCATATAGCAATCATTCATCCATGTCTAGGTGGTAACAGAAATTTAGCCAATAATCATGTCTAAAAACATAGCAATCAATGTATAAACTGAATTCATCATTAAACAATAAAAAACAAACGAGAAACGAATGAACAAGATGATAAAACCCGTAATCTTCGATCCCGTGTGCTCCTTAATGTTCTCCGATGATTCCCAGCAATCCCGAGCCTTCAAAACCTCTGAAAACAGCCTTCCAAGCTCGTCCAGCACTCTAAAATTCGAAATCGTGGTGTTCCCTTCGGCTGATGATGATCATTAGGTTAAATATCCAAGAAAAAACCCTAATTTCGCTGCTGTTTACGTCGGTTTACGCGTATTACAACTCCTCGCGGCCGCATGAGGATTCTAATTAGTTAAAGCGGGCCGCCCGCCACCTGTTATCCGGAATCCAATTGTTAAGTTAATGCAGCCCGCTTTGAAATGTCCATAAGCTTATGCGGGCCGCCTCAAACCCCCAGTTGTGCTTTTTCGCTCCGTTTCGCTTCCGAGCTTCTCGACTTCCGTTCCAGACTTCCGCCTTTCCAGATTTTGACTCGTATCTGCTCCGTTTGGCTGCAAAGACCTGGAAACACAACTAAATCAAAAGTATATACATTCTAAGCTAAACACGGACAAAAACGAAAATCTAACTACTAAAACCGGACGCGAATAAAGATGTATTTTACAATACATCAAATATCCCCACACTTACTCTTTTTTCGTCCTCGAAAAAGAATTATGCAAACGGAATCATAGTCGAAATAATTAAACGGGTCAAAGTATAAGTTATTTTATTAAAATCGAAACTCGTGTTAGCCGCGATTGCAAGTATTTTGATCCTCTTAAACCCAACCCGGTTCCAAGCCCTTATCATGTAATTTAGTTCAAGTACGGTCAATCTACCTAGGGTCTCACACTAAGAATTGCAAGTCCACCTAATCCCCCCTCAAGCTTATAGGACAAAAGGAACAACCACTGGGTTATTTCCTAACCGTTTTATACCAAGATCCAAAGAGTTTAGAATCAAATCTATTTTTTTTTTCATACGAGCTTAGACTTTGCTTTTCGCTCTTTTTTTTTCTTTTTTTTTTCTTTCGTGAGTCTAGACGATGCTTTCCCTAACCAAGAGGCATTCCGGCTGTAGAGTCGCTATCCCCAACCACAGATTGCTTAGGTTTCGGTACTTTTATTCGGCAAGTCGATTTCACACATCCCAGAGGCATTCCGGCTGTAGAGTCGCTATCCCCAACTCGGATTACATAGGCCTGTGCTACTTTCATTTAGTTTCTAGCTCACTTTTTATTCTATTTTTTTTCTTTTTCAACGAGATAATGACCAAAAACTCTAACGATCTTAGCTTATAACGGCATCCCTTATACTATTTTTGGCGGTTTCAGTTTCCCCACTCTCCCTAGATGAGAACCCACTAGTAGACCGACAATTAGGTATATTTTAAATCAAAGGAACCCAGAACCAAATCGAGCCTACCCGCGCATCCCAAACTAGACACAAGCTCAATTATTTTTATCTCATATTATCATTATTTGAACCCGAACAAAAAATCGACTTTTCTATCATTTTCCGTTTTTATTTTTGCAAACTTCTTATCTCAAAAGACATTTTCTATTTTTTCAATTTTTTTAGATTTTTCAATTTTTTATGACTCAAGACTCTACTAACTAGACACTAAACGACAGTTTCCCATCCCCACACTTAAACTCTACATTGCCCTCAATGTAGGATGGAAACCGACTCAAAAACTAAAAATAAATAAGACATAAAAGACAAAAGGCTAATTGGAAAGGACTTAGCTGGTTTAATTCGCGTAAGCTCTAAATCTCTCGTCCAATCCAGCTCGATCGTATAGCATTTCGTTCGCGATCGGCTTTGACACTGACTGACATGCTTGATAAATGCCTTGAAATTCGATCAGCAGCTCCAAAATCACCCGAATGGAGATTGAGTACGGGTGGTACATATTCAAACCCGCATCAACAAAAACAAGCAAAATACCAAAGCAATACCGACTCGAAATACAAAACGACTCAAAACTACTAACTTAGACGCATGGTACAAAATAAAAGACTCAAAATTACACCACCGAATTTCCATCTTACCCCCTCCCGGCACTTTGCTCGTCCTCAAACAACCCAAGTGCCAAGCCTGACCAAGTGTGAATGCAACGGATAACGGGTCGAATGTCTAGTGAAAAAAATCACATTTTAATGCCTTAAAAATATGCAACCCGTTTCCCCACACTTAAGATGGAAATAAACCCGATAACAACCGACTCAAATACAACAACAACAAACGCAGGAAAACATACCTGAACATCGACCCGAACCAACCGAATGATGATGGATAAATGAATAAAGGTGAATATGGAACATGGATGAAATTAGCTGAAACCATTCGGCCTGAACAGCCCATTGTCGATCAGGAGTGGGCTCGCGGCCCGCGTGAAATGTGTGATAAGTTGATGCGGGCCGCCTGGACAGCAGATAACAGCAATACAACGTGCAGCAACAGCAGAATGTGCAGAATTCATTTTTCTTTATTCCCAAATTGCCCCCTGCATGTATTTTGTCGTTTTTAACTCTCAACAAACCTGGAAAGCTGCTCAGTTGTCATCTCCGCCTTCGTAAATGTGATGAAACCTGCAAAATATACTCACGACACACAAAAGACGCAAAAACACAAAAAACGCAAAAGACGCTAAAACACATAAACACTAAGCTAAAGACACGACGCGAACAACGACTCAATATACAAACTCTACAAGTGGGTCACAACTATTCACGCACTCACGGAGGATCATATAAGCGGAGCTCACCTCCACACCAACTCGTACGGGCCGTAGCACTACCATCTCTAATATCGCCCGCATCTCTCTTAAATCTCTCATACCCTCTCGACTCGTCATCAGGCGGTTTAAATCTAAACGTATCATCTCTAAACTTATCCCCACACTGAGCCTTGCTCAGTTTCTCTATCTTAGCTTCTAAACTCGTCACTCTCTCCTCTAACTCTTCGACTCTTCCATCCGGCGGATCCCCACACTTGGGTTTTAACATCTCCTCTAAAGTCGGCTCACTCAACATCTCTTTCTCGTCTCTCTCACCCTTCTCACTCTCCTCTACCGATGCAATCGCCTCAACTCTCGCACTCGCCCCTCTCGCATTATTCACCTCAAACACTACCGACTCGTCACCCGCTCTAAGTGTAATTGTGCCTAAGAAGACATCTATCAACGCTTTAGCCGTGATCAAGAACGGGCGCCCTAAAATCAGCGGAACTCTTTCATCGGCCTCCATATCTAACACCACAAAATCAGCCGGAAAAACAAACCTATCAACTTTTACCAACAAATTCTCTACTATCCCCCTAGGATACTTAACCGACTTATCTGCTAACGAGAGGGTCATACGTGTTGGCTTCAAATCACCAAGGCCTAATTTTTCGTAAAATGAATATGGCATCAAATTAATACTAGCACCAAGGTCTGCCAACGCGTGGTTTTTAACATCACCACCAAACAAACATGGAATCGTGAATATGCCTGGATAAGTGAGTTTCTCAGGAAGTTTATTTAGGATCACAGCAGAACACTCTCCACTCAATGAATTACTCGAACACTCTCCTACCCTATCCTTACGCTTGAGAAAATCCTTAAGGAACTTGACGTATTTGGGCATGGATCTCAGGGCCTCTATGAACGGAAGATTCACCTTCAGCTGGGTGAACATCTCAAGAAATTTCTCGTATTCGCTAACATATAGCTGCTGCCTAGCACGAGCGGGAAACGGAAGACGAGAAATATCAATCACTCGCGGTGGTGGCCGAACCTTCTTCGGCCGCTTCTCCACTTTCTTCTCTACTAGCGACTTATCGGTGTGTGCGGTACTTGCTGGGTCTAGCCTAATGTCCACCTTGCCTGGAGCCTCCATCTCAATCACCTCATCTACCTCATCATCACTCCCTATCTCAACATTCTCTCTCACGACCTCTCCTAGACTCAACCCACTGCGAGTAGTAATTGCTTTAACAGAATGGTGGACTGGGTGAGTAGTACCTGAATACTGACCAGAAGGGGACTCTTTCAACTGCCTAGCTATATCCCCTACTGTTCTCTGAAGATCTAGAAGAGTGGACTCTTGATTTTTAAGCTGAAGTTCATGATTTTTGTTAATCTGCTCCTGAGTCCTGGTGAAATCATTGAGGGATTTCTGCGTCGCCTGATTTTGGGTCATCATCTGAGCTAACATCTCCTCTATCCTACTCATACTACCCTCTGGAGCCTTACCACTACCCTGACTCTCCTGATTCAACCCTCCACTCGCAAACTGACCTCCTGACCTACTATACTGACCACTCTGACCCGAACCACCACTCGTGTAAAGACCTGGCCCCCTATTTTGATACTGACCAGATGGGAATCCAGGGGGATTGCCAGAAGAACGATAACTACTACCACTACCCTGCCAGTTGGAGTTATAATTATTATTATTATTACCAAATAGACCCCTAGACTGACCGGCTATGTACTCTACCTGCTCTAACGTAAGTGTGGGACAATCAAGTGTATCATGACCTCCTCTACAAACCTCACACCTATCAACTTTCTTCTTAATCTCATCTAACTCTCTCCTCATCTCCTGCCTCAAATCTTTCTTCACACTCTCGACCACAGCAGCTACCGATGGATCCAAGCTAACTTGGTTTACCCCTCGACCGGCCGAGGTGGTAGTAACAGGAATGGAAGTCCTGCCAGTAGTGCTGTAATCCATATCAGAATGTGCAAAGCTCTCAAACAAATGATTGCACTCCGTCACTGTCTTCTTCCCCATAAGCTGACCTCCTGCTGAAGTATCGAAACGAGCTCTAATCTCAGGAGTAAGACCTTTGTAAAACTTCTCAACTAACGCCCAATCCGACAAACCATGCTACGAACAACGAGAGAGAAGCGTCTGAAAACGCTCCCAAGCTAAGTGATACGGCTCATCAGGCTCCATACGGAAGGAGTGTATCTGATCACGAAGGCGAGACGCCTTGGCTGGCGGGAAGTATTTTGCTATGAAAGCAACGCGAAGACCAGCCCAAGTAGTGAAAGTGCCTGCGGGCTGAGAATCAAACCAGACGGCTGCCCGTCCAGCGAGTGAAAACGGGAATACCTGAAGATATCTGGCATCTAGATTGACACCCTCAATGGAGTAGGTGCCACAAAGACGAGTGATGCGATTTATGTGGGCGGGTGCATCCTCGTCATCACGACCATGGAACTGACACGAATTAGTGATGGCGGTCATGATGTAAGAAGGGATCTGCCAGGACCTATCATTCGCGATGTTCGGCAGGGTGATGGGTGATGTAGCACCGGTGAAACCGGTGGTAGCCTGCTGGTAGACGGTGCGGTTCGCCATGACGGGTGGAGGACTAGGCGAACGAGAACGGGAGGGTGGTGGGGAAACGTGTGGTGAAACGTGTGGTGATGGCTTCGGTGTGAAATCGAAGGCGGGGGTGGAATGTGGAACTGAAGAAGACGAAGAAAATGACTCAGAAGACTTGACTGTAAACACAGGTGGCGACGGTCCCTGCGAGCGCGTATGGGGCATCCACCAACTACGAACAACGAAAAGACTCTAACAACGACTCACTAACCTAGAAAAGACACTAAAGCAAATATTTTTTTGATTTTCAAAATTTTTAGACTCCTACGACTCAACTAACACAAATAGCACGTAATATGTCAAACAAGTCCAAACAAAGCAATCAACGCAATTACCTAAGAGTCCCCGGCAACGGCGCCAAAAACTTGATGTGCTCGAAACGGGTTAACTAAATTAACTAAATTTACCCTAAATCTAGACTCTCTAAGTTTTAAATTTATAAAACTAAGACTCTCTAAACCTTAAATCACACGACCGGCAAGTGTACCGATCGATGAAGTATAGCCTAAGGAAGTCCGAGTATCGAACCCAAGAGACTCTACTGATTACGCTAACGACTCTATCTAGACTGAAACTGACACGACTTAACTAAATGTTTGTTGATTGGGGGGGGGGGTTTCTAAAAATCCTAAGAATGCAAATAACGACTAAACTAGCAAGACGAACTAAACACGAACTCACACGAAGACTGAACTCAAGGATGATGAAAGAACTACCTAGACAGGAATCCTGATTGCTTTTAGTTATGATTATAATTGGAAGTTGTCTGCTATGGAACCGGGATCTTGGAATTCTCACCTATCGGGAAATCTAAGGACCCCTCTCAAGAGCACGCTAAGATCCCCTAAAGGTTGTTAAACTACCGGTTTTAGACTCCCTTACAAGACATCTAATGGGGTTTATAAAAGTATCCTACAAGGCTCACTCCCTTACGAGACCTAAACCTAGGATAGGTTTGTTTTCTCAGCTAGACTTGCTAGACAGCAGCAAATAGGTTAACTTTCTAAGAAGGACCCACCTTGCGGTTTAATCACTTAGACCTAGCAATAATCTCGCACCTTACAGCTATTGACGATTAGTAGAACACTTGATTTTATTAAATTACCAACTATTACTTCTAAGGTTACTTGTGCACTTTTCACCCTAAAGGATCAAAGGTTTATTATGTGATATAGACACTCACCAAAACCTAAAACCCTAGCCCGACTCTATTCCGTGATAAAGACCGACACCAAGATTCAAGCGAAGCAATAATCAATAATAAAATAACATCAAGCACGCAAACACATCTAACTGATAGAACAAACCGTTTACAATTTATAAACAATCCATAGCTTCCATAAATCCAAAAATAATCAAATCATATAGCAATCATTCATCCATGTCTAGGTGGTAACAGAAATTTAGCCAATAATCATGTCTAAAAACATAGCAATCAATGTATAAACTGAATTCATCATTAAACAATCAAAAACAAACGAGAAACGAATGAACAAGATGATAAAACCCGTAATCTTCGATCCCGTGTGCTCCTTAATGTTCTCCGATGATTCCCAGCAATCCCGAGCCTTCAAAACCTCTGAAAACAGCCTTCCAAGCTCGTCCAGCACTCTAAAATTCGAAATCGTGGTGTTCCCTTCGGCTGATGATGATCATTAGGTTAAATATCCAAGAAAAAACCCTAATTTCGCTGCTGTTTACGTCGGTTTACGCGTATTACAACTCCTCGCGGCCGCATGAGGATTCTAATTAGTTAAAGCGGGCCGCCCGCCACCTGTTATCCGGAATCCAATTGTTAAGTTAATGCAGCCCGCTTTGAAATGTCCATAAGCTTATGCGGGCCGCCTCAAACCCCCAGTTGTGCTTTTTCGCTCCGTTTCGCTTCCGAGCTTCTCGACTTCCGTTCCAGACTTCCGCCTTTCCAGATTTTGACTCGTATCTGCTCCGTTTGGCTGCAAAGACCTGGAAACACAACTAAATCAAAAGTATATACATTCTAAGCTAAACACGGACAAAAACGACAATCTAACTACTAAAACCGGACGCGAATAAAGATGTATTTTACAATACATCATACACCCCCTAAAATAAGGGTAAATTAGTCTTTTTAAACAAAAGTTACATTTTAACCCTTCATCTTAATTAGATTTTAATCCCTTGTTTTAATGTACAACGCATTAAACCTATCATGTTAAGAAATATGTAAATTACATTTTGCTCCATCTCTTGTAACTTTTAAATTTTGAAATAAGGTTACGAAATTAGAGCCTAAATCTATGCTTTCTCTCACCATTTCAATCGATAGAAAGAGAAACAAAAAGGGAGAACACGCAAGAGCGATATAGAGAGGGAAATCTGAGGGTGGCAGTGGTGGTGCTACGGCGGCGCCAGCCATACTCCAGCGCGGTGAAAATGGATTGAGCAGGCGAGAGGCACTGGTAATGATTCGGTTACAACCTTCCATACGGTGGTGACGGTAGTGGTCCTCAAGAGCCACATAACCTTCACCGGTTACAAGGTTAAAACGAGGAGGAAGACAATAACAGAAAACCCTAGCCGCTTCCTCTGGCGATGGTGGCTAGGGTTTCGGCGAAGGCTTCGACTAGCTCTGGTAAGTCTTCTTTCGATTGTATGTTCCATCGGCTATTAGATTGGTACGTGTAATGACGATTGTGACGAATGCTGGTTGTTATAGCTTTCCGACAATGGTTCAGCCACCTCTAATGCACTCTGGTGTAGGAGACTAGGGTTCCAACGAAGGTCAGAGGCTAAACCAACGGTGACCACAACCATCATCATCATCTTCAAGATAATATTATGGTAGTTTATCATCTGGTTGTGAGGAACAATTAAACCTAGCTGTCACAGGTTCGTTTTAATTACAACGAAGGGGAATTGGATATTGTTGTTCAACATGTTATCTCACTGATATATGTAGGTACATATCCTTGTTTTTTTTTAATTTAAATTTTCTCCTTCTAATTTATCATCTTGAATCATTTTCTTCGCAATAGAAATTGAACCCTTTTAGTTTTGTGAATAATGGATAGACATGTGTAAAGCGCAGTTGGAAGGGACAAGGTAATTTAGTAATTTGATACTTTGAAGATTATTTGAAATTAATAAATTATATGTTTGAATATATATTTTATTTCTAAGTTATATTTATTATTCCGTGCTTACCCATTGAATTTTTAACAGATATTCAGCTACGAGCAGCTGCTGTTAAATCAGATTCAAGGAGAAAAACCAGATGATGTGTACTCTGAGATTGCTTCCAGGTTAGGGCTTATAACTATAATTTGGAAATATATATATATTTTTTTCTTTTGGGAAAAATGATGTTTTTAGATGTTGAAATTGTTGCAAATTCATATAATAATCTAAATATAATTTTACAAATCCGAAGTGTCCAAGTAATACGAAATCTTATTTTAACCAGAGTGATTGGGGTTAGGAAGAGAGATGCAGAGGGAGATCCGACGACTGATTAAAATGCTAAACATATGTGGTCTTCGCTGGCTGGTCTTGTTAATATCACATTGGCGTAAGTTTTGGTTGGGTACGTATACTGCAAAAGGAGGCTGTTTTTTCCTTCTATCGTTAAACATTTATTTTTATGTTTTAATTTTTCTTATGTTTCTAATTTTATGTAATAATGCTACAAATGACTTATGCTCCTATTTCTTATGTTATTAAGATGTGTAAGCCTTATGATATAGATAGATCAATTGGTGCCACTAACTAAAAAACCTAAGAAAATAATAAACATAAAAATTTGTAGAACATCATATACAATAGATCACAACTGAGTTGATAAACTAATAAAAATGTGTACCGCAATGCAAATTGTCACCTCGTCGCATCGCGCGGGCACCTTGCTAGTGATAAATAATGTTTCAAAGTTGTCATCCATGAGAACGTTATAAAACCGGCAACTTATAAGCACAGCACAACTGTTGCATGCAACCAACAAGTTCACAAACGTTGTACATATGCTATCAAAGTCATGATGTTAGGCTTCTGGGTATGGGGACCGTCCCCGGATGGTTCCGGAATGGCGCCGGTGGGAACACCATCCCGCCCCCCCTCCCGGCTTCATCCTCGGCGTCGAGTATGGGACGATGGTGACGATCCACAAGAAGACAAAAACCATCACTCTCCCTCTCTCACACACCTATACATACAATATATACATATACATTTTAGGTTTATCCCCTTATTTCCATACCTCCATCCTCTTTGCCCCATCCTCACACCTATCCTACGTGGCGAATCATCCTCCAAGGGAGGACCATCACCATACCGCATAGCCTTAGATCTCCACGACTTTGATTATCCCCGCCATAAACCATTCAAATAAAATGCTCAGATATCATTTACATTACACGTTTTATATAAATGAAAAAAATGAAATAAACCAGCCCAAAAATTAGAATCATATATGTAAATCACTGTTTATAGTAGCCATTGGTAAAGACAAAACTTTAAAAACATTTTGGTTTAGGGATCATGAGTTCAACTCTCATATATTACAGGACTAAAGGAATTCGACATTCTAAAGAAAAAATAACGAGAACTTTATCAATACAAGATCACTAGCGAGAAAACAACAATTTTATGATTCTAACTAGTGATATTCCCTCGCACTTTGCGGCGGAAATTTGGTTGGTATCAGTTTGGCTCATTACGATACCGATACTCGCTATTGTAATTGAAATAGAAAACCTTACATCGATAAAAAAACAATTAGAAACGAATATTGATACAGATACTGATGTTCAATTGACATCAGTTCGATTCGATTCGCTTTATTTCTATAAATTGACACCTAACGTATAACAACGCTTTTAATATAACGATATTTATTTTATTGTGTTCTCTTTCAATAAACTGACAATATATCACTATATCACGGTATCTTTATTCATTTTTATGGTTTCCGATTTCATTTTTTTCATTTTATCCACTCTGTCTGCGACGATAAATGAATATCGGTACAACTGACATGACTCTCAACCGATTGATACCGTTTGAAAAATATCGGTACTGGTACCAGTGTTCTAACAAACTCCAACTAAAATTTGATTATTTAGCCTAAACTTGTTTATTTGTATATTCAATAATTATCGTGAGTTTTAATGGTCATAGTTAGAAGTATCTAATCAAACAAACACTTTTTCAAATAAAATTAACTTGATACATTCAACATTAAAGGATACAAGTTTATATAATGTAATTAGAATAGGATTTGTATATATGATCTGTTTAATTGTAGAATTGTATAGCAACTAATGGGTTAACTTCGCGGCGAGTTCAAAACGTAGATAAAAATAAGCGAATTCCAAACATGACGATTCTGTTAGCCGTTCAAAAAGAAAATTATAATTAGTGAAATTAAAATGAAGAGTAAAATGTGATTTTTGTTCTTGAGGTTTGATCAAGTTTGCAACTTTCGTTCCTGTGGTATCATTATCATCTAACAAGTTTGAAATCTTGCCATTTTAATCCCTGATGGCCAAATTCTAAGAGGCGAAAGTCGTACTAAATTGTCAAACTCAAGAATGAAAATGACAATAAAATGTAAAACTCAAGTACTCAAATGTACAAAAAAGTCATTTTGATTGAATCAAACAAAAATGACTAAACCTCATGTACGGTTTTGACATTTTATAAAATGAATGATTTTTTTATACTTTTATGATTTAAAAGCTAGAAACTTACATAAGTTAACTAATTTACAAACATAACAAATAAATAACTTCTTTTATTTTCTCAATTTATAATACTAAAAATAACTTTAGCAGCAAGAATAAAATAATCAAAAAACAGAAAAGAAATTGAAATCAAAGAGTTTGCTTCCCCTTGATATCTAGGTCATAGAGATTGTATATTCAAGTACCCGATTAAGGGCATTCAGTGTGGGGTGGGGGACGACGAGGGCCGGTTAGGAGTTAGGACCGTCCACACCACCCCCTTCAGCTTTGTCCCGTTGGAATCGTCGCCCCATTGCCAGTGGTGACGAGCCTCTCTCCACACATGCATATATAGTGGCGAAGCTTGAAAATTTCAACCGGGGGGTCGGAAGTCACCGAACCTAAAAATTTTATATAAGTAAATTCTATTTTATAAAACCGGGGGTCGAAAACGTATAAACCTAAAAAATTCTACACAAAACCTACATACATAACACTACTGAGCGAAAAGTTCGGGGGGTCGGGCGCCCCTCCCGGCCCCTTGAAAGCTACGCCCTTGTGCATATACATACATACATCTTGTATATACAATGGGCTCATCCCACACCCTAGACCCATCCCTTGAAATTCATCCCCTACACGATGTGGCCACCTATGTTATGAATTATCCTCAAGTAAGACTGCCTCCAATGCTTCAAGTGAAGGGTATGCATTTACTAATGTGGAGGGAGCATGTGGGAAGGATGTGATGGAGTGGGTGATGAAGGGGAAAGCTTGTAGGTGGGGAAGTGCAACCAAATGCAAGAGAATGGTGGGCCCATGTGAGAGAGGTGATGTGGAAGAGAGATGATGCATGTGAGAATGATGAGTTGGAGTTTAAAAGATGAGAGAGTGCATATGAGAAGAATGGGTAAAAAGCTGATATGGCAGTGATGACTAGGATGCATGTAGTAAATACATGCCGCTGCATTGGAGACAGTCTAACTGCCCTTCTTCTCTAGAGTCAATAACCTAACAATTTCTTTAAAAAAAATTAAAAATTTTGAAATGTTAGGGTGTAGGGAGTGGTTAGACACTTGAAAGTGGTAAACTTCAAAATCAACCAATGAGAGTGTGCCACGTGGTTCAGTCATAAGTGTTTAAACTATGTTGAAAAGTGTTGGCAATGGTTAGACACTTGGTGAAGTGGTAAACTTAAAAAAAAAAAAAAGGAAAAATGTGTGATTGGTTAAAAATGGCATGGACCCCACTCCCCACACACACCTCTCCCTTCACCGAACGGTGATCCATCAACGATTTGGCAAATTTGCCGCACGTCAAACAAGTGAGGGGTGGTGGTTACCGAGCGGCAACCATGTTTGCCGATGGTTTGCCGCACCCACTCCCAATACCCTTATTCAATCAGTCAACTTGACTTAATTTGAATTTGTCCAACAGGACAAGCATACGACACAAAATAAACAGATACAAAACAACACATGCATCCCTAGTTGTAAATTACGCATTAACACTTGTAACCCACTCTAGACTAGTCAATGTCACCTCTGTAAAACCACCACCACCACCATCTTTTTGCTAGTACATACTCACAAGTCACAACAGTACCACCTACAAACCCACTTTCTTGAATTTCTACTCACACTCTCCAAAACCCTAATTCCCCCCTCCCCAAAATGCCGATCGGAAAACCCACCACCACCACCATCCTCCGCATCGCCACCATCCTCCTCCTCCTCCTCTTCAACCTCACCACCGTAACCCCCAAATCAACAATCGAACCCTGCTCAACCACCGACTCCTGCACATCCCTTTTAGCCTACACCCTCTACACCGATCTCAAAGTCTCCGAACTCGCATCCCTCTTCCAAATCGACCCAATCAACCTCTTATCCGCCAACTCAATCGACATTTCCCAACCCGACGTCGTTTCCCACATCTTACCTTCCCAACTCTTCCTCAAAATCCCCATAACCTGTTCTTGCGTTGATGGTATTCGCAAATCTGTAACCACCCATTACAAAACAAGACCTTCTGACACTCTATCCAACATTGCTGACGCTGTGTATGGTGGGTTGGTGTCGGCCGACCAGATTAAGGAGGCGAATGAGATTAGTGATCCGACGGTGTTGGATGTTGGGGTGAATTTGGTGGTGCCGTTGCCGTGTGTTTGTTTTAATGGGACGGATAATGGTGTTCCGGCGGTTTATTTGTCGTATGTGGTGAAACCGGTGGATACTTTGGCGGGTATTGCCGCGAGGTATAGGACTACTGTTACGGATCTTATGGGGGTTAATGCGTTGGGGAATGCTGATGTTGAAGATGGGGATATTCTTGCTGTTCCCTTGTCAGGTAATTTGGTTTTGTGAAGTTTGAATTGAGGGTTTTGGTGTAGGGATGAGGCAATTCTACCCGTTACTGAAACCGAACCAATACCGAACTGTACCGAGCCATTACCAGGATGGGTACTTTCAGTTCGGTGCTGGTTCGATACAGTACTGGTATGTTGGGTTGATTTACCGTACCGAGCACTTTCGGTACATGTACTAGTAACATTGTTTTGTGATTTTCGGGATTGGTACTTACCGTATTGATACGGTACCGGTATTTTGGGTTGAGTTACCTTCGAATACCGTACTGTATCGAGCACTTTCGGTACTGGTACTTCTGGTAACCATTTTTTTGTGACTTGGGATTGGTACTTTCGGTATTGGTACGGTACCGGGTGCATACCTAGCTTGGTGTGTTTGGGTATGGGGTTAAGATGATTCTTGAAGTTCAAGAAATGGATTTTATGTGATTGGGTGTATGTAACGTTCGGAGTTTTGTAATGACCAATGTTGTATTTTGTTGTTCGGGTGAAGACTTGTCAAGGGATGAGTAGCGATACCGAAAATGAAAAAAAAATATATATAAATCGAATACGGTACTGATTATAGTGATATGTAGATAGAAACAATTTTTTTTTTTTTTTTTGAAACGTGTACTTCATTAACGAAAACGCCGACCCCAAAACAGGCCAGCAAAACAAAAGACATGGGATTTAAATAAATTGTCACACTTTGAGTGATTATGGTTATGATTTTCTGATTATTTAGGTTAGAATGATTAGGTGTGGAGATTGGGGAACATAGTAAAGGTTGTTGGAATAAATGAATGTAAATTTAATTACCCATGATACAATTTAATCATTTGATTAGCTAAGTGAAATAGTATTTATTCATGTGAATAAATGAATACTATTACTAGTTGCTTCCAGGGTGTTTTAACTGTTGATATAATGCCTAAAATAGTGCGAAATTGTTGAAAAGGTTATTTGAGCTTGAATCTATGCAGTTAATATCGGTGATATATCGGTTATATCAGTCATATCGGTCCCTTAGTAAAATATCGGTGTCAAATATCGGTACCGATATTATCGGCGATATTAACCGATATAACCGATATTTGACCGATATATCAGTGAATAATTGGTGTTAAATTGCTATATATATAAATTCTGCATTATATTAAAATTACCGATATCCCACCGATATCTCACCGAGATAACCTATATTTCAAATATCGGTCCTTGACCGATATCCGATATTTTACTACATTAACTGCATAGGCTTGAATGTTAACTGGATGAAATGTTGAAGGGGGCATTGTTGCTGTGGTTTCAGATAAAAACAAATGATAGAAGTGGTAATAGTGATGATGAATTGTTTGAATATAGAAATGCGCTGTTTTTGCTTTTACTCGAGAGGTTTTAACTTTTAAGTTGGTTTCTAACTTTAGAGTGACATTTTGATATTTGTGGGTCTAGTTTGCTGGTATTGTGGCAAAAGCTTGCAACTTTTATAGTATTATACATTTTTTTCGATTTTTATTTCATCCTCAAAATGAACCTAAACACTTTTCTTTCAGCTTGTGCCTCAAACTTCCCAAGATACGCATCTGACTATGCGTTGTCTGTACCCAACGGAGGCTATGCCGTCACAGCGGATCATTGCGTACAATGTAGTTGCACACCGGGGAGCAGGTTCTATCGAGAACATTTTACGTCCATGCCATTACGAAAAAGTTACTTTTTTCTTGATTATTTTTAAACTTCATGTTGTTTTGTACAGTTTATATTGCCAACCAGCATCATTATCGGTTTCTTGTTCTAGCATGCAATGCAAAAGTACCAACCTCATGCTCGGAAACGTTACTGTTCAACAAAGCAGCGCTGGCTGCAACGTCACGTCTTGCAGTTACGGTGGTTTTGTCAATGGCACGATAATCACAACGTTGTCGAGTTCTCTTCAACCACGATGCCCAGGTAACGTGATCCCGAAATCTTAAACTGATTTAAGATGTTAAATTGTTTGGCATTTTTAATGATGATGATGTGTTTTGGGTCGTCAAACATGTTACAGGGCCACAACAGGTTCCGCCGCTTATCGCACCGCCAACGATGGTTACCCCAGACATGGGATTAGCTCCAGCCCCTTCACCATTCCAGATCGGTGGTGCACCGATTGGTGGTCTTCCCGGCTCGGTGGTGCCATCGACCAGCTCGGGCATAGCGTTACCTCCGTCTGCAAATGGTCCCAGTGGAAGTATCTCTGCCGCATGCACCTTGGTGAACCCGATATCCGGTTTCTCACTTGCCGTGGTTCTGGTTATGTTTCTCGGCTTGGTAGTCCCATTCTTGTAATATCGGTACAAACTTGTTTGTTGTAAATTTAACCTTGATTTCTGGCCGGAAAAGCGTGTTACACGGGTTTTGGCTGTTTTCCAGTATGAGATTTCAGGTTAGGTGGTTTGTTCTCAACATTTTGGAACTATTGAGATTTGAATGAATGAATGAATGTTGACCCATTGGAATCTTTATGATGGATTAATAGATTTTGAATGATGCTTTGGGCTCTTTTGGCACTGTAGATATGTGTGATTTTGTTAGCTGTCTCTTTTGGACTATATATAGCAGCATATGCTGCTGTGCCTGTAATGGGTTGGGGCTTTTGTTATGATGGTGGGGGTCCCCTTATATATTTTCATTGACATAACATGCATTTTCTTTTTGTTGTCTATTTGTCCGAATTGTTTTTTTATATAATTGGTAAGCTTAAAATATCAGAAAAAATAGTTTCTTAAAGTGTATAAGTGTAAGTTTTGAATAGATATATGCTAGTAGCTTGTGTCAGTTAAATGTGGATTTTGAATCGAGGCTCAATTAACAAGGAAACATAGAAAATTAAACATATAAAATTTTATATTTATTTGTTTTTACCTACAAGTAAATATTATTTGAGTTAGTAGCTGGCTAAGACTCTTCATTGAAGGTTCAAAGAAATCTCGTTGACAGCCGGAAATCGCGCTGGACCGTTAATGAAGGTCGTTAATGGGTGTGGTGGTTAATAGGTTGGTGCCGTTAAGGGGAAAGAGAGAGATGTTGGGGAGTGGGTGTGGGTCAAACTAGCCGTTGGGTTGGGTGGGAACTTAGGTTGGGTTTTCAAATAAAGTCTTATCTATATTCTGGAATTGAAGGATCTTGCAAGCATCCATAATCAAAATAGAGGATCTGTTAAGTGGCGGAAGGTAACATCTCTGGTGATTCAAACCGTAGTTTGGGTAATATGGAGGACGTGGAATGAAGCTACCTTCAATGGCAAACAAGCGAATTTGACAAGGATGAAAGAAGAGATAAAAATGCTTGGATACATGTGGCTGAAGAGTAGAGCAAACGCCCTTAGGGGGCGTTTGGTTCGCGGAATGTTTTGGAATTGGAATCTGTATAGGAACTAGAATTTGAAGGAGTTGGATTTGGAATTTAAACATTCCAATTGGAATTGAAAATTGTTGGAATTGGAATCTCAATTTCAATTTTTGTTGTGTTTGGTTGTCAAATGAATTGGAATCCATCACCCCGGCACCCACAACCCCCGGTTCGGATAGACACGGTATGGGTGGAAGGGTCAAAAACGGTTCGCGTTTAAACAGTTCGGGTCAAAACGGTTCGGATCGAAACGGTACGGGTTGAACGGTTCACGTCTAAATACTTCGGGTCGAAACGATTAACGTCGGAACGATGTCCAAGTCGAAATGGTTCGGATCAAAACGGTACAGGTCGAAACGGTACGGGTAGAAACAGTGCGGGTTGAAAACAGTCGAAGATTCCAATGAATTTATTTTAATTACTTCATATATAGGAAGGATTTTGAATTCCTTTAGTTAAAGGAATTTGAATGAATTCATGCCAAATTCCAATTCTAATTCCATTGTTAACCAAACAAATTAAGATTGGAATTTGAAGCACCCTAGTTTCAACGGAAAGTTATTTTAAAAATTTTCCAAATATTTAAACATTTTGAATAAGTTATAGCAATAATATACATAGAAACCGCTCAACTTCTTAATTTTATTTCATTAAGCCTGCTTGAATATAAAAAGTGTACGCATATCACCTTTGTAGACAATGTTAAATCATTGAATATCCATAAAAATATAGGTTTTTTTACAGCATCCACAATCAACGCTTTTAAAAGTACCTCCAAGTTACCTCTACCTATCTTTGCTTAGGCTTTGCGCCTCTCGCAACAAAAAAACGCTTCCCCTCTTTCCTCCTGCCTCTCATCGTTCCATTTCCCATACCATCCCCTTTCCTCAATGTGAGCTAAAAAATACCTCCAAAACATGAATTTCAATAAAACTTCGTAATTAATTCGTATACTTCAATTAACTTTTGTAGGAGTTTAATTACACTGGAGTTTAGTAAAGGCATAGAGCCCCGTTATATTTCATACAATTTTTACCCTGTTAAGTTAGTCTATATACTTATAGAGTAAACTGCCATTTTGGTCCCTGTAGTTTGGTCACTTTTGCCACTTTAGTCCAAAACTCAAACTTTTTGCATCTGGGTCCCTGTGGTTTCAGTTTTATTGCCATTTTGGTCCAAAAATGAAATCAGGTCATATTTGTCTTATAAAATCCTGCTATTTTGTCCTTTTTCGCAGGGGCAAAATGATCTTTTCTTTTTTATAAATAAATACCATATTTTATAAGACAAATATGACCTAATTTGCCCTTGAGGAAAATGACAAAATTGCAGGATTTTATAAGACAAATATGACCTCATTTCATTTTTGGACCAAAATGGCAATAAAACTGAAACTACAGGGACCCAGATGCAAAAAGGTTTGAGTTTTGGACTAAAGTGGCAAAAGTGACCAAACCTTAGGGACCAAAATGGCAGTTTACTCATACTTATAAGAGTAAGAGAAAAATGGCCGGGTAGTCCCTATGGTTTGCCTATTCTTCACCTTTAGTTCCTAACTTTCTAAAATTACAGCTATAGTTCCCAACTTTTGCAATTTCGTTCCCGGATAGTCTCTGGCGCGGATGGAGGTTAGCTTTTGGTGTTTAGTGGATGTGAAATTACTAAAATATCCTTGTTATCAAAAAATAACTTAAATATAAAAAGAAACATATTTAAATCAAATGGGACCCACCATTCATCATCACCCCCAACCCACCCTCACCACCATCACCATCTACGACCACCCTCCTGTAACCCACCATCCCCTTCTTCTTCATTTTCTTAACCCAACCTAGGACCACTGACCCCCACCGGTTCCGATCATCGTCAAGCCCTAACAAACAATTAACCGATGACGTATCGGAAAAGCCTGATGACGTACCGTTAAGCGCGTTCAGAAACCAGTCCTCCCTGATAGACGTAACGGACTCCGGTTTAACCGGAACTTCCTAAAAACAACCGGAGCCGGCTCGATTTGTTAGAATCGGTTGGTGAATTTAACCGGTCGTGTTCATCGATCATGTTTTCCAAATCTTCATCGGTGGTTACGGAGATCAACGAGTCCAGATCTTCAGACGGTAACTAATATGGTGTTATGGTGGTGGGTTTTCCGGCGATGTCGGGGTGAGGTGGTGGCGGCGTGGTGGATGTGTTATTCTGGGGCATTTTTCCGGCGACGGTGGGGTGTATCTGTTATGTTGGTGGTCACTATTATGTTGGTGGGAGGTGATAATTCATAATTGTTCAACACTTGAGAATGATGTAGATAGAAAAAGAAGGAGAAGAGAGAAGGGGAGAAGAGGTGGAGTGGGTTAGGGTAGGGTAGGGTGAGGGTATGTTTTTATGTTTTAATTATTATATTTCTAACTAGCGGTAAGACCCGTGTGCAAACACGGGTCGTTTCTTAGAAAACCATGCATAACACATATTGATAGAATATATTGATATGTGTATAGATATTGTACCAAAACGTGTTATTTATTATAGCTAAAAGACAACTATAATTAAATATAAAAGATATTTAACAAAGTTAATAAAAGATGTCTAAAAGATGTCTAACAAACTTAAAGTTTAGATTGTGCAAACACGGGTCGTTTCTTAGAAAACCATTCATAACAAATATAAACGATGATTATAGTTATATTTATATAGACTTATAAATAAAATAAATAAATAAGTCAGTCAGTAAATACTTGAAGTTTAGAGTATAAAAAATTAAAGTTTAGATTGTGTTGAGTCTTGTTTTTCTTCCGTAAATGTCTGAAAAACCATTTTGATGATGTAATCTTCTTGAGCCTTATCTTCTTTTGTTAATTCATCCATCTGCTTTTCTTTCCTTCTTTATATAAAGGATGCTAGCATGTGGAGCAGTGGGTCTCCTGATTGGTAAATTTTGTTGTTTGACTAGAACCACTGCTTCCAGATAATCAGGCTTTTTAGGAGTAGTGGGATCTCTCTTCCTTAACTCTTTCAACTTTTTGTAGGTAGCAAACACCTTTTCTTCTCTCCACCTTGTAACCTGGTTCCTTGACCCATAATCAGCAGTTATCAGCTCTTCTTTCATTCTTTTCAGTTTCAAGGTCCTTTCTGGTACATTTTTCTTGTAATTGGCCCAAACCGGAGGAGTTTGCTTTACATTGTCTTGAATCATCTTTTGAATTCTGTCTGTCTCCTCTTGCAGTTCACTGATGGTCCATTCTTTGTATTGATACTTTTCTGCCCTGTACTTCTTGTATGCTATTATGTATTCAAGATAGTCATTTCTCATGCTTTCATCATCTTTTTCTGATAATTTCTGACAAAAGACTTTTGAGAACTGCTCTAAAGTTCTAACTTTGGTGAGCAGGTATTGATAATTTCTTTGAATCTCTTTGTCAGACTTTCCCTTTGTATCTCTTTTAGATATATCCTCTGCTTGTTGGGCCTTTATTTTGAGATATTCTTCTATATTTCTTGGCAAAGGATAACCTTGAACAGATGGGAGTTTCCTCTTTTCAGGATCATCTTCAGAGTAGAAGGATTTAATTTCCTCCCTGACTGCTGGAAGATCTAGAGGATATTGTACTCCTGTAGGGTCAATGGCAGTGTTTTGATTGAAGAGTTGAACTGAAGATAATGGAACAGGGTTTGGAATGGTGACAAGGGACAATGGTTGTGTAGATGTTAGAGATGGGGAAGTGTCATCTTCCAGTACAATGTTTGTTATCTTTCTCCTTTTGTGTTTTGGAGAAGTTGGTGGTGTATTTGTGGGTTCAGTGGCAGTGATTGAAGTAGTTGGTATCTGACTAACAGCTGTTGAAACAACTGGTTTTTCAACCACTGTGGTCACTACAACAGTTGATGTGTCAACTGTTGTTTTCTGCTTTTTGGCAGCTGGTTTTTGTGGTGGTGATATTGTTTTTCGTATGGCAGTGGATTGAGTGTGGGTTGATGTAGTAGTGATGGCAGTTGTTGAGATAACATCTGTTGAAACAACTGAAGTACCAACAACTGTTGATACAACATGAGTTTTAACATCTGTTGGTTTGGAGGTTTGATGAGAGGAACTTTTGGGAATTTGAGGAGTTTGTTTGGTGGTTTTGGAAGGTGTGGTTTTGCGTTGGCTTACTTTTCTGGCAGGCTATCTTCTTTTAGGTTTAGAAGTACCCTGCTCTTCTTTTTCCATCAAAACTTTCTTCTCCTCCTCAAACCTTTTAGACCCTTTCATGTTTGCCTTTAATGCAGCAAATGCATTTTGAGTCTCATCAACCTTTTTGGAACCATCTGGCTTTGGGATTTCTACCACAAGTTTGGACATTCAATCTGGTGGCATGTATAAACCATCTTCTTTTCCCTTCTTCCCTTTAGTTTTCTCCCCCTTTTTGACATCATCGGGATTTTCAACATAGATGATTGAAGGAGGAGGAGCAGTGCCAGTAGTTTGAAGCAGATGAGCTTTAATGGCTTTGATATCTGCTTGAGTATGGTACCTAGCTTCCATGACATTTCTGACCATCTGAAGTTGAACTTCATGCTGTTGATCTGCATATTGTCTTTGTTTGTGAAACAGAGGTTGAAACAGATGCCATAGCTCAGCAGCGGATGGATCAGATGTTGCAGATGGTGCAGCAGTGGGTGTTGCCTTTTGAGCTTGTAACAACTGTTGCAGCATAGTTTTGATTTCTGCAACAGATGTGTCAAGTTTATCAACCCTCTCCGTCAATTCTTTGTACTTTAAACCATCACCCAAGTTAATGGGATCATCTGATTTCCCACCAGTGGTGGTTGTATCAGTGGTTGACTTAGGAAAAGTTTCCCAAAAATCATCCACTGATGCCCCTTGTTCTCGGTACTGGGGACTTCTTTCTTCAGCAGATCTTACCATTTTAAGGTCACCAGCGTATAATGGAAACACACCAGTGGACACTATGGTTCCCAAAGAAGAAATTGCCTTCAAGGTGATCGATGTCGTAAGGTCGGTCAAAAATAAAGTAAAGTGTCCTATTCACCTTTTACTAGTAAAGGGCAAGTAGGGTGTCGAATCCACGGGGAATCAGTGGAAAGTATGAAAGTTCGTTGCTTTAATTACCATCTATTCTAAACTAATTGCTTTTTGCAAAATATGAGACGAATTATGAAAACAAAATTAAATTGTAGTTGTAAACAATGATGAGAAAAAGGACCAATCTCCGGGTTTTCAGGTTATGCAAACGATCAGGTTACTTAGTTACCACTATTTGGAAATCACATAGACATGATTTGTAAAACTTGTTTTGATAAATAATTAACGGACAATATATTTGATTGCAATGATCCACGATCGAAACCGAAAGATTGATGCAAATGAATAGTAGTCCAATTAATTACCAATTTCAGATTTCATAAACATTAACCGATTCAATGATTAAAGGTTTAAAACAATGACAGCCTAGAATTTAATCCCGGTCGTTGATGAACAAACCAAATAATTGATGAACACAAATGAATACGATAATCAAATACTGTTTAATCAAACAAGAACAATAGGAACGACTAACCGAAAGTTTAATCGAATCCTAATCCAAAAGTTGTAACAAAAAACAAACCCAATGTTCAAACATAAACCCTAGTCCCGGAGACGGTCACGGGACGACTAGCCGCTCATGACGCTCGTGCAATCCTCAAAAACTTGAAAGGAAGATGAACGCATGATCGAACCTTGGGAATGATGTGGAATGATGATGATGTCGTGTGATGTTGAGATCCAAAAGTATCTTATCTCCTGCTCAAAAGTCGATGATATGGATGTGATTCAATTAGGGTTTTAAAAATCTTTTAAACCTCCTCAATACACAAATCACGTGCGCCCCATGTTTCCCTCCAACCGTAAACCTCATCACTAATACGTAAGCCTTAATTCCATATTTCTGTCTCTTTTTATTGGCCATGCATGAAACCGTAAGTGACATATGGCTAGCCGTAAACCACATGCAAATATTTCTGTTTCTTTTATAAATGCCGAACCAAAAGTCACATAATTCCTCCTTCCTTTGACTATTGTTCCATGTGATGCCCTCTAATATAATCATGATGATGTTCCACGTGTGTATACCCACTCAGCCGGCCAGAAACATGTAATCCTTGCTGTGAATTTTTTTGTGCTCCTCAAACCAAATGTCTGCATGTGTGTGTTGATATATTAAATGCACTCAACAAAGTTTTGTATGTCAAAAATCTCATCTCCCAATGTCTGCCATCTATCTTAATGATGATGGATGATGTGATGGTTTGAGAAGCCACCAAGATAATTAATGTTGGCTGCCACAATTCCACCTTTGTGATCGTGATGATGGCTGCCACTCCAATCCGAACACATCCTCGCTAGTTCCATTCCATCACCAAGCATTCCAAACTTCACCGATTTACGCAATTAACCTGTAACACCGTAAAAACTCGTAGATATCACATTCGCAACGCATAACCGCTTAAAACACAATAAGACACGTAATTTAAACAAGTTAACACTCGGGTTTCACCCTCTCCATCACATCCCCACACTTACCTTTGATTGTCCTCAAGCAAACCGTTACGGAACTACTTACCATAGTAACAACACCTCTAAACCCCTAAACCGATGCAACAATTTAAGTCCCAAGTCATACCCGTTCCATAGACTGACACAATCGAGATTGACAGTCCGACAAGCAAGTGATGCAATTTATAAAACTTAAGACTTGTCTATTCAAAACTAACATGCTTAGGATTATACACATACTACACGCCCCTCACAATAAACTCTCCTCTCGGTTTAATATCTGAACTAGCGTGTAATGTGCTAGTATGTATAACACTCAAAACCAAACATGAAATTCTGCAATCATAGGCTTGTATGACAATCACACCTCCACTGTATCATATAATATGACACATATCAAAAGGACTTTAGGTTTTGGGCTTAGGCTAAAGGTAGGAGGATTTTTGGCTTATAGTTTTTTTCTTTTTCGTGGCGAACAAACAAACGACCAACCGTGACAACTTTATTTGCAAACATAACATACTTGTGGGTTGGTTTCTACCCAAGAACATAAACAATATTCACAACGCTTTTATTTTTTTTATCATTTTTTTCTTTCTTTTCTATATTTTTTTCCTTTTTTCTTTTCTTTGTTCCTTTTCTTTGTTTTCTCTTTTTTTTTTTCACTTATTCAAAATTTCAAAATCAGTCGTTCACGGTCGGTATCAAAACAATTCACATTAGGTAGACAAACGAAAGGGTAAATAGGCTCAACAGGGCTACTAAGGGTAATGATTAGGTAAACATGAAACAAACGCAACTGGTGTAAGGTATATCCTAATGCCTTTATCATTTACGTGCACATATCAAACCACAGTCTCAGCATGCATAAAATCACACAAGTTCTAACACAGAATAACATGTGGCCTGCTCTCAACAAATGAAGTCATAATATAAATCATTCTAACATTCTACAGGCTCAAAATTCTCACCAAAGAAGGGTAAAAAGGGTTACCGACATGTAGCATATGCAATCTAAAGCATGTTACCCCTAAATAGACATCTCTTTTCACTTCCTTTTTCCTAAAAACACATGTCGGACCTACTCTCATGAAACTTAAAGGAACGACCATGACAAGGGACTATGTTAGTTTACTACCGGCAAGGAACCCATTAGTGCTTGAAACATTCGCTTTTCTTATCCATTTAGTTCACTTAAGGCGATGAAATTCTTTAAAATTTTAAAAATTTTCAATTTTTTCCGCTTTTCATCGTTTTTCAATCACTTTCAACCTCTTCAAACTCTTATCCCAAACCTTCCCTTCCCGGGTTTCTATATCCCCACACTTGGGCAACATTGTCCCCAATGTATAGTGCTTTTAAAAACAAAACCCGGGAATACCAACTAAAAACATCATGAGCGACCGTTTCTAACACAATAAGCAAAAACACATTCCCTAGCACAGAAATTTTAACACCACCAAGAACACGAATAAAAATGCAATAAAAATGCAATAATAAATGTGGAACAGACTCCCCTGGTTTAAAACGTAGACTCCTCGTGCGCGCTGTTCCACCACGACCGTATAGCATTTCATTCGCGGCCGTGTCCACAAGTACTCGGGTCAATCTCTACAATTAGTGTTCAGATCATCCCCGTCCAAATGGAGATTGAGTATGGACAGCTCTGACTGAACTCTAATTTGTGCATTGTCCGCCACTGCAACTAGCACGTGTTGGGACTTCACCAAACATCCCCACACTTGGACCATTGCATCCGTAGAGATCAATAACCTGATAACCTGCCACAATACTCAAACAAAAACAAAACAAATATACACTACTCTACATCCTCGGGCTGCCTCCCGAGAGCGCTAAGTTTATAGGTCTTCAGCCAGACCGTACCTGACGTTCCCTTATGGTGGTCGAGTGGGATGCTTGCATCCCATGGCCTCTACGTATGTACTCCGCCAATGCTCTAGTAAGTCGTCCACTGTATTCCACATTGGACCAAATAACTCCACCCTCCTTTTCGCATTATTCACTTCAGGCGGTTTCTTTTTCTTCTTCCCTCGTGGCTTCCCTTTGTCTCTCTCGAACTCCTCATGAGCCACCCTTTCCTTTTTCCTTACTGCTTTGCTCCCTGCCACTTCAAACCTGTCAACCAAAAAGCACTCATATTTTGTTTGAATCTCCTTTGCAGGATAGACATTCTCTTCACCACTTTCAGCTTTTGAGTGTTCACCTGAAATGGAAGGATTAGTTGCATCTGAAAACACATTTAACCGCAATTCACGGTCACCAAACCTCATACTTACCGTTCCATCAACACAATTGATAATGGCATGAGCAGTCGCTAAGAACGGTCTACCCAGAATGACTGGAGGTTGCGTGTTCTTTGAACTTGTAGTACAATCAAGCACTAAGAAGTCAACTGGGTAGTAACACTCTTCTACCTTCACAATTACGTCTCTTACAATCCCCCTCGGACACATGGGAGTCTGATCAGCCAACACCACGGTGGTGTTGACTTTTTGTAGCGGACCAAAATCATATTGGTCATACAAACTCCCTGGTAAAATACTAACACACGCTCCAAGATCCAACAGCGCCCTGTCTATTTTAAATTCACCCACTTGTACGGAAATAATGGGTGCTCCTGGATCTTGGAGTTTCGGGGGAAGAGTACCCAACAAAACGGCATTCACATTTGAGGTTAAATCAAGTTTTTTAGGAAATTTGTGAAGTCGTTTTTGGGTACTTAACTCTTTTAGCCACTCAACCTGATCGGGACTCCCTTTAATCGCATCGAGTAAGGGTAGATTAATTTTAGCTTGTTTAAAACTTTCCCACCTTTCATCCCTTGGTGGGTCCCGATCATGTTGAGAGCCTAATCCATTACCAGCATCCTCCACCACCTCCTCAACTAACTGTGATGGTGGAATAATTGTGACATTACCAATTTCAGAAATTGGAAGAAGACTTACCGCGTTGATGTGCACATTTCTTCCATTCTTCGAGCTAGATGACTGATGTGCTGGGTTAACTGTGGTAGTGCTTGGCAACTTACCTGGATCTCTTCTCAACTGAGCTAGATCTTCTGCTAGCTGCCCCAACTGCTTCTGCATTGCGTCAGAAGTTTTGTCCCGAACTTCATTATCTTTCTGGACGTCCTTCGTGAACTTCATAATAGCATCCAATTTGTCATCACTCGTTCCACCACTAGCACTTGAGGAGTTCCCTTGCTGAGTACCCTGATTATATGGGCCCTGATTTTGGTAATTTCCTTGTGAGTAATTACCATGACGGCTCTGATATTGCTGGCCTCCTTGCATAGGTACCTGAAAATTAGGGTTCATTTGATTAGCAGTATTTCCATAACTAAAATTTGGGTGATTTCGCAAACCTGGATGATATGTATTCGGTTTCATATCATATTGCTTTCGCTCACCGAATACTTGGTTCACTTCTTCATTCGGACCCATCCTTACAGGACACTCTCCAACCTGGTGTCCTAACTCACCACAATCTGTACATACTGCGAATGCATTAGCTGCCCTAACTTCAGCTCCCTTTCCCAACTTCATCTGAGCTACCTGTCGCTCTAATAGCAAATTCTGCTGTTTCAATTTCTTAACCCGTTCTTCAGCTTCATAATCAATTGCTCTCGCTGATGCTGATCTCGCTCTCCTGCTAGACTGTGCCTGTCTCTTAGAAGTAGCACTCTGTCTCTCCAAATATGCCCAATCTGCAGCTTCTGTATTCGTAAGAAACGTACCATTACTAATGGCGATGAGATCTCTTACATCATCAGGAAGTAGCCCATCATAAAACGCCTTAATTAATTCCCATGTCTGAATTTCATGATGTGGGCATTTCCTAAGCAACTCCTTAAACCTTGTGAATGCCTCATGGAACGGTTCCCCTGAATGTTGCTGGAATGCTCTGATTGCATCCCGAGCTTCACTGGTTCTATTCATGGTGTAGTATTCCTCCAAAAACACCTGTTGCATCTCTTGCCAAGTGTATATACTACCTGGAGGTAATGTTGCGAACCATTGTCGAGCTTTATCTTTTAAGGTGAACTGAAATAGCATCAACTTCACTTCATCCTTTGTAAACCCTGAACCTCCAATAGTTTGGCAAATCGAATCAAAACTTGCAATGTGCAAGTATGGTTCTTCGGTCCTTTTTCCATAGAATTCTGGCAAATGGCCTAAGTATTGAGGCCTCACCTCGAAAGGTCTGTTATTGTTTCCAACCGATGTGACTATAGCCGACGAGTTCGGTACTACAACTGGTCGACAGTGACCTTCAACGCCTTGAATTGGTGCCCCTTGAACGACTTGTGGGACACCATCCACAAACTGGATCTGATCACCCCTAAACCGATTATTATCTCTTCCCGCATTAAACTGCGGGACTCCATTATGAACTTGATTTTGTGGAATCGGCCGATGGATGTGATTTCTTTGGTTGACCTGTTGTTGTACCGGGTGTCCTTGATTAACATTATACCCTTTGTCGTATCTGTAATCAGCATATCTCCCATCATACTGGTTTTGATAATCATCATCTTCCCAACCGGATTCCCAAGTATGCACGCTGCCTTCTCTGTGTCGGGAACCATCATCATACCCGTGTTGATGTTGTGGTTGATTGAGGCGAATGATGTCCCCATGTCGGAGATTTAGATTTGCCGGTTGGTTTTGTGGACCTGGGTTAAATTGTGGAAATGGTTGTGGTGGTGGTTGATTCTGGTTTTGGTTATTGGGCTGGTTTTGGTTTTGGTTTTGAGGGATTGGTGGATATGGAATGGGTGGAATTGGTTCGTTCTGAGCTTGGTTTTGTGGTTCTTGATCAGCCATCTCGTTAGCTGCTTGTTCAAGGTCTTGAGCAACTGTTGATGACTGAGCTCTAGCTTTCACAACTGAACGGAGAAGAACGAGATTCTGTCGAGCAGTCTTTTCGATCTCTGGATCAAATAAGAGCGGTGATGATTTCTTTGAAAACCTAGTATGCATGCAACTCGAGAATCACCTGCACACAGACAAACAAGAAACCGAGCGTAATACTGAACGAAACAAATAAAAGACAAACAAAAGGAAATATTTTTGGATTTTTCTAATTTTAGATTTTTTTTTTTTTGAATTTTTAAGAAAAACAACTAACTAAACTAAGCGCACCGACTCCCCGGCAACGGCGCCATTTTGATCGATGTCGTAAGGTCGGTCAAAAATAAAGTAAAGTGTCCTATTCACCTTTTACTAGTAAAGGGCAAGTAGGGTGTCGAATCCACGGGGAATCAGTGGAAAGTATGAAAGTTCGTTGCTTTAATTACCATCTATTCTAAACTAATTGCTTTTTGCAAAATATGAGACGAATTATGAAAACAAAATTAAATTGTAGTTGTAAACAATGATGAGAAAAAGGACCAATCTCCGGGTTTTCAGGTTATGCAAACGATCAGGTTACTTAGTTACCACTATTTGGAAATCACATAGACATGATTTGTAAAACTTGTTTTGATAAATAATTAACGGACAATATATTTGATTGCAATGATCCACGATCGAAACCGAAAGATTGATGCAAATGAATAGTAGTCCAATTAATTACCAATTTCAGATTTCATAAACATTAACCGATTCAATGATTAAAGGTTTAAAACAATGACAGCCTAGAATTTAATCCCGGTCGTTGATGAACAAACCAAATAATTGATGAACACAAATGAATACGATAATCAAATACTGTTTAATCAAACAAGAACAATAGGAACGACTAACCGAAAGTTTAATCGAATCCTAATCCAAAAGTTGTAACAAAAAACAAACCCAATGTTCAAACATAAACCCTAGTCCCGGAGACGGTCACGGGACGACTAGCCGCTCATGACGCTCGTGCAATCCTCAAAAACTTGAAAGGAAGATGAACGCATGATCGAACCTTGGGAATGATGTGGAATGATGATGATGTCGTGTGATGTTGAGATCCAAAAGTATCTTATCTCCTGCTCAAAAGTCGATGATATGGATGTGATTCAATTAGGGTTTTAAAAATCTTTTAAACCTCCTCAATACACAAATCACGTGCGCCCCATGTTTCCCTCCAACCGTAAACCTCATCACTAATACGTAAGCCTTAATTCCATATTTCTCTCTTTTTATTGGCCATGCATGAAACCGTAAGTGACATATGGCTAGCCGTAAACCACATGCAAATATTTCTGTTTCTTTTATAAATGCCGAACCAAAAGTCACATAATTCCTCCTTCCTTTGACTATTGTTCCATGTGATGCCCTCTAATATAATCATGATGATGTTCCACGTGTGTATACCCACTCAGCCGGCCAGAAACATGTAATCCTTGCTGTGAATTTTTTTGTGCTCCTCAAACCAAATGTCTGCATGTGTGTGTTGATATATTAAATGCACTCAACAAAGTTTTGTATGTCAAAAATCTCATCTCCCAATGTCTGCCATCTATCTTAATGATGATGGATGATGTGATGGTTTGAGAAGCCACCAAGATAATTAATGTTGGCTGCCACAATTCCACCTTTGTGATCGTGATGATGGCTGCCACTCCAATCCGAACACATCCTCGCTAGTTCCATTCCATCACCAAGCATTCCAAACTTCACCGATTTACGCAATTAACCTGTAACACCGTAAAAACTCGTAGATATCACATTCGCAACGCATAACCGCTTAAAACACAATAAGACACGTAATTTAAACACGTTAACACTCGGGTTTCACCCTCTCCATCACAAGGGAGTCTTACTAATGAAACTACTGTCCAGGTGTAAACCAGTGGGTTCAACACCTGTAGTAGCTGCTCCACTTGATCTACTGACAGGAATTACTTGTAATTCCTGCAGTGTAGCTTCCTCAACTGTTGGTAGGTTAACAGAGATAGAGACACCAGACTCAGTCACTTGTTGTGTATATTCTCATTGACAGGTGATTGAGAAGAATTGGTTTTTATCTGAGCTATATCAAGTGCATCCAACAGAGGTATCATTGATTGTGGTGTCCCTGTTGATACAACCTGATCCTTTTGAGAGGATGCAGGAGGAGTTTTAGGCTTAGGTTGAGATCTTTCTTCCATCTGCTGTGAGGAAGTAGCAGCAGTGGTTTCAGGTGAATTTTGTGTTGTCACAGGTGTTACCTCTGGGATCTCGTCTTCCAGAGTCACCTTTTTGGTGGGTTTGGGGGGCTTTTGGATAGTTTTCTTTTTGGTCTTTTTGGTGATTTTTGGTGTGGGTTTCACAGATGGGGTTGTGCTTCTGTGATCACTAGGAGCAGTGGGCTCAACAACAGGGGCCTGAGGAGCAGTTGTTGCTGCTAAATCCTGCTCAGGTACCTCTGTTTGGGTTTTTGAAGGTTTTGACAGCCTTGTGAATGTTTCAGAAGTTAGACTGTTTATTTGAATAGGATTTCCTTGGATAAGCACATGTGCATTATCCTTTGAAAATTTCTTTTGAAGATAAAAACTTAAAAACCTTGGAAACAATAAAAATGATTTTTTATTAACATTCTTAACCATATCATTGAAAATTTCTTGAGAGTAGTTAAAATTTTGTTCAGCCATGATATCATAGCCCAGGTATTGAATTTTCAATGGTATTTCATTAAAAGCTGTTGTTTTATTTAACACACACACCAGGAGGGTATGGAATAAAAACCTCGGAGCAGGAGGAAAACTGCCCTTTTCTAAAGTATCATTTTTCATTTTTTTTCATACCCTCTCTCAATGAAATCAGTTTGATACTCTGTTTTTGGGAAAGAGCTTTTACCTGTAAGATCATTGATTTCAAAAACCTCTGAAATGGTTTGAGGTGTGATGACCACTGGAATTCCCGTTATTGATGAAGTAATAGCTAAGGTCTTTTTGTCCTTAGTTTCAAGCTTTGCATTTTCCCAGAACTCTCGTTGGGTATCCACGTAGATGGTTTCATTGCAGGTCAACAAAGTTTTGTACTTTGAAGATGAAAGTGCATCAATCACGGAATGAAAACCTGTGTTTTTACTTGTTTTTGCAAGTGTACACACGAAGTTATGATGGATTTTGAATGGAAGATCCATGATAAATCAAAGGTAGTTAAGAACGAAGGAAGAAGATGAATGATTTGAGCGAATTTGATGAAAACTGCTTTTGAAAGGAATTTTGAATTCGACTCGACAGTCAAAACCCTGTTTGGGGTTTTGATCAGGGTTTTATAGGTGGAAAAAGTGAATGCTGACATGGCAGCGATTACAAAAGATCTGACGGCTAAGTACTGTCCACGTGAGAACCTCTGATGAATCAATATCAGTAGTTTACAGTGCTGAAAATGAAAACAGTAACTGACTATAACTATCAGTGGATAACCTATCAGTGAATTAAAACACTGACCTTTAACAACAGTCATTATATAAACAGTGGTTCCAGCATGTTCCTTCTCCAAAAAAACAATATTTTAACCCATCAATCGTTTCAATCCCCTTCAACCTCCACAAAACACTATTTTAACCCAACACTGGTTTTAAACCACCATTTTAACCAAACAGCGGTTTCAACCACAGTTTTCTCAACAGTAGTTCCAAACATCTATTTTCATCCATCTGTTGACTAAAGTCAACAGATGAACCAACCACTGTTTAATTTTCAAACATCTGTTCCCAATAACAGAGCTTTGATCATTTAAACATACCTTTGCCAATATTACAGTGCTGAAAATGAAAACAATAGCTGACTATAACTATCAGTGGATTAAAACACTGAGCTTTAACAACAGTCATTATATAAACAGTGATTCAAGAATCTTCCTTCTCCAAAAAAATATATATATTTTAACCCATCGGTCATTTCAATCCCCTTCAACCTCCACAAAACACTATTTTAACCCAACAGTGGTTTTAAACCACCATTTTAACCAAACAGCGGTTTCAACCACAGTTTTCTCAACAGTAGTTCCAAACATCAGTTTTCATCCATCTGTTGACTAAAGTCAACAGATGTATCAACCGCTGTTTTATTTTCAAACATTTGTTCCCAATAACAGAGCTTTGATCATTTAAACATACCTTTGCCAATATTACAAGCTTTTACACTCTCAAACCTAAATATTTATTTACTTAATTTAAAACATCTGTTCGCAATAACAGAGCTTTGATAATTTAAACAGTCCTTTGCCAATATTACAAGCTTTTACACTCTCAAACATCAATATTCATTTACTTAATTTAAATAACAAACATGATTAATAATTTTAACACAACTAATTATATAAAAAATAAAATTGTCAAAACAGCAAATAGCATTCAATAAAATACAGGATCCTAATTCCTAATCAATTGGTGAAACAGTAGTCTCGATAAGTAAAGCTCCTTTCGGACCATTGTAGTTGTCAACATGTTGGAGGTATTTCAGAAGTTCGTTGCTTAGATCAACTTCTATCATATCCCCCCAGATGCTTGTTATCAGCCATTTGTTGTCTTCAATTATATTAGTCCTTTGGCGCCTATCTACATAATCAACTATACGAGGATTATTGAAAACAAACACCTTCATCCAGCCTTCTTCTTCATATCTGAGCAAATCAGCAGTTAGCTCAGCAGACTTTCCAATAACAATCAAATGCAGCCTCTTTGCGATGGTCAAAAAATGCCCTTGGCAAGGATTTACTACAATACTCTCGGGAAAATGAAGGATTCTGAAAGTCTCACTCAGAACATCAAAAGAAACAATGTTCTTCTCACCTAGTGGATACCAATAATTTGAAACCATAAAATATATGGTTTGATCAGCATAAACTCCTGTAGACCATGAATAACCACTTGAACCATAATTGTTTACGCTACCGAAATTTATTGTTCTCCATGACTCACGACGTCGTGAGTAAACACGAGCAGCAGTTACATTACGGTAACATCTAATGTTCAGCACTTTCAGATCATTGAACTGATCAAAATAAATTCCACCAATATCAGAGTTTCGATGATGATTGTAATTGAAGTAGTCATCACACAAAACCTTATAGCGCCTGGTAGTTGGATTCCAAAGAATCAACTGACAGCAAATCCCTTCATTGCAAACTAACAGCAAACCATTAAATGAAGATAGAATACGTAAAAAGCTAGGGTGGACATTGTTAGGAAAACTTAAGGTTTTGCTTCTAACAACATCCAAATTACCAGCAACCACGTCGTCAATGACAATTGACGTGTCTTTAAAGGATAGTAGTTTCTTTTGTACTGAATCTCCATTTCGGAGAGCATGCATCATCTGAAATGCATGACTTGACAATTCCCTATAAAACTTCTTGGAAAGACATTTGAAACGGCCAATATCTTCTACAGAGAGCCTTGTGAAAATCTCGTCAACAATCACTTGAAACCCAAATTTTTCCATTCTGCAGAGAGCCTTGTGAAAATCTCATCAACAAACTTTTGAAGATGATTGAGTAGATGGATGAAAACGGTAATGATCAAAACCACTGCCCAATATATTTTATATACCCAATGAAGGTGGTTATGACTAAAGAATATGACGCGACACTCGTTAGGCTTTTAATGCATTTACATGGGAAAAATATAAAATTAAACACGTTATTATAATTACAATTAACCTATTCATTTACCTATAAGACGCATTTACCATAAGACAGAAGTGATTGAGTGACGTGCATTAATTGCAAAGTACATATCCCAAGGCATTTTGAATTTGAAATTACCGGCAATTTCAAAACCACTGCTATGGTATATGTTTGCCAAAGGAAACATCTGCTAAGTTATACTTTCTTGGCTATGGGCAGTAGTTTGCACTCTTGAATGTGGGCCAGACATTTGACATTTAAATATAGAGTAGTAGTTTGAAATTAAATGTATTTTAACTCAGATACAAAATCTCAGATAAAAAATTGACACATCAGCAATCATCATTTAGTCATAACTCAGATAAAAAATCTATTCATTTGGAATACAAAGATATTGTGAACATCTGTTAAAGCCTCTCCTGTTTCCATCAGTAGCAAGTCAAACAGATGTTGACAACAACAGATGTTGGTAACTGACAACAGTAGCAAGTCAAATAGCCGTTAGATCAGCAGATGATGATTTACAGCAGATGTTCTCTATACACTAACAAAAATTGATACAATATCAACATAATCTAATTAAACTCAGAAACAATTTCACTTCTACATCAAAAGTACCAATCTGCAATAATCAGATGATATTAAAAATTACATAATAATACTTATTCAACTTAAAATTACAACGAAACTTTAAAATCTAACAACACCACCAAGAAATTTACGAACCTAACAGCAAAAATTTAGTGCTTTTAGCTTAAAATTTAGTGCTTTTAGCTTTAAACTCCATCAATGTATATCTTCGACAATCGCCATGAACTCCACGGAAGTACTCAATGCACCAACATCAGGTTTCTAGAAACCTGATCTCTCGTGAACAGATCAAGATGCAGTACATGAAAACACTTCTTCAGCTGTTGAAGAGTAGCCCTGTCCTCATATACGTAATCCTTAACTTTGTTCATAAAGAGCTGCTTTAAACCAAACTTTATGCTTCTTTTAATACAAAAAAGAAAGAAAAGACCATTACTCTAGTAAGATAAAATCTTATCTTACAGCAGTAGCAGATCCTTTCTTGCGTTTAGTAGGAACTACGACGAGTTCTACATCATCATCATTTGCCCAAAATCATATATATAATCATCATATAGTCATAAGCAAAATTTATTTTAAATGTACATTATTAATAATCTTTCTTTGTGTTTAATTTAACTTTATACTTCTTTTAATACAAACCTATAATAACCCGCAGCAGATTGTGAATTTCAAACAACTGTTATTAGACTGAAATATAAAGCGAGAATTAGAGTATATCACTTCAAAATTAAGAATTCAAAATTTCAAAACTGGAGTAGCAAAAAACACATACTTTAAACGATGTTGAAACAATGACACTGGAAACAACCGTAGAACAATCGTCATCATCATCTGCAGCAGATCATTCACAATCATCATTTAGTCATAACTCAGATAACAAAACTTTAGTAAAAATCAAAAACAAAAACAAACATAATCATATATATCACATTACCATGATCAAGGCAAACCACATATCCCCAAAAAAATTTCTGAAAGTGGGACAGAGAGAGCTTCAGTTTTCTGTTATCCTTTATGAACAAATGTCGAGTATTGAGAAGAAGGGATTTGAAGGAGAGATACGTTAGAAATGTGGTTTGAAAATACAAAAGTAGAGAACACGTTTATATAAGAAGATAATTGACAGAAGTGACTGAGTGACATGCATTAATTGAAAATTACATATCCCCATGCATTTTGAATTTCAAATTACCCGCAATTTCAAAACATCTACTGCTAGGTATACGTTTGCCAAAGGAAGCATCTGCTACTTTCTTATAGAAGGGAAGTGGTTTGTCCTTTGGAATGTGGGCCAGACCATTTGAATACACAAGACAGTGGTTTAAAATCAAATTAAAGTGATTTATATATTAGACTTTATGATGTAATAATGACATAAGAAAAGCCTTGTTGGACATGCTCTCTAGCTGACACATCAGCTTTTCTTATGTCACTGGGATTTCTCCTTTTATAGAAAGTACTAGCGGTAAGACCCGTGTGCAAACACGGGTCGTTTCTTAGAAAACCATGCATAACATATATTGACAGAACATATAGATATGTGTATAGATATTGTACCAAAACGTGTTATTTATTATAGCTAAAAGACAACTATAATTAAATATAAAAGATATTTATCAAAGTTAATAAAAGATGTCTAAAAGATGTCTAACAAACTTAATAAAATTTATCAATTACATATGATTATTTCCATTCTCTTATTCATAAAAAAGAGTATCCACCCATTGACAATATAAATTGTTATAAACATAAGTATATATGAAAGATGTCTAACAAACTTAATAAAATTCGAATACAATTTAACTTTAACAAACATTAATTACTAAGAACATACGATCACCTGCCTAAACAACACACATCAAACCTCACTCAAGAATTTGTTACCCAACAACATGTCCTTCGCTACATGTTGTGATCTGATTAAATATGTTACTGCAAACAATGTAACAGCTGCTGATCCAACAATCTCCCTATACAACAGATGATACGAGAACCCTTCTTTATTACTGATTTTTATTTCTCATTAACATCTCCCTGATTTGTCCTTTGAATTGTAGTTCAAAGTCTAGGGAGAACATGTCTTCTTCATCATCCCTCTCAAGTTGAAGGTCCAACAAATCTTGGAGATCATATGCATTCAGATTATATGCACTATCCATTTTAATCTCTTCAACACTACCATCTGATCTGATCAAAGTCAATACTTGGGTTTTTGAGCATGACTTCCACTTTACTATTTTTGGATCAGTTGGTTTTCTTGGGCAAAGAATTATTGAAGATGAGTTTGCTGATTGTGGCCTGCTAACTAAATTTGCAATTGATTAAGACAAATCAGATGATGAGAGAAGGTTTTTCAAAGTACCGATTTTTGGAGACAGAGCAGCAGTTGTAGGATAGACTGAGTTTTGAAGAACATTTGAATGTTCAGCTCTAACTTCTTCCAGCTTTTTGTAGGACTCAACTATCTTCAGTTTAGACCATCTGGCAATGGATCTAACTGGACCATAATCAGCAGACACAAGCTCTGCTCTCATTCTTTTAAACTTCAATACCTCATCTGAATCCACTGTTTTGACTTTCTTCCAATTAGGTTGAGTTGGCTTTACCAGAGGATCATTGTTCATTTTCGTGATTCTATCGATATGAGTTTTTCTCTTACGAGTGGAGATGATTTCTGGTGAAGGAGAATGTTTTGGTAGTGAAGATGAATGTATGGGAAATCTTTATGACGTTGGAGATGGTTGGATTGTGGTTGGTGTAGTGAAAATGATCATGGCAGATGTTTGAGAAACTTCTGCTGAAACAACTGGTGTCTCATCAGTTGTTTGGTAAACATCTGCTGATACTTTTGTGTTCCCAACATCTATTGACAAAATGGGTGATGATGGTGTGGAAGGCATTTTCTCCTTCTTTTGTAGTGTTTTTTTTGGAGAAGGTTGGGATTTAGGTTGAGTAGGCGATACAATTTCTGTAGGATTAGCTTTTGAATCTGGTGGTAACTTTCTCAATGAATCTTTCTCCTCCTGTTTGGCATCATTATCATCATCATCATCTTTCTCAAATATTGATGTAGAGGTGGAGCCAGTAAGTTCCAACAAATGTTCCTTAATGTTCATAATGTCTGCTTGTGTAACTTTATACCTGGCATCAACCAAATTTCTGATAAATTCCAAACTAAAATTGCGGTTACGTTCAGCTAAATTCCTCTGAGCTTGAAGGATGGGTTGCATAGAATTCCGAAGCTCATTGGCAATTTCCTATCTGGTAGGTTGACTTTTAAAAAGCTCTATCATCTGCTTAATCAATTCTTTCATTTCAGCAACATCTGTTTCAATGGTAGACACTCTAACCGTCAAATCCTTATAACTTAATTCATCACCTACTTTAATAGGATCATCTGAATTCCCACCTGTAGTGGTTGTATTTGTTTTGATAATAGGAGAAGTCTCCATATCATCAGAAACAGATGCCCATTTTTCTTCATTCTGGGGACTTCCCACTGAAGCAGAGATTACAGTTGTAACCTCATCAGTAGTTGCCTTAAAGAGAGTCTTAATGATGTAACCACTGTCCAACTGATCACCAATGGGTTCAACAGTTGTAGTGGCTGCTCCACTTGAACTACCACCAAGAGTTTTGTAATACTCAACGGGGATAACCTCCTCAACTGTTTGTAGGATAGGAGATTGAATTGGTTCAGACACAGTCATTTGTTGCGATCTACTCTCAGTAATGTGTGGATTTGAGGAACTGTTTTCTTTCTGAAATTCAATTGCTTCAAACAAAGGTAATATTGTTGATGGAACTTGAGCCGAGGGTTGTGGTGTAGAAAGAGTGATTGCCCTGGGAGAGGGACTTTTAAACATACTTTCATATGAAAGGTCTACTTCATGTTGTGGTGTCCCTGTACTTACAACATGATCCTTTTGTGACAATACATGAGGAGTTTGGATGGGTTGAGATATTTCCAACAACTCTGAAGAAGTAGCAGCAGTGGTTTCAAGTGACATTTGTGTTGTCACTGCATTAACCTTTGGGATCTCATCTTCCAGAGGAACCTTTTTATTTTGTTTAGTTTTGATGGACTTTTTGGATGTGACAGCTTTCTTTTTGCGTTTTCCTGGTGTGTGTTTCACAACACCGGTTGTGGTGTTATGATCACCAGGAGAAGTTCGCTCAACAACAGAAGTTTGAGCAACTGATGCGGACGCATCTAAAACAGGCTCATCTCCCTTTGTTTCAGTTGTTGAAACTTTTGACTCTTTATCCATAAGTTTAGTAAAAGTTTTACTTGTCAGACTATTTATTTGAAAAGCTACACCTTGTTCAAAATATGTTTGTGACACTTGTTTTCGTAGGTAGTAGCTTAGAAGTCTTGGATACAACAAAAAAGCATTACTACGAACACCTTTTTTCAATTTTTTCACATTTTTCACATTATTCAACAAATCAGAAAACAATGCTTGTGATAAATTGTAATCAGATTTTGTTAAAATAGCATAACCGGAATACTGAATGTTCAAAGGTATCTCATTAAATGCGGTGGTCTTAGCTGAGAGACAAATTAAAAGAGTATGAAACAAAAATTTCTTTGGCGGAGGGAAGTTTCGTTTGTAGATACTAACTTCCTTTAATTGTGCATCATACCCTCTTTCAATGAACTCTGTATGAAGTTTAAGTTTTTCAAAGTTTTTCTTACCTCCCAAGTCGTCCAATGCAAATGTAGTGGAAATTGTAAAGGGAGAAATTCGTACCACACTTTCCCCGACCTTAGATGTGATGGCAACTGGATTATTATTTTCAGCCTCTATTTCAGCATTAAACCAAAATTGTCGGAGTGTTTCTTTATGAACCGGAGCATCGGCAGTAAGAATTGATTTGTATTTCGATGACGTTAAAAGGTCAATTATTGAGTGATAGCTAGTATTTTTGCTGGTTTTCTCGAATATGGGGAGGTAGTTGTGAGGGTTTTTGATGTTCAGAGACATGATCGGAAAAGAAGGCGATTTGGAGATGAAACAGAGTTTAAATTGGAGGGTTTTTAATATGTTGGATACTATTTTTGAGAATTTTGAATTCGAGACTGCAGTGGTAGAACCTCGATTTAGGGATGAAACGCTTTTATATAGAGAGAAGAAGTGAATGCTGACGTGGCAGTAGTTACAAATATTTGAAGGCTAAGATTTGTCCACGTCAGAACCTCTCTTGCGACAACCGATGACAGTTGTTTGGAAACCTCTGTTGGTCGTTGGGAACAGTGTGAGTCAAACAGTCGTTAGATAAACAGAAGTTATGAGAACAGATGATAACTTTCAGCAGTTGTTTTATTTTTAGCTAACATCTGTCCACGTCAGAACCTCTATTGTCATAATGGATGACAGTCAGCAGTTTAGTAAATCAACAATCAAATCCTCTGTTATGCATTTTAAGATTGAATATCATCTGTTGTTCGTTAACATCTGTTGACCCATAGCAGACCTTTGCATCTTCAGACATTTATTCATCAGCAGATGCTCTCTTTTGTCAGACTTTAGCTACAACACACCTTTTATAACACAAAAATATACCGTAAATCCTTCCAAAAAACTGTTGTTGATAAAAAAATTATATAATAATACTTATAGCAGATGTTATATAATAATACTTATTCATCATTAGCCCAACCACTGTTAGTATCAAATCCTCTGTTAAGAATTTTAAGATTGAATATCATATGTTGTTCGTTAACATCTGTTGACCCATAGCAGACCTTTGCATCTTCAGACATTTATTCATCAGCAGATGCTCTCTTTTGTCAGACTTTAGCTACAAAACACATTTATTAACACCAAAATATACCGTAAATCCTTCCAAAAAACTGTTGTTGATAAACAAAATTATATAATAATACTTATAGCAGACGTTATATAATAATACTTATTCATCATTAGCCCAACCACTGTTAGTATCAACAGTCGTTAAAATACACAGTTGCTTCATCATCAGCATATGTTCTCTTTTGCCAAACTTTAACTACAACAGACCTTTTACAACTCGAAGTATTGACTCTCTGTAATTTGCAGGAGCACAGATTATTCAAAAAACTGCTATCAATGATCAAATTATAAACATTTGTTTTATCTTTCCACTCATTTGTTCACCATCAAACCAACCCTTGATACTATTAAACCTCTGTTGACTTACCAAACAGATGTTCAAACACAATTCAACATCAACATAATCTAAATATTACTCAAACACTAAATAATTAAAAACAAAACACAACATAGATTCTTAAAATTAAAATTTATTCATTTATTCATGACATTAAAACTAAAACTCCAATATTTACATCACATACTGAACAACATTAAAGGTCAAATCTAACAATAACAGCAAGAATTAAGAAACTTTAGCTTCAACTCCATCGATTGCTGAACTTCTCGATGTATGTCCTTCAACATCGCCATGAACTCCACGTCTCTATCACCGCACTCTATATTGCTGACAACACAAAGCTCACGAACGGAAGTTGAAGACATCCGCATAAGATCTCTGGAAACCTGCTCTCTAGTGAACAGGCTAACTTGCAATCCATCAAAACATCTCTTCAACTCTTGAAGAGTAGCCCTATCTTCATACACCTGTTCCTTGATTTGCCTGACAAAACGCTGCTTTAAATCATCTGATTTTGCATTTGTGGATGTCGCCATTTGAATAAACTATATTACTCGACTTTCCTGAAAGTATGATATCTTCGTAGGAAAACGTGATGAAAAACAGGTGAAGTGACTATGAGTTTATATACTGAAATTTGGTATTATGAAAACGTGTAGATTTAATATAAACATATTAATGTATATTTCAAAACAGCAATCTTTTAATGCAAAAACCTTTTCAAACCCCAACTTTTATGGGAAAACTGTAAAATTAAATACCAAGAAACCCAAGGGACAAAATTTCAAAGTTCAAAGAACAAAAGCATATTATCAAAATTACAATTAACCTCTTGATTTACCATGTAGACGCGTTTTTAAACTCTATAAAAGCCCGATGATTACCTTTGATTCAAAACATCAACAAATTGTCCTACAAATCACTTTCTGTCAAAAATTGTTCCAAATCAGAAAACCAACAAAAAAACTACATGGCAAACTTCAGCTTCTACCACTGGTCAGACACCAGCAATGTTAAAACACAGTTCTCCATGTCGTCACTCAAAGAACAAAGAACAGACGAAGAACTAAACAGGAAAGTCGACATAATAAATGACACTAATTACAACAAAACCTGGAACAGCATAGCATTGCTCGATGAAGTCCTCCACTCTCCTCCATCAGAGTTCCAGAAGAAGGCAGAAGAGTTTCTGACACAACTTCTAAAACAGGATCAGAAAATATGCAACATGATAACTGACCTGAAAATCAAAAGAGAACATGAAATCACATGGAGAAAGGCCAGAGTCTACGAAATCCTAGCAAGTGTTAACTCTAGCGTGTAATACTTTATAAATATTTCTTTAAATTTGTATTTTTCTATGTAGTCGTTTCATTTTAATAATATAAACATGCATCTTAATATTCTAAAATGTCAGTGTCTATAAAAGCTCTCAACATCATCAACAGTTAATCAAAATAAGAAACAAACCTAACATGCAAAGGTCTCTTCTCAACTGTTGTAGTACATCTGACTTTTCACGATATTGCACGAATCTATACTTTCTATAATAGGAGAAAATCTTCCTGACGCAAGAAAACCTAACTTTCGGTTTAACGAAAATCGAACAATGCAACTCTCCCATCAAAGAAGATAGCACATGCAACTTTTCACGATGTTGCAACAATGATACTGCAACATTGATATTGAAATGTTGATGTGTGATGGGAAGCTTCATTGAAACGACGATGTTGGAACAATGATACTGGAACGCTAACATGTAAACATAATCAACAAACATTCGAACAAAGAAGTGTAATCAGAGATTAGCGGCTGAAACACGAGAAAGATGCATTTGAGAGGGAGAGATACGATCACAGATGTGAGCAGGAGAGATTTGAATGTGGAGCCAGATTATTAACCCTTATTTATAGGATTAGAATCCCTGGTTTGAATTTTGAATGTGGAGCCAGAATTTTGAATCTCAACAGATGTTTATTGTAGGGTTGTAAACGAACCGAACGAACACGAAAAAGACCTTGTTCGTGTTCGTTTGTTAAGAAATATATGTGTTCGCGAACTGTTCACAAACACTTATCGAACGAGATTTTATGTTCGTGTTCGTTTGTTAAGGAAATGAGCTTGTTCGTGTTCGTTTGTGTTTGTTTGTTAATTTTAGGCAACGAACGTTGACAAACACAAATGAGCACAAACTAATGTTGATGAACACAAATGGAAACAAACGAACACAAACAATCGTTCTTGGACAGAATATATAATACACCGATACTTATTAGATATTTAATTTGTTGGAGTTTGAAGTATTTAAATAAATATAAAAACTAAAAACACTAATGAAGTATCGAACACAAACGAACACGTTACCGAACGTTCACGAACATAAATGAACGAACAGGACCTTTGTTCATGTTTGTTCATTTAACTAAACGAACAAAATTTTTTGTTCGTGTTCGTTTGTTTATTAAACAAACGAACACAAACGAACTTCCCGCCGAACGGTTCACGAACTGTTCGCCGAACGTTTGGTTCGTTTACAACCCTAGTTTATTGGGAACTGATGTTTGATTATAAAATGTTGAGGGCAGATGTTTAAACAAAAGTTTAAATGTTATTTTATATTAGGCTTAACATGGGCAGACCTTTCCCACAGCAGACCTTTGCATCTTAAATGTGGGCCAACTTTGAATCTTAAAGTGTTTTAATATTAGGCATTATGATGTAATAATGACATAAGAAAAGCCTTGTTGGACATGCTCTCCTGCTGACACATCAGCTTTTCTTCTGTCACTGAGATTTCTCCTTTTATAGAAAGTATACATAGATTTTTAATTAGTAAGGGCATTTAGGTAATTTTACACCAACTTAACATCAAAAACTAACCTTCATCCGCATCAGGGACTATACGAGAACGAAAATGCAAAAGTTGGGGACTATAGCTGTAATTTTAGAAAGTTAGGGACTAAAGGTGAAAAATAGGCAAACCACAGGGACTATCCGGGCATTTTTCTCTAAGAGTAAATTACTTTTTGAGTTCACGTGTTTTAGTGGTTTTAACTACTTGAGTCCAAAATCATAAAGTTTAACGCCCTGAGTCTCTAACTACTTATTTTCTAACATTTTGAGTCCAACATTTAACACTTGTACTTTTGATTTTGGATTAAAGAGGTTAAAACCATTAAAATATAGGGACTCAAAACGTTATAAAATAAACTGTTAGGGACTCAGGACGTTAAACTTTTTGAATTTAGACTTAAATAGTTAAAATCGCTAAAACACAAGTACTCAAAATGTTATTTACTCTACTTATAAATAATATAAATAATTAAAAGAGTAAACTGCAATTTTACCCCCTAGGGTTTAACCCAATTGGCAACCTGACCCCCTCCATGGAAATCATTGCAAATCCCCCCCCCCCAACGTTGATTTTATGTAGCAATTTTACCCCCTGGAGCATCTTTCCGTCAGTTATCAACGTTTGCTGTTAATGGTCAAAGGGCAGAATGGTAAATTTACCCTATTCTTTACCTGCATCCTCATATAATTCACATTTCATCACTTTGATACCCTCAAGTTAACCTGCATCCTCTAAAATCAAGTCTGTACATGGCGATCAGTCCCACTTGAAGAATTACAATCGATTTGAACCCTGTTACGAGCATGGATCTTCGATTATGGAAGGTTAGAGCTGAAGATCAGTATTTCGAACCTGACGAAATGTACCGTAAGTGACATGCAAGCTCAGAGGGTTTGATTTAGGTAAAATTTGACCCTTTTGTTGTGGTAATTTGTTATTGATGTTTGTTTACAGGTGAAACCCAAAGTCAATTTACCATTAAATTTCACCATGGAGGTAATTTTGTAGAAAACCCAAATAGGGAATACTTTGGTGGGAAGATGAACTACATTGATCATGTAGATTATCGAGTGTTGACTATGGATGTTTTAGAGCAGATGGTTAAGAAAATAGGATACAATGATGGTCTGCTTTTCTACATTCATTATAAGGAACCCTACTGTTCTTTGGATTTTGGTCTTAGGACAATAAAATGTGATGTTGACTTAGAACCTATGTTTGATCATGTGTGTCAAGGAGTCCACATGATAGACATGTATGTTGAACACCAGAGGTCAACGATCTTGAGGGAGTCCAGTGAAGTTCCTGTAGGGCCATGTAAAGCAATTGTTCCAGCATCATTTCTAATAAATAATCAGAATGAAATTATGAATGAATATGAAGAAGAAATTGAAGATCATAATGAAGAGAGTCAAGAAAGTGATCCTGATTATGAGTATATTGAGGAAGATAATATGGTTTATGAATTAGAAGTCGATATGCAGAGGTTCAGGGCTAATGTTGATTTTACTTGGGAAGAACTGGATAGTTCAAGTGATGAGGATCATGATGATGGGACAAGTGAAGAAGGTAATCTTCCTGTAGACATGGAGGACTTTGAAAGTGGGTCTGATGACAATTCAAGTCTTATAGATAAGGTTGCCCGGAAGATAAGGAGGAAAAGGAAGGCTGGTCTAAAAGGTCCAAATGATCTGCCATTCTTTGTTGGTCAGCTTATTGATGACAAGAATAAGATGAATCATATGGTCAAAGATTATGCTCTTAAGGCAAGGAGGGATGTGTTTATCCTAAAAACGAATTGTTAAGGTGTAGGGTAGTATGTTTTGGAAGTAATCCACCACTACTTGGTCCTGTAAAAAAGGAGATGAGGGGCAAAATAGTAAATGCAGCAAAGTAGGGAAAAAATACAAGCACCTTAAAAGGCATACCAAGCCCACCTGCCCTTGGGCAGTTCACATCTCAAGGCATACGGCTAAGGAGAAGTGGTGTGTGAAGACCATTCATAATCAACATTATTGTTTGACAACAAGGGCCGTTTCATTGTACACAATGAGTTCGATTGCCAGAGAGTTCCAACCTATGATTGAAAGCAATCCAGACATGCCAATTCATGCAATTCAAAGTCAATTGCTTGGGAAGCATCAGCTAGAAATATCACTACATAAGGTCTTCAGAGCCAAGAGGATAGCAACAACGAGGATTTATGGTGATTACCAAGAACAGTATGGTCTGCTAAGGTCATACTGTGATGAACTTCTAAAAGCCAACCCAGGTAGTACAATTAAAATTGATGTGGAGCCATGTGGGAACTCAGGTAGTCCTACAAGGCAGTTTCGCAGGATTTATGTCTGTTTTGCCTCTATGATGAGAGGATTTAAGATGATTGGAAGACCGTTGTTGGGTGTCGATGGTTGTTTCATGAAAGGTCCATTTCCTGGACAGATCTTGAGTGCTGTTGGTATAGATGGGAACAATAGCATATATCCAGTTTGTTATGCCCTTGTTGAGGCAGAAACAACACAAAGCTGGAAATGGTTTTTGCAACTGTTGAGAGATGACCTAGGGTGTACGGATGACTCTTGTTTCACCTTCATCAGCAACAGACAAAAGGTAATCACTTGTTAATTCATAAGTTTCAATTAACTTTGCTTGCAAAATATTAGGATAAATTGCGATTTGTATCACAGGGTCTGATTCCAGCAATGCTAGTTGTTTTTCCTAATGCTGAGCACAGATTTTGGTTGAGGCACATCCATGAGAACATGAAATCCAAGTGGCGTGGAGATCTTTACAAGAATTTGCTTTGGTCAGCCGGAAGGAAGACATCTATTCCATATTTTAACAAAGTTATGGAAGAAATTAAGACAACAGAACGAGCTATGTATGACTGGCTGAATGAGATCCCATACACCGCTTGGTCAAGAGCATATTTTTCTGGAAGAGCTAAATGTGATATGTTGCTGAACAACATATGTGAGGTTTTTAACAGACAAATCATAGGAGCAAGGGACAAGCTGATTATCACATGCCTAGAATTCATTAGGGAGTACATGACAAAGAGTGTAACACCCCGTGTTTCGAAAGTCAAAGTCAAAGTCAAGATTGTAGTCAAAGGAAGAAAAGATTGCTAATTGTGATCTGACTCACCTTGCTCAATTCCTGTTTTGACTTCTTTGACTTGTAATTAGTCTATTTTACTTATCGCCTTAGTTGTATTATGTGGAGTATCTATTAATAATCGCATGGTAATCGCTATTAATCGTATGTTTAATCGCTTTATCGCTATCGCAATCGCACCCGCAACTCGAATTACGCATTTTGGTTACTGTTATACGTGTGTGTGTGCCTTATGTGTTAATTGTGCATGTTTATTTATGTTATGTTGTGGTAATCAATCGAATCGCAATCGAAACTCAATCGCAATCGAATCACAAACGCTAAACACAGGAAAAGTAGGATGATTGTATGTTAGATATAGTGGTTGGGATTAAAAGTAATTTGACTAGGAACCTCAATCGCATCGCAACGCACTACATGCAAATCGAAATGGTAAAACTCGTCGCGTCAAGCACTCGAACCAGGTGCCAGCCGACCGAACGATCACCCGACCGGGCAGCCACCCGACCGAGGTACCACTCGACCAGACTGCCATCCGGGCGAGTTGCCACCCGAGCGACCAACCTATTCTCCCCTTTCCACTTTGGGTAACCCTATAATACCCCTTGTCACTTTCATTCTTTCTACTTTTGGCAACTGACGTCTGACCCGTGCTCCTGCTCGTTTTTTCCTTCGATTTCTCGCAATTCCGGTAAGATCTCATCCTAAATCTTGTACTTCCTTAATCTACACACACTCCTACACCTTTCTATCTTTTGAATCTTAACTTTTAACCATGAAATCATCAAGATTCAAGGTGTTATAGGATGACGTCATCATGTGTTCTTGAAGAACATCATGTTTTGGCCTCAAACCACCAAGAACAACTTGGATCAAACCGATTTCCACATAAACTAACAAAGATCTTCCATAGATCTAAACATATTCACAATGAAAAGGAGTGAAAGATGGTTTTCCAACTTTCTTTCAACTCTTTTACACTCAATGCACTCAAAACCGATAGAATCAAAGCTTGTGCCGACGTACTACCCATTAGTGTGGTTGTGTTGGTTCAAGATCCGTATTCTATCCATGAGATTATCAATTCCGGTTTAACCAAGAACAATCGTCCTGAACAGGTGGACTGACCGAACTTGGGTGGTTCCTGTTCGATCGGGTCATTAGAGCTTAGGATGGGGTTCTGTTGGTTAGCACGATATCAACCCATCTCGATAAAATGACAAACTATCAAAACAACCAAGTGTAAGACGAACAGGTCAACCAGGACGGAGTGCCGTCCGAACGGATTGCTGTCCGAACGGACAGCCACCGGACGACCGGCCACCCGTACGGCTTACACCTTGGCCCCACTTTTAGTTTTCAAATCAAGCTTCAAGAGTTTTGGAACACCGAACGGATTGCAGTCCGATCGAGTTACCACTCGATCGATCGATCACCCGACTATGTGATGTTTCGAAACTTCAACACTTAAACAATTTTCAACATGTTCAATGCACCAAGGATGCCACCCGACCGAACGACCGTCCGATCGAGTGACCCCCTGCTGTGAACTTGTTCTCACTGAAGTGCCCAACCGAACGGGTTGCCGTCCGATCGAACGATCGTCCGTTCGACCGACCTGAAAGGTAGAGATACTTCAACGTTTTCATAATGCTACAACGAAAACTTCAAAAGTCAAGCCATCATACATAAACACATCCTTCTTAAAGGAAGGAACAATCCACTCGAACAGTCATCCGACCGGATGACCGTCCGAACGGACTACCATCCGACTCACTTGTACCTTGTTCCGTTTTACGCGTCGCTTATCGTTATGCTATCAATCTATTCAGGCTAACCCTACTCCTTAGCGCTCCCTTCAATCCATCAATCGCTGTGAGTATACTCGATCCCTTTTTGCTGTACGCACTTTTGGGTGTTGCATACGTTACTTATACAAAAATCACATCGAACACACTACGCAATACTTTCAACGCTAACCGTTATCGCATGTATACGTGACTAAATGAATGCTTGTTTGTTATGTTTACACATGGAATGTTGTCTACCTGCCTTAGCAACGGTAGTACTATTAGTTTGGACTCAGCACCCGTTCACTCGGGGGTTGTTAAGGACAATTACCTACATGGCTCACAGTGGTGAGAATGTATCGAGAACTGCCTTGGGCAGTCAACCAGCAGTCATTGGTATCGATAGGTTCATGTCGATAACTAACATGCCTCATTTCACTCTGTGTACGTGCTGGTTATGCATAACGCTTTCGAACTCTATATGCTATTATCAAACTTGTATGCTCACCTTTACACTATGTGTATTGACTTTTACTTTAACGTATGTGACAGTGTAACACCCTTCTAGTTTTACTTGAATTTAATAATAGTTAATACCATTTTTAATAAAAGATGCTTAATTAACATAGATTTCATAAAAGAAGTTCATAAGTAGCATAAACCTTAGTCAACCAACGACTAAGTTAAAACATTCCAAAAGTTGTTTAACAATTGTTTACAACCCATAAACATAGTCTATTAAAGATTTAAAACGTTGCGGAAGCTTGTAAGTAGCGTTCGGTTCTTCAAAATCTAGCTCGATCATCTTCCGGTTACTTTCCAACATCACCTAAGATCAAAACCATAACAAATGTTAGTTTTGATCAAGTTACAATGGATACAAACAAGTTCCAAGGGTTAACAACACAAAAAGATAAAAAAAAATTCCGGAAGGGGGGGCGTCGCGTGACGCCAAGGCCCCTCGCGTCACGCCAAGACCCCTTTTTCACAGAATGTTCATTTTGTTGTTGCTGCAGATTTCCAGTTCCAAGGTTAATCAAGTTCTAACTTAAAATGGCCATAACTTTTGACTCGTAAGTCCGTTTTAGGTGATTCTTTTTCCTATGCGTCTGTAAATTCATTACCGACATGCCTATTACAAATTTCATACCGACCAATTTGTTTACGGACCGAAATAATATATGTCCATTTGCAATTATTCGACCCATTCTAACTTAACCATTTTACTACCATTTAACTAGTAAACCTAAGGCGTTTATTACCCAAACTCCAGGGCTTATTATCACTGGCACTTCATTACCAAACTTATGGCTTCGTGCTCTTGTGACCATTTCCGCCAATTCCTCCTACTTACAATATTAATACTACAAAGTATCATTATTCGACCCGTTTGGTCCATCTACGGAAAATCCTCCATTTTGATGACTACCAAACAGACAAACCAATTCTTAACCTACGGATTTAAGTAACGTACATGATTGCTACATCCAACATAATTTTTTTTATCAACAACGCATAGTTTAACAACAATTCATCGAATGTAACGGATCAAGTTACATACCTTCAAAGTAGGCCTTTCAAACGTGGTTCGCCACCCGCTTGTCCGCTTGATGCTCCTACGCTCTTTCCTATAGAGTTCATTTATAACATGTTTAGAACTCTCTTTAAACCTTATATCGCATAATACACCGAAACATCATAATTATGCGTTTAAACTTTGAATTTCAGTTTTAAGCCTTCTTAGAGGCATTTTCACAAACACCTTAAGGGCAGATTTTTACATGATTAAATATCAAGTCTCTAGCTTATCACTTAGCCCTAATTTCACATCATTCAACCATTTTACACAATTGTTAGCTTCTATAATTCTGAAGTTACCTCACAATTGTCAAATTACACTAGAACAACACCCAATCTCCTAGTGATTATCAAATTCTACATAACCCACTAATCACCTACAATGGTGTTCATGGATTTTACTAAAATTTCACATGATTTCAACTTGTATTTGTCTAGGGTTTGTCCCTAGACACTATAGTTGTTCCTAAATCATCATAAGACACACATGCAACCATAATTTCAGATTTTCCCAATTTCATGAGAATTTCAAGTTGAGAGTTTTCATTAAATTTTACATACCTTGTAATCCTCTTGCGATGAGGATCACAATTCTAAGCTCGGATTTCGTTTTGGACCAGATTTGCACCTCCAATTTGAGAGTTTTAGTGAATTTTTAGGGTTTGGAGCATGGGGGTCGACCTCCTCCTGCTACTGATCGACTAGACACCTCTTTTGGGGTGTTTGGTTTGTTTTTTTTATTTGTCTTATCAAATTAAGTTTCAATTTTAACAACTTACGCCCCTCCACTTTGTTCAACATATAGTTTGGTTGCTTTTAACCTATTATAAGTTATTTCTAGACTTGTAACTAATTAGGTTAAAATTCCTAGTTAGTAAATTCTCGTTTATTTATACTTTATAATTTTAATATAAAGTTTTATATTTTCGGGGTGTTACAAGTCCACCCTCTTAAAAGGGTTTCGTCCCCGAAACCGAATTACGTACCAAATAAAGTAGGGTAGAGACGTCGCATCTCCTCCTCGGATTCCCACGTAGTGTCCGAATATTTCCTATGCTCCCACTTAACCTTAACTTGATCGATGTGTTTGTTTCGCAAGTGCTTGACCTTTCGATCTAAAATCTCCACTGGTCTCACCGCATAATTTAGGCTATTATCCACTTCGATATCATCGTAATGGATATAAGTTGTTTCGTCCGCTAGGCACTTTCGCAATTGCGACACATGGAACGTGCTATGTATTCCATTCAACTCTTCCGGTAATTCAAGGCGGTAAGCCACCTTGCCGACCCTTCCGATGATTTTAAATGGCCCAATAAACCTCGGGCTTAGCTTCCCCCTTTTTCTGAATCTTATAACACCCTTCCATGGGGAAACTTTTAGCATAACCATGTCGCCAACCTGGAATTCGATTGGCCTATTCCTTTTATCAGCATACGCCTTTTGCATGTCTTGAGCCGCTTGCAAGTGTGCCCGAACCATATCAATTTTTTCATTAGTGGCTTGTACTATATCTTGGTGAGCGAGTTCACGTGGACCCACTTCACCCCAACATACCGGGGTTCGGCATTTCCTACCATAGAGCATTTCGTACGGCGCCATCTTAATACTAGCGTGGTAGCTGTTATTATACGAAAACTCGACTAACGGTAGGTAAACATCCCAACTTCCTCCAAAGTCGATTATACACGCCCGTAGCATGTCCTCCAATGTTTGTATTGTTCTTTCACTCTGTCCATCAGTTTGAGGACGGTACGCAGTGCTGATGAACAATTTGGTTCCCATTTGCTCTTGGAAATCTCGCCAGAAATTTGAAGTGAACCGGGTATCCTTATCAGACACGATGGATACCGGTACTCCATGACGTGCTATTATCTCATTAGTATAAACTTCTGACATCTTTTCTGACGTATAAGTCTCACGAATCGGAATGAAGTGAGCACTTTTCGTCAATCTATCCACCACTACCCATATGGCATCGAAACCACGATTTGTCTTAGGTAATTCGGTTAATAGGTCCATTGTAATATGTTCCCACTTCCAAACTGGGATTTCCAACGGTTGGAGTTTGCCGTATGGTTTTTGGTGCTCCGCCTTGACTTGTAGGCATGTCAAGCATTTTTCCACATACTTTGCCACATCCCTCTTCATTCCAGGCCACCAATAATTTTGTTTCAGATCATTGTACATCTTGGTCGCACCCGGATGAATTGAATATCGGGATTTATGAGCTTCATCAAGTAGAAGCGTCTTCACTCCACAAGTATTTGGAACCCATGTCCTTCCGAATCTAGTCTTCAACCCATTATCCCCATCCGACAAATCTTTCAACTGACCGATTATTCTTTCTTTCTTCCAATTCTCCTCTTTCACTGCTTCTAATTGTGCCTCTCGAATACGTTCAAGTACACCCGAGGTCACCACGAGCTGCATCGATCTTACACGTATTGGGACATAGTCCGCTTTTCTGCTCAGAGCATCCGCTACCACATTTGCCTTTCCGGGGTGATAGTGTATTTCACAGTCAAAATCTTTTACCGTTTCTAGCCATCGCCTTTGTCGCATATTTAACTCCTTCTGATCGAAGAAGTATTTCAGGCTATTGTGATCGGTGAATATGGTGCACTTTACCCCATATAAGTAGTGCCTCCATATTTTTAAGGCAAATACCACCGCAGCCAACTCGAGATCGTGCGTGGGATATTTCTTCTCGTGTATCTTCAATTGTCTCGAGGCATAGGCTATAACTTTGCCCCGTTGAATCAGAACGCATCCGAGCCCCGATAGTGAAGCATCCGAATAAACCACCATGTCTTCGACTCCGTCCGGCAATGTCAGTACCGGAGCTTGAGTTAACTTCTCTTTTAGCGTTTGAAACGCTCATTCTTGATCGACACCCCAAATGAACTTTTCTTTCTTTCGGGTTAGCTTTGTTAGCGGTGATTCAATCTTGGAGAAATCTTGAATGAATCTCCTATAGTATCCCGCAAGCCCCAAAAAGCTTCTAATTTCCGAAGGGTTCTTCGGGGGATTTCATTTTGACACGGCCTTGATCTTTGACGGATCCACCAATACTCCGTCGGCACTTATGATGTGGCCAAGAAATTGTACATCTCGTAACCAAAAGGCACACTTAGAGAATTATGCATACAACCTTTCTCGTCTAAGTGTCTCTAACACCTCTTGTAAGTGGTGTGCGTGTTCAGCTTCACTTTTCGAATACACCAAAATATCATCGATAAACACGATGACCGATTTATCCAACATTGGCTTGCAAACCCGGTTCATGAGGTCCATGAAAGCCGCGGGTGCATTTGTTAGCCCAAATGACATCACGAGGAATTCGTAATGTCCATATCGCATACGGAAAGCCGTCTTCGGCACATCTTCCTCCTTGACCTTTAATTGGTGATACCCCGATCTAAGGTCAATTTTTGAAAACCAGTTCGCACCTTGTAATTGGTCGAATAAATCATCTATCCTCGGAAGCGGGTATCAGTTCTTTACCGTGAGTTTGTTTAACTCCCGGTAATCGATACACATGCGCATGCTTCCGTCTTTCTTTTTCACGAACAATACCGGTGCGGCCCAAGGAGACACACTCGGCCTTATGAATCCCTTGTCAAGCAGATCTTGAATTTGGGACATCAACTCTTGTAATTCTGACGGTGTGAGTCGGTACGGAGCTTATGCTACGAGTTTTGCGCCCGGAATCAATTCGATCCCGAACTCTACTTCCCGTTCAGGCGGTATCCCCGGTAAATCCTCCGGAAACACATCTTCATAGTCTCGTACTACCGGGACATCTTCAATCTTCCGTGATCCTTTCTCGGGCTCATTTGCGTATATCATGAATGCCTTACATCCTCGCTTCATAAGCTTGTGAGCTTTTGATGTCTGTCATTAGTGACATGCAAAAACCGAAATAAACTAGTAGCTAGAGTAAGTCGGATATCGAACCAGAGGAGGATTGTGAAAAGTGTTGTAATGAAAAGTTTTAATTAACTACTACAGAATTGGAAAATCAGTTTGTTTGATTGTGAGAATTATCTAAATTAACAAATAAAAACTAAGATTTGAATCAGTAGGAGAAACAATGGTTCCTCCGAATTTCAGGTTTGTAACTAGATTCAATTATGCGTTTAATTGAAACACTCACATAGACATAAGTGTTTAACTTAATTCATCAATTATGATAACCAACGACTAAGTACTCCGGTCAATACATAACGGGAGGTTATCGAATGATTATCAATTACAATTACAAACCCTAACCCCATGTCAAATATATCCCAATTACTAGAACTCTCGGGAACTGAATGCTTAGAAATTAAGGTTTAAATAAATGCAATTGTTTACAACCAATAAATCAAATCACGGTGAAAAGCATCGAATGCTTAGATCACCGAGTTATACGATTATTACAAACACATAAAATTATCCAACTTACAAAACCCTCCATCCGGAGGAAACCATAAAAGACTAGCCGCTCATGTGGATTGAATGATCTTCACCTCCAACTCCGTCGATCTGCCGTCAAGATGTGATGATTATGATGTTTGTTCGGTCCCTTTTTTTTCGTGCCTCTTAATGCCATCACAAGTAGTCCAAGTCGGCCTAATTAGAACGATCCAACAGTCCTTGTATTATTCTTTCAATCTCGGCCCATTTAAGTCCATGGGACTTCCTTTGATATATTGTGATGATGTTGTTGATTTATGCCAATAATAATTCCCTCCATAAGTCACGTGAATAGCTGATGGCTGCCAATCTATTCACCTATGTTGCCACCCACTATTTTATATTCTCCCCTCTTTCAAATTATGATGATGGTTGTTGACTTTCTAATGTAATGCAAATATACGTCATGTGCCCTTGGTTTGCATGTATCTCCCTAGAAGTCCAACCAAACAGCCGCCACTCTTGTATTGTTTTTGGAAGATTATTAAAATCATAAACCAAACATAATGCCCTCCTCGAAATCGTCAATCTCAAAACAAATCTCCAATAGTGCCGTCAATTTCAAGTCCAATTAATGATGATGTGATTTGCTCCAATAAGGTTTTCTTTTAAAACCTTTTTGATGCATTTAAATGCCATGACAAAAAATCCTGGTGTTGCCTAATACCTTCAGCCGTAGCCTACGGTTAAAGAGCCGTAGCCTACGGTTAAAGAGCCGTAGGTTACGGTACAAAGATTCTGTTTCTTTGTTGATATGTCAACCGTAAGCGATGGTTTATAACCGTAAGTCACATCACCCTCTAGACAGCCCACACATAACTGCACTTTCAACTTTAACCCATTTTCTAACCCGAGATAACTTCCGAATAACGCCTTTTGCTATATTTATCATCCGCGAGTGTTTCGCATCATCTCTAACCACTTTAACTTCACCGAATTACGCGATTAACCTGTAACACCACAAACGCTCGTAGATATCACATTCGACACGTATAATCAAGTTTACGACAATAAAACACTTGTTATAACACACTTTAGCACCTGGTTTTCACACACTCCATCACATCCCCACACTTATCATTGATTGTCCTCAAGCAACCGTTACAAACATTATTCACCTTATTAACAAATCACCAATAAATCCCTTACCGAATCAACAATTTAAGGTCCCAAGTCATACCAATCCCATAGACTGACACAATCGAGATTGACAATCTGACAGATAAATGATACACATGTAAAACAACTTAAGACTTGCCTAACTAAAACTAACATGCTTATGATACTACACACATGCCACACGCCCCTCACAATAATCACTCCTCTCGGTTTTATCAAGACTAGCGTGTAATGTAGTAGTATATAATTCGCTCAACACCAAATACGCTACTTTGCAATCATAAGCTTGAATAGCAATCATACCTCCACTGTATCAAATAACGTAACACATTGATGCGTGCGAAGTGTCGTATATATTAGGTGTATATTTTAAGCCCTTTTTAACACTTATTTTAGCCAAGTTTTAAATTTATAAAACACGATATTTCACTAACACTAAAACACATATGGGCAAGTGCACCCATCGTTGAGCGTAGTATAGTGTTGGTAAGATACCGAGGTCGTCCAAGGACACAAGAGCTTTTAGTACCGGTTTATCCTCAACGTCTAATCAAAATAAAAGTTTAGAAAAAAATATTTTAAGCTAAGAAAAATAAAAACTAACTAAAATGCTGAAAAATAAAATAAAAGAAAAACAGATAGACAAGATGAATCACTTGGTTCCGACTCGTATCTAGTATAACCTTTGATTATTTCCGCACTTTTGCACATAATTAAGAGATTATCTTAGTTATTGTAGTAGGCCCCTCTTTTGAAGGTGACGTTACCCTCACCCCAGTAGTTTGAGTCAGCAAGGATACAATCCTAAAAGGGTGGATTATTGGAAGATAATGAATTAAGTTATTAATGCAGTATTGTGGTAGGCCCCGCTTTTGGCGGTGACGTTACCCTCGGCTAAGTAGTCTGAGTCAGCAGGGATACAGTCCTAAATAGCTGGGTTATAGTATTAATAGTAATTAACTTATGAGGGGGTCAAAGAGTTTGGACCCCCGCCATCCAATACCGTGAAGTATTGAAGGAGGTCCTACTAAATTTGACCCAGGTCCATTGCAGGACCTCTAAACGCTGAACAATGGCAAGACCTTTACCAAACCGTTCCCTTAACCCCCGACCAGGTAGCCAACATACCTCCATATAGACCGTGGAGATATGAATGGTGAAAAACCTTTATTTTATATAGACAGTAAAATAATGCCAAGACACCACGGACAAACGATAAGGAAAGATCACCTTCAACATAAGTAACTAGTTATTAAAGTCATTAATACAAAACCAAATAAAAAGTGCAAAAGATTAGAAATAAAAAGTATTATACTAGACACTTTGTCTTCACCAAGTGATGTAAGAGACTTAGGCAAACATGGCCTTGATTGTCAAGAACTCTTACGATCAATCTTGGATCCCGAGACGACTCACACACTCTACGATGGACAATGGATGATGATGGTGGATGATGGTGTTGTGATGGTGGTGGGTGGTGGATGAAGTGTGAGAGAGGTGGTGTGCCAAGGGATGAGTTGAAATGAATCCAAGCACTCCTATTTATAGGCTGAACAGAGAGCTGGGCACGGCCCCGTGTCCGCTGGGCACGGCCCCGTGCCTGTCTTACACTCTCTCTCCTCATTAATTGTAATTCGCAATTACAATTAATGCGCCTGCTTTACTTTCGCCACGCCCCCGTGTCCGCTGGGCACGGCCCCGTGGTGGGCAATAGAAGCTTCTATAGGTTTGTCTTTTCTGCTGCTTCTTGGGCACGGCCCCGTGCTGGCTGAGCACGGGGCGTGTTCAGTCTTCTGACTTCTCTATTTTGCTTTGGAAGGTGCCGTTGAGGGGTCAGGCAGTCCACTAATGTTCCTTTCCTTGTATTTATGTTGGAATTAGCTGTCTTTTTGCTTCTTTTGTGTTTTTGAGCTCATTTAATCCTGAAAATACAAAAGGAAGACAAAAACACTCTTTTTCCAATATTAGTACTTAAAAAGGGTTAGTTTTATGCCTTATTTGATGTAATTTATATGTTGCATTTTACACACATCAAATACCCCCACACTTGAACTTTTGTTTGTCCTCAAGCAAAACTCTTTAATATGTGGCTTACACTCCCAAATGGAATAGGTAGAAGAGAAGGTTTTGGGCTTGTCGTAGAGTGTCGGGAATCCAAGGTCTTTTTGGGTTTTATCTTTATTTATTTACAATCCTATTCGTAATGATTTATTTAGAACGTTTCATAGAAAGAATTACTTATTCGGGCATAACATGCCTTTTTAAAATTCTATTTATATACAAGTTCACATACCTCACGGGAGAAATCACTCACACTCGGCCGAAGGTGTATTTTTAGTGAATCACTCGAGAGCGGCGTTGAACTTATTCCTACCATAAGCTTGCCAAGCAATCAATCCTCCTCCTTTTTAACTTTTAGACCTTTGTAGATATCAAGAGGACTTTGTGGGTTAAGGGTTAGGCTTGGGTTAAAGGTAGGTGGTTGGGTTAGTGGTTAGTAGATAAAGGGCGAAAAGCGTAACAAGTGTCAGTTTTCGTAAGATTTTCTATTTTTTTGCAACTTTTTTATTTTGATGAAGCTTTTATTCAAACAAAGTTATTTTTTTGATGAACTTGTTTGTTTTTCTTTTTGCTTCATCAACAACACACCTTTCTTTTTTTTTTTTTTTTTTTTTTTTTTACAAAAAACCGAACTTGTTACTAAAACAAAGGGTTAAAAATGAAAAAGGTTTTGGTGGGTAAAAGGGTTTTTGGTTTGGGTGATGAAATGAAAAGGTTTAGGCTCAAAGGGGTTAACTAGGGGGATTTTTGGGTAGGTGGTAAAATAAAAAGAAAAATAATGGTGTAGAAATAAAAAGGGGTTAGTCCTAATGCCTCCATCATTTACTTACTCGGGTTTAAGTTGATAAGGACTGTGAATGTATCGTCATGGCAAGTTCTAGAGTCGTAAGAACCAAGCGGCTATTCACACAAGAAACGAAAAATGAGCATTTAGTTTTAATGATATGTAATTGTGTTCAATAAAGGCTCAAAACTCACTTTTGTGGGAATGGACTTTTATGTGATCAAGTATATATAATCAAATTTTAACTAAGTTTGCCATGCCTTTTCATAATTTTCTTATGTTGGTTCTTTTTATCACTACGCTATCGGTTGTAAATTTGTAAAAATATAACCTTTTTGAGAACTTGAATTTCCCGAGTTAAACCTAGACAAGTAAAAAAAATTTTAAAAAAATTTTGGGGTGATTAGCGGTTCCAATAGAGTTTTGTGTAAGGCTTGTATTTAGGACTTGCAAAATTCAAGGCTTTAGCATCCCCCCCCACACTTAAATTACACATTGTCCTCAATGTGTTCCAAAAATAAATTTTTAGGTTGATTAGATGTGTAAAATAGTGTTTAAAAAGCAAAAAATTGTGTTACTGGGCGCTGAACACGGCCCCGTGTTATCCGGGCACGGCCCCGTGTTCAAGTGCCAGTAACAAAATTAAAACAAGAGAAACAGAAGTCTGGACACGGGGGCGTGTTGGGTGAACACGGCCCGTGTCCAGTTACCTAAACTGGGCGTTTTTCTGCAGGGGGTTCAGCACGGGGCCGTGTTGGTTGGGCACGGCCCGTGTTGAACCTTCTGAAATGGAGAGAATTGTCGGGTCGCTTTGTTCTTGTGCATGAGTTCATTTTTCTCGTTCCCCTTTTCATCCTTTACCACCATGAGTATGTTTTATTCCTGAAAATTAAAACTAACTAGAAAACATAAAAATTAATCTAAATTAAACTAAGGATAGTTCCGCGGAATGCCTCCGTGGTGCGCCACGTTTATAAGGGTCCTTGGCTAGACCCAAAGCCGGTCATATGTCACCCAAGTGGGATGTATTGAATCCCATGTTACACCGTCGGAGAGCATCATCCAAGCTTGAGTCTATGACCTGCATGTAGTTGACCGGGTCTTCGTCCTCAATTCTTTTTCCACATTCAAACTTCACCTCCTCATCCCCAAACTTCAATGTTAACGTTCCATCATTCATGTCTACCACCGCTTGGGCGGTGGCTAGAAATGGCCTCCCGAGGATGAGAGGGACATCGGTGTCTTCTTCCATGTCTAGGATGACAAAGTCGGTTGGGAAAACGAAGTTGTCAACTTTTACCAACAAATTCTCAGCGACACCTTGTGGAAATTTGACGGATCTGTCGGCGAGCTGTATGCTCATCTTTGTAGGGCTTGTTGTTCCTAGGCCGAGTCGTTTGAACATTGATGTGGGCATGAGGTTAATGTTAGCCCCAAGATCGGCTAATGCATTACGAACGGGAGATTCCCCAATCGAGCAAGGAATTGTGAAGCTTCCGGGATCGATTTTCTTTTGTGGAAGTTTGTTGAGCACTAAGGCGGAGCATTCTTCGCCTAAGTTAACTAATTGCAATGATTCAATTTTCCTTTTATTTGTGAGGAAATCCCTCATAAATTTTGTGTATTTAGGCATTTGGGTTAGGACCTCAATAAAAGGAATATTAACATGCAATTGTTTTAGTAAATTTTCAAATTTAGCGAATTGTTCATCGGTCTTTTGACGATTTAACCTACCGGGGTACGGAATTGGAGGAGTCTTGGTGGGCTCTTAAGTTGGTAGAGAAGCCTTTTCTGGCACAGGAGGAGTCACAGGCTGGCTAGAATGACTTCTTTCATTTGGCGGCGATGGAGCATCCTCGGGACCCACGGTTCGATTTCTTAACGTGATGAGATGTACTTGTGCCTTAGGGTTGGTTTCGGTATTACTAGGTAACGCACCTTGTGGTCTCTCGGAGAAATTTTGAGCTAGTTGATTTAATTGTTTTTCAACGTTTTGAATGCTAGCTTGTTGATTTCTAAAATTCGATTCCAATTGATGAAATCTATCCGAGTTTTTCTTTTCAGTGTCAGAGATGAGGCGAGATACAGTATCTTCAAGCCTTTCTCTTCCACTTTGTTGTTGAGAGAAATTTTGTGGTTGTTGAAAATTAGTTCGTTGGTTTTGTTGGTTACTACTATTACCGGGATCTCTCCAACCAAGATTTGGGTGGTTACGCCATCCTTGGTTGTAGGTACCCGTTGGAGGACCCGACGGCCTAGGTCTATTATCCATGTAGTTTACCGTTTCTGTTTGTTCATCTAATTCTTTCATACAACTCCAATTTTCATGTGACCCACCACACCCTTCACAAGCCATAACCGAGGCCGTCTTTGTCATTTCTAGCTTTTTGATTTTTGAAGAGAGGGCCTCGATTTGGGCTTGTAAAGAGGTGCTTTCATCAACCTTATGGGCGCCCGGGGCAATAGATTTATTACCTCGGGGAGTGTGCCATTGAAAATTGGTTTGAGCAATTTCCTCAATTTGGTTATATATTTCATTTGGGCGACGATTACCTAAAAGTCCCCCGGAGCTTGAATCAAGTGTTTGTCTTGTGTGTGGCAACAACCCATTGTAGAAAGTGGATACTTGTTGCCATACCGCTAGACCGTGGTGAGGACACTTTCTTAGAAGCTCCTTGAACCTTTCCCAAGTTTCATATAAGGATTCCCCATCCTCTTGTGAGTATGTATTAATTTCAGTCATTAATTTAGCCGTTTTAGCAGGAGGGAAATACTTATACAAAAACTTTTGGGCAAGTTCATCCCAGGTGTTTACCGATCCAACTGGGAGGGTGTTAAGCCAAGCCTTAGCTCGGTCTTTTAGTGAAAATGGAAACATTCGAAGGCGGATGGCGTCATTTGATGCTCCATTGATCCGAAAGGTATCACATATTTCTAAGAAGTTAGTAATATGTAGATGGGGATCCTCGTCCGCAAGCCCGTGGAAGGTTGCGGAGTTTTGGAGCATTTGTATCAAATGCGGCCGAAGTTCGAAGTTGTTGGCCTCGACATTTGGTGCATTGATAGCGGCGTCGAGATTGCCTACGGTAGGCCGTAGGTAATCCATGAGGGTACATTGGTCCGCCATTGGAAGTGGGTCCCCCGAAGCTTTCTCTTGATTTTTAGCTTTAAGTCTTTTTCTGAGAAAGCGTTCGGGTTCTTCTAGGGGTTCTTTTATGTCTCTACTAGAACTGGAGCTCATGCACTACGTAGGAGGGTCAAATGTGGCACCTGGGTTCCAAGTCCTGCAATAAAAACAGAAAAGAACGTTGGTCAGAAAGTTCACCACGGCCCCGTGCTCAGTGAACACGACCCGTGGTCAGAGATACAGTAATTGTTTTCTGGATTCCCAGTTACTGGGAGTTGGACACGACCCCGTGTTGCACCGACACGGCCCCGTGTTCAGCTCTCTGTAACTCATAAAATAAAAACTGCCAGTGATGATGCTGAGCACGGCCCGTGTCTGACCGTGCACGGCCCGTGCTGAGCTCTGCAGAAGCTGAAAAACTAAGAAAATCCTAAAAAAAAAATAAAAAAAAAATAAAGGATGATTAGGCCGTTGATTCCTAACTTTCTTAAAATCCTTGTGTCCCCGGCAACGGCGCCAAAAACTTGATGCGTGCGAAGTGTCGTATATATTAGGTGTATATTTTAAGCCCTTTTTAACACTTATTTTAGCCAAGTTTTAAATTTATAAAACACGATATTTCACTAACACTAAACACACATATGGGCAAGTGCACCCATCGTTGAGCGTAGTATAGTGTTGGTAAGATACCGAGGTCGTCCAAGGACACAAGAGCTTTTAGTACCGGTTTATCCTCAACGTCTAATCAAAATAAAAGTTTAGAAAAAAATATTTTAAGCTAAGAAAAATAAAAACTAACTAAAATGCTGAAAAATAAAATAAAAGAAAAACAGATAGACAAGATGAATCACTTGGTTCCGACTCGTATCTAGTATAACCTTTGATTATTTCCGCATTTTTGCACATAATTAAGAGATTATCTTAGTTATTGTAGTAGGCCCCTCTTTTGAAGGTGACGTTACCCTCACCCCAGTAGTTTGAGTCAGCAAGGATACAATCCTAAAAGGGTGGATTATTGGAAGATAATGAATTAAGTTATTAATGCAGTATTGTGGTAGGCCCCGCTTTTGGCGGTGACGTTACCCTCGGCTAAGTAGTCTGAGTCAGCAGGGATACAGTTCTAAATAGCCGGGTTATAGTATTAATAGTAATTAACTTATAAGGGGGTCAAAGAGTTTGGACCCCCGCCATCCAATACCGTGAAGTATTGAAGGAGGTCCTACTAAATTTGACTCAGGTCCATCGCAGGACCTCTAAACGCTGAACAATGGCAAGACCTTTACCAAACTGTTCCCTTAACCCCCGACCAGGTAGCCAACATACCTCCATATAGACCGTGGAGATATAAATGGTGAAAATCCTTTATTTTATATAGACAGTAAAATAATGCCAAGACACCACGGACAAACGATAAGGAAAGATCACCTTCAACATAAGTAACTAGTTATTAAAGTCATTAATACAAAACCAAATAAAAAGTGCAAAAGATTAGAAATAAAAAGTATTATACTAGACACTTTGTCTTCACCAAGTGATGTAAGAGACTTAGGCAAACATGGCCTTGATTGTCAAGAACTCTTACGATCAATCTTGGATCCCGAGACGACTCACACACTCTACGATGGACAATGGATGATGGTGGTGGATGATGGTGTTGTGATGGTGGTGGGTGGTGGATGAAGTGTGAGAGAGGTGGTGTGCCAAGGGATGAGTTGAAATGAATCCAAGCACTCCTATTTATAGGCTGAACAGAGAGCTGGGCACGGCCCCGTGTCCGCTGGGCACGGCCCCGTGCCTGTCTGACACTCTCTCTCCTCATTAATTGTAATTCGCAATTACAATTAATGCGCATGCTGTACTTTCGCCACGCCCCCGTGTCCGCTGGGCACGGCCCCGTGGTGGGCAATAGAAGCTTCTATAGGTTTGTCTTTTCTGCTGCTTCTTGGGCACGGCCCCGTGCTGGCTGAGCACGGGGCGTGTTCAGTCTTCTGACTTCTCTATTTTGCTTTGGAAGGTGCCGTTGAGGGGTCGGGCAGTCCACTAATGTTCCTTTCCTTGTATTTATGTTGGAATTAGCTGTCTTTTTGCTTCTTTTGTGTTTTTGAGCTCATTTAATCCTGAAAATACAAAAGGAAGACAAAAACACTCTTTTTCCAATATTAGTACTTAAAAAGGGTTAGTTTTATGCCTTATTTGATGTAATTTATATGTTGCATTTTACACACATCACACATATCAAAAGGACTTTTCAGGTTTTGGGTTAAGGGTAAAGGTAGGAAAATATTTTTGGTTTTTTATGTTTATTGGCGAACACAAATGAATGTACCGAACCATGACAACTTATTCACAATAACTACTAACACATTGGGTTGTTTTCGACCCATTTATTCCACACGAACATAATAATACTTTTTGTTTTTGTTTTTTTTTTCTTTCTTTCTTTTTTCTCTTTTTTTTCTTTTCATTTCATTTTTTCTCTTTTTTTTTAACAAACATCTAACATGTACTTATCATTCATGGTCGGTAAGCAAACGGGTCAAACATGGTGTATCAAACGAAGGGTGAAAGGCTCAACATGGTTTACTAGGGTAAGATGGATAAACAATCAACATATGAAACAATGAAGTGATCCTAATGCCTTTATCATCTATGTGTATACGCTAAAGCACAGTCTCGGCACGTATCCAACCACACAAGTTCTAACACAAAGCAACATATGGCCTACTCTCAGCAATTGAACATTTATTGCAAATCAACTATCAATCTAGTAGGCTCAAATATCTCACCGAATGTAACACCTCGAAAATTTACGTCCAATAATGTACGGACACGTGTCACGGACCTTGAATGTGTGAAAACGTACGTTAGAGGGACTAAAGTTGACAAACGGTGAAACTGTGTAAATTCAAGGGTTCAAAGTGTCAACGATGGATAAATAGGCTCTAAAATAACCCTACATGGTGTTTATAGTCTTAAACGGATAAATCATGGATCATACGAAGCGAAAAATGAAAGAAAGTGAGTATTTACAAACTACAGGGGCTAAACGTGTCAACATGTTGAATTTATACCTCTGAGTGATCTTTTGGCAAACCCGAAGCTTTGTAATAATAAAATATACTCACAGGAGCATGTGATAAAAATTTCATGAAGTTTCGTGAACGTATGAGAAAGTTATGATTAAAACCGTATACGAAAGGTTAAATACGTAATCGTGAATTTCGTGACTTTTCGGGTAAGCGCAAAGTGAACCGAGGACATACCCAAGTTTACAAAAGTCCCAAGGTTCATAAAAATCAGATTTCAAGGGTTTAGAGTGCAAATAAATAGCTTAAACACGTTACAAAAGATCAGGGGCTGATTTGCAAATATTGGAAAACTTATAAACCCGGTCACCACACCCTCGCGCTGCGCGACGGGGTCCTCGCGCTACGCGAGCGCCTGCCAGCGACAGAATTATGCGCACAGGTGCCAGTTGCTGTTCTGATCGAGTTGTACACAGCTGTTGTCGATTATAAGACTTCACCAATCAGCTTTCATGCAATCTGAGACCTTTGGACACTTCCCACAACATCATAAAACATCTGAAACAGCCATAAATCAGATCAAACTTTCTTTAAAGATCACCATAGTTGCAAAACATTCAAACACTTGAACTTCAAAAATTCACAAAACGATTCTGGAGCATTTCTGGTCGACAAGGCAGCCTCATAAGTGATCACTAAGCTTGTTAGGACCTTTGTAAGTGTTTATATCACCCTCTAATCCGTTCTAACTTAGTGTATTCACTAAAAGTCAAACTTATCGTAAAACTAGTTTGACTTTATGATTAAACGAGATATGCTCAGTATTTTCTCAAATTGAAAGTACCCATACGTTGGTGTTTATGAGTGTAACAAACCCCTAAAAGGGTATTTTCAGATTTACACTCTAAGCATGTCGATTGTCGAGTCAAACCTTTTCGTAAAAAGTCAACAGAATGAGTTTTTGCAAAAATAAGCTTGATTAACAATGTAGGCTACATGCAACCTGTTTGATCATCAAAATAACTTTATAAATAATGTAAGAACATGTTTCAACTTGATCAACTCGACAATTTTCTGTATTACACCCGAATCGGAACCGAAAGTCTCATAAATGGACTTTTTCTTTGACTATCGGTTCTGATCCGTACATGCATGATAAGATCTGCATTTGAGCATATTTTGGACCAACTTTCATATATGTTTAACCCTCTGGAATTTTACAACTTGATTCCATGGTTAACCGATTCATATGCATGTTACCGGTTTATGCTTAAAGTTGACTATTTTGCCCTTTTTAATATAAAACGCGATTTTTGAAAAAGTGAAAGAGTAAAATCATTTGTTACGGATTTATAAACATGCACCGAAAATTTCATATCAGTTTGTGGCCTAGTTTAAGAGATATGCTCAATATCGTAAAACACAAGCTTTATGTTAAGTAAATAGCGCATTTAGCGCAAAGCCTATTTTAACCCACTTTTTGGTATCAAACTTTTTATACACTGATGTTATATAATATTTTGAGATTTTTAAAGATTTTTATTTAATTTTTGGAAGAGCATAACATAGGTCTTTAAGTTAAATTCGGTAAATACCGAAATTGCCCTTTTTGGCCATAAAACGAGTTTTATAAATCCGATTGACCCCAAACCACTTCCTACTGATTTTATTTATTAAATAATGTATGTTGAACCTTCTGGAAGTATAAAAATCTCAGCTTTCTTTTACAAACCCGGAAACGGCTCTAAATCGCCTTTTTAGGCATTTTTAACGCATAATATATACTATAACCATATCAAGCATGTAAGACTTATACCTACTGATGTAATTAGCATATTTTCATATAAAAATAGTAAGTACAATGTTATAAACTCAGATTTCCAGTTTTGGCATTTTTAGCCCTTGTGAAATTACCAAAATGCCCCTAGGGTGCATAGTTTGATTTTAAATAATAAGTTTTACATACGGGTCATATCATACTGTTATAACATAATAAGTTAAGTATATTTTCTGTATAAATCAGACCCATAACTCAGATTTACAAATAAACTCTTTTATAATCTTTTAAATGACCAAAATGCCCCTATGAGGCATAAATTGATTCTAAATCCGTTCCGGGCAAAATAGAAAATAACTTACTGATATTTTATCATATTTAAAGCATATCAACTCAGGAAACTTGCATATGACTCTCATGGTCGCCCGTAGCGCACTTTTCGCGTTCGGTTCGGTTTATGTAACTAGTTTACATAAATTGACCGAAACGGGTCAAACATCATCATTTTCGTCTCAAAATCCAGAATGTGTTTAGTAAACCCATATTATACAAGTCTTCAAACTTTTCGGGTCAAATTCACATTCCATCCGGTCTTCGCTTAATCGTGCGTGAACCATATCGTCATTTAAAACTAACCGGTCTAGGCTTAGGCTTAAATAAAGACCCGTTAGAAATCTAATAGGTTATTATAAACCTTCGTTCTAGATTAGGAGCACCAGTAAAAGATACTTGCATTTTTCTTGATTGTGATTGATACTTATTCAGGTAAATACTCTTTGGCTTATTTTCCCTATACGGGCTTGGGTTACGGTATATAAAATACCGCTTGATCGGGCATTAAATCCTCCACCGTTGCGTGGGTAGTTGGAATAATTTAATTGGCTCGTTTAAACAGTCTTGTTCACTTAAGGCCTTTGGGGGATTAATTGACCATGTCCCGGATATCCTTGGCATCATCTTACGAGATGGCCGCGACCTGAGTACGGGGTGTAGGCGTACACCTGTCTGTATATAACTCTTGAATGTGGTGGGTCCATTGATCTTTAGCCCGGACTAGATCCGGGCCACTGAACGCAAGTAACATGTAATTCGTTCACATGATTATCATATTAAATAATTGACCCAAGTTAATAAAAATGTTTTGTGCCTTGTGCATTTAAATCAATTTTCAACCTTTTCAAAATGAGTCAGTCGAATTGTATTTACCAGTGTAAACTGACGTATTTTTCCCAAAAAGATTAAGTGCAGGTACTACACGTAATAGGCTGGCAGGCTTCTAGAGCGTCCACAATAGGTCTCGCAGCTTGGACGACAAATAAACTGTTGAATAATTATCCTATTTTATTTCGAACCGCCTGTGGATCCGTTTCAACTACTCGTGATATTTATTATTACATTTTATTTAAAAGTTGAAATGAATCTATCTTTTGCTTCCGCTGTGCATTATTATATTGTGTTGTTTGTCTATGATGATATCAACTACGTCACGATACTCCCCACCGGGCCCACCGGTGACACGTGGAAAATAGGGGTGTGACAGGTTGGTATCAGAGCCAACTCTGAGTGAATTAAACACTAGCCTTTTGTGTTTAATCTCAGTTACACAATTGCACAATCCTCGATTCTCGAGTCTAGACAAAGAACTTAGGAAATTTCCAAATTTTTGTTTAAATTTTCTAACTTTGTCTTATATATATTTGTTGTATCACTTGTTTGTTTTTAACAGGTAGTTAAACATGCCGCCAAGAATGAGAGGACGAGGGGGACGAGGAGGATACGCAGCTCCAAATGATCACGAAGCCGGGCCTTCGCACCGGCGAACACCTTCGGGCTCTCATAACACAGATGCCCAAAATCTATGGAGGTCCTTCACTGAACCAGCCTCCACACCATCCATTCCCCACTCATTTGGGCCTCATTCGGAGAATGAGCCCCATCACTCACAGCAGTCCTACATTCCTCTAGGACCCTCATCACCTTTTGACAACACGTCACCCGTCTTTCAGGGCCTGTACGACCCTGACGATTACCTTCAAGAACTAGTGGGTTTTAACCCACTTGGACCAGAAGACCATTTTTCGGGTGGCAACCCGATGGACGTTGATGAGGATACGGATCCTGCCATGCCACCCTCTGGAACACCAAACCACCCCATCGAGATTTCGGATGGGTCACCTTTCATGGGATCACCATACAATGGTCCCGATAGTTATGAGGAGATGTTCAAACAGTATGACTGGGTGTTTACCCCCAGTTATCATAACTCTCCTCTTCACCAGTCTTCCCATCACTCTCCTCTTCACCAATCTTACCATAACTCCCCTCTGCACCAGTCTTACCACAACTCTCCTTTACACCTGCCTCACCACTCTCCCCTACACCAACCACAGCAGCAGCAGCAGCAAAATCCTTCCGAGGATTCCCAATTTGTAGCGGTCACTCCGCCAGCAGCAGCACCACCACTTCATCCTCCCTCGCCTCCGAAGCGAAGGAGAACTACACCGCGGATTTCCGCACGAGGAGGAGTGCGTATCAGCACCCCTCCACTTTCGAGTGGCAGCCGGTACTCACCGATTCATGAAGAAACAGAGATGGGTGAATCTTCAAACCCCGTCTCTGAAGTAGCAACGGCGCCAGTCGCGCCACAGCCACAGCCACCACAGGGTTTTGGAGAACCAATCCCCGCTTACACTAATGCTGCAGCATTCAACCCCTTCGAGCAGCAGTTCCCCACCGGCTACAACTTTTCTGAGGATCCCTACTGGTTAGCCTCAAGCTTCAACGTTCCCCAACAGGGAGGTTCCTATGGAGGTCCCTGGGCTACAGGACCCTCGACTTATGGGTACCCACCATATGGGTATCAACAGTCGCAGCCTCTTCAGCCTCCACAGTATCAGCAGCCACAACCGCCCCAACCTCCGCTTTATCAGCCTCCTCAGCCGTCGTACTATCAGCAACCACCTCAGGCGTCGACAATGTCACCGCCCCAAATGCAAGAAATCATTCACGAAATACATGAGGTGCGAGACGAGATGCGGCAGGGGTTGGATCATGAACGGAGGCGTAGGAAGGGGATGTTTAGCAAGGTAGTGAGCTTGCTCAAGGGCAAAAGCAAGAAGGATCATTAAATCCTTTGTTGCTAATTGTTTAATCATGTCCCTGCGTGGACATATATTTATGTACTCTACCCCTGCGTGGGTAATTTTTTCTTCTGTTTCGCCCCTGCGTGGGCATATCTTTTATTTCGACCCCTGCGAGGGTTTGTTATTTGTTTAGCCCCTGCGTGGGCATGATATTTATGAAAAGTCCTGTTTAGGGCAATTTTGTACTCGTAAATTTTAAATTAGAATGGTAATTTCAGCTTTTCATTTTTAAATATTATGCATAAATATAATAAATGAATAAATGGAAAACTAGCATTATTATTGTAATTCACCATTTTAATAATAAGGATCTTAAAAGGTAAAACCTGGCTCTTATGCTGTCATAAATTTAGTCAAGATGGTAGAACCTGTTTAAAAAGATTCCAATCTCTGTTAACATCTGCAAATATGTTAACACTCTTGACTAATGTGATCCGTGAAATCACACATGTCACCCTTTTTAATAAATTATCCAAGATTCTATTTTTTATATAATTGGAAGTGACATAATGCCTACGGGTCATAATAAATGTCATATAAAACAAAAGGCAGCCGTAGCTTATAGACTCCCTGCCAAAGGAAGGATTGATTCGTTTTGATTATTCAAACCTTAATCCTATAAAAATCTAAATTTGTAATTTAGAAACTGTCTACGTGACTAGGTCTATTGTGCCAATATATATATTTCGTTTTAGGATAAAATCATTGATAAAAAGTCCTAAATGAAACTACTTAACAAATTAACTAATATGGCTTTTAATTACCATGGTTAATAAATCGTCAAGAACGATAATACTGGTTAGATTTCTAAAAAGACCTTGTCCTTGTTTTATGTAGCATTTAAGACTACATGACTAAGTCTGAAGAAATGAATAGTCATCCAGCAAATGACCCTGGTAACACGAAGATACTTGTAACTGGTGCCGAATTGAAAGCATTAGTAAATGAAGCTGTTGTCGAAGCAATGAATAGACAGTATAGTGAATCTAACGGGACCTATAGTAGGACCCGATCTGCAACTCATCCCAAGTCAAAACCCAAGGTTCAATCAGAAGCTCATAGTAAGCCACCCTCTATGAAAGTTATACCTAAGAAAGAGGAACCCAAGAAAGACAATGACAGGCACTCTTCCAACCAGAACAGTGCCCCCTCTAAGAAGATTGTGAGAAATGATGCGCCTCCTGCTAGAGGATGCACGTACAAGTACTTTGTTTCGTGTAAGCCCCGAGACTTTACTGGGGAGAAGGGGGCTGTCGACTGCATAACCTGGTTGGATGAGATTGATACAGTGGTGGACATAAGTGGATGTGCAGAGAGGGACATTGTGAAGTTTGTGTCCCAGTCCTTTAAGGGCGAAGCCCTAGCATGGTGGAGGTCACTGATCCAGGCCACCGGAAAGGTGCATTTGTATAGCATGACCTGGGAGCAATTTGTTGCTCTTATCAAAGAAAATTTCTGCCCGCAGCATGAGGTGGAAAAGATAGAGTCCGATTTTGTATCTTTGGTGATGACAAACCTGGACTGCCAAGCCTACTTAACGAGCTTTAACACGATGTCTCGATTGGTTCCGTATCTTGTAACCCCTGAACCAAGGAGAATCGCTCGTTTTATCGGGGGGTTAGAACCCGCAATAAAGGCAAGTGTAAAGGCCTCTCGGCCAACGACCTTCAGGTCAGTAACTGACCTCTCTTTGTCCCTCACAATGGACGCGGTCCGACTAAGATCGCTGAGGAACAAAGAGGCCGAGAACAAGAGAAAGTGTGAGGATGATACCTCACGAAGGTCAGAGAAGAGACACAGAGGGAATGACGACCACAGGAAAGGGTCGGGATCGAAGAAGAATGGGCAACAATCGGGGGAAAAGCCCAAATGTAAGACTTGTAGGAGGTATCATTTTGGGAGATGTCGACTTGAGTCAAGATCCCAGTCTCTCACAAGACCCTGTGGAATCTGTAAGTCCACAGAACACAAGACTTTGGAGTGTAGGAAGTTGAAGGATGCAACCTGTTATGGTTGTAACGAGAAGGGGCACATTAAGTCTAATTGCCCAAAGAATGTCAAGAAAGCCGAAGACGGGAAGAAGACCAATGCAAGGGTCTTCAGGATGGACGCTAAAGAGGCTATCCAGGACGACAACGTGATTACTGGTACGTTTCTTGTAAATGATATTTTTGCTAGAGTCCTGTTTGATTCTGGAGCAGATAAATCCTTTGTAGACAATAAGTTTTGTGAGTTGTTAAAATTGCCTATAAAACCTTTAAGTGTGAAGTATGAAGTGGAGTTAGCTGATGGAACCATAGAAACCGCCTCGACTGTTCTAGATGGATGTGTTATATCCATTAGGAATCACTCGTTTCCATTATCCTTACTTCCCTTTAAACTAGCTGGTTTTGACATAGTAATAGGCATGGATTGGTTATCACACAACCAAGCCCAGATTGTGTGCAATAGAAAGCAAGTGGTAGTGAAAACTCCGTCAGGTGAGCCACTCACTATTCAAGGAGATACCCAGCATGGATTGCCTGAGCAAGTGTCCATGCTCAAGGCATCCAGATGTATGCAGAAGGGTTGTGTCATTTATATGGCACAAGTTACTGTTGATGAGCCTAAGCCGAAAATTGAAGACATCCCTGTCATTTCGGAATACCCCGAAGTTTTCCCGGAAGAACTACCTGGTTTACCACCAGATAGGCAAGTGGAATTCCGAATCGACATCATTCCGGGTGCAGCACCAGTGGCAAGAGCACCATATAGGTTGGCTCCAACGGAGATGAAGGAGTTAAGAACGCAGTTAGACGATCTGTTAGCAAAAGGTTTCATTCGACCTAGCTCGTCTCCCTGGGGAGCGCCTATTTTGTTTGTTAAGAAGAAGGATGGATCGATGCGTCTGTGCATCGATTACCGCGAGCTTAATAAAGTTACTATCAAGAATAGGTATCCTTTGCCCAGGATCGACGATCTGTTCGACCAGTTACAAGGGGCAAGCTACTTTTCAAAGATCGACTTGAGGTCAGGATATCATCAGTTGAAAGTCAAGGATGAAGATGTACACAAGACAGCGTTTAGGACTCGTTATGGACATTACGAATTCCTAGTGATGTCTTTTGGGCTCACTAACGCACCAGCCGCATTCATGGATCTCATGAATCGCGTCTGCAAGCCTTATCTGGATAAATTCGTCATAGTCTTCATTGACGACATCCTTATCTACTCAAAGAACCAAGCTGACCATGAGAAACACCTTCGTTGTATTCTCAAGCTTTTACATCAAGAGAAACTCTACGCCAAATTCTCAAAGTGCGAATTTTGGCTTCGAGAAGTCCAATTCCTTGGACATGTAGTAAGCGAACGTGGTATCCAAGTGGATCCCGCTAAAGTAGAAGCGGTGATGAATTGGCAAGAGCCAAAGACGCCTACTGAAATACGTAGCTTCCTGGGTTTAGCAGGATACTATAGGCGATTCATTGAAAACTTTTCAAGGATTGTTGCGCCCCTTACTTCATTGACACGCAAGAAGGTTAAGTTTGATTGGGGCCCTAAGCAGCAGGAATCCTTCGACATTCTGAAGAAAAAGTTGAGCGATGCACCAGTGCTAACGTTGCCCGATGGTATAGAAGAATTTGTGGTGTACTGTGATGCATCACACACTGGTATGGGCTGTGTACTCATGCAGAGAGGCAAAGTTATTGCCTACGCCTCAAGACAGCTGAAGATACACGAAAAGAACTACACCACCCACGACTTGGAGCTGGGTGCTGTTGTATTTGCATTGAAGCTATGGAGGCATTACCTGTATGGAACCAAGTGTGTGATCTATTCAGATCACAAGAGCCTTCAACATTTGTTTTATCAGAAGGACTTAAACATGCGACAAAGGAGATGGATGGAAACTCTGAATGATTATGACTGTGAAATAAAATACCATCCAGGCAAGGCAAATGTAGTTGCTGACGCCTTGAGTAGGAAGGAAAGAGTTAAGCCAATAAGAATCAATGCCAAGCGCATTGAAATAAGGAATAGTTTGAACGAGAGGGTGTTAGCTGCACAGAAGGAAGCTGTGTTGGAAGCTAATTATCCTGAAGAAAAGCTGGGAGTAACTGAGGAGCAGTTATCCCGTGACAAAGATGGAATGCTTAGATTGAATGGACGAATATGGGTTCCTGTTTTTGGAGGTCTCCGAGATGTTATCCTCCAGGAAGCCCACAGTTCCAAATATTCTGTCCATCCTGGAGCTGATAAGATGTACCAGGACTTAAAAGCAAACTACTGGTGGATTGGGTTGAAAAAGTCCGTAGCTGCTTATGTAGCTAAATGTTTGACTTGTGCGCAAGTCAAAGCTGAGCATCAGAAGCCGTCAGGTTTGTTACAACAACCTGAAATTCCCACATGGAAATGGGAAATGGTGACGATGGATTTCATCACCAAGTTGCCAAAGACGATAAAGGGAAATGATACTATATGGGTCATAGTAGATAGACTGACGAAGTCAGCACATTTTCTACCCATCAAGGAGACTTATAGCTCCGATATGTTAGCCCAATTATACGTTGATAAGATTGTAGCTTTGCATGGAATACCTGTATCTATTATCTCTGATAGAGATACTAGATACACGTCACATTTTTGGAAAAGTTTCCAACAATCATTGGGCACACGTTTAAATTTTAGTACGTCTTATCATCCACAGACCGACGGTCAGAGCGAGCGTACTATTCAAACGTTGGAAGACATGCTACGTGCATGTGCGATCGACTTAGGTGGTAGTTGGGACAAGAACCTACCCCTAATTGAATTCTCCTACAACAATAGCTACCACACCAGCATAAAAGATGCGCCTTTTGAGGCCTTATACGGTAGAAAGTGTAGATCGCCTATTTGTTGGGCAGAAGTTGGAGATGTCCAACTATCAGGACCAGAAATTGTTTTTGAGACAACGGACAAGATTGTCCAGATCCGAGATCGATTGAGAGCTGCCAGGGATAGGCAGAAAACTTATGCGGATCCACAGCGCAAAGATTTTCACTTCGAAGTAGGTGAAAAAGTGTTGCTTAAGGTATCACCCTGGAAGGGGGTAATGCGATTTGGTAAGAAAGGCAAGCTAAGCCCAAGGTACATAGGACCTTTCGAGATTATCGAACGTGTCGGGTCAGTTGCTTATAAGTTAAACTTGCCTGAAGAACTTAGCGCTATCCATAATGTGTTTCACATCTGTAATTTGAAGAAGTGTTCCGCTGATGGACCACCGGTTATACCGTATACGGATGTACATATAAATGAAAGCTTGAAATTTGTGGAAAAGCCGTTATCGATTGAAGACCGAAAGGTAAAGAAGCTTCGAAGGAAGCACATACCTATTGTTAAGGTCAAATGGGATGCCCGTAGAGGTCCCGAATACACATGGGAGGTAGAATCCACGATGAAAGAAAAATACCCTCATTTGTTTCAGTAAATCTCGAGGTCGAGATTTCTTTTAAGGGGGTGAGGATGTAACACCTCGAAAATTTACGTCCAATAATGTACTGACACGTGTCACGGACCTTGAATGTGTGAAAACATACGTTAGAGGGACTAAAGTTGACAAACGGTGAAACTATGTAAATTCAAGGGTTCAAAGTGTCAACAATGGATAAATAGGCTCTAAAATAACCCTACATGGTGTTTATAGTCTTAAACGGATAAATCATGGATCATACGAAGCGAAAAATGAAAGAAAGTGAGTATTTACAAACTACAGGGGCTAAACGTGTCAACATGTTGAATTTATACCTCTGAGTGATCTTTTGGCAAACCCGAAGCTTTGTAATAATAAAATATACTCACAGGAGCATGTGATAAAAATTTCATGAAGTTTCGTGAACGTATGAGAAAGTTATGATTAAAACCGTATACGAAAGGTTAAATACGTAATCGTGAATTTCGTGACTTTTCGGGTAAGCGCAAAGTGAACCGAGGACATACCCAAGTTTACAAAAGTCCCAAGGTTCATAAAAATCAGATTTCAAGGGTTTAGAGTGCAAATAAATAGCTTAAACACGTTACAAAAGATCAGGGGCTGATTTGCAAATATTGGAAAACTTATAAACCCGGTCACCACACCCTCGCGCTGCGCGACGGGGTCCTCGCGCTACGCGAGCGCCTGCCAGCGACAGAATTATGCGCACAGGTGCCAGTTGCTGTTCTGATCGAGTTGTACACAGCTGTTGTCGATTATAAGACTTCACCAATCAGCTTTCATGCAATCTGAGACCTTTGGACACTTCCCACAACATCATAAAACATCTGAAACAGCCATAAATCAGATCAAACTTTCTTTAAAGATCACCATAGTTGCAAAACATTCAAACACTTGAACTTCAAAAATTCACAAAACGATTCTGGAGCATTTCTGGTCGACAAGGCAGCCTCATAAGTGATCACTAAGCTTGTTAGGACCTTTGTAAGTGTTTATATCACCCTCTAATCCGTTCTAACTTAGTGTATTCACTAAAAGTCAAACTTATCGTAAAACTAGTTTGACTTTATGATTAAACGAGATATGCTCAGTATTTTCTCAAATTGAAAGTACCCATACGTTGGTGTTTATGAGTGTAACAAACCCCTAAAAGGGTATTTTCAGATTTACACTCTAAGCATGTCGATTGTCGAGTCAAACCTTTTCGTAAAAAGTCAACAGAATGAGTTTTTGCAAAAATAAGCTTGATTAACAATGTAGGCTACATGCAACCTGTTTGATCATCAAAATAACTTTATAAATAATGTAAGAACATGTTTCAACTTGATCAACTCGACAATTTTCTGTATTACACCCGAATCGGAACCGAAAGTCTCATAAATGGACTTTTTCTTTGACTATCGGTTCTGATCCGTACATGCATGATAAGATCTGCATTTGAGCATATTTTGGACCAACTTTCATATATGTTTAACCCTCTGGAATTTTACAACTTGATTCCATGGTTAACCGATTCATATGCATGTTACCGGTTTATGCTTAAAGTTGACTATTTTGCCCTTTTTAATATAAAACGCGATTTTTGAAAAAGTGAAAGAGTAAAATCATTTGTTACGGATTTATAAACATGCACCGAAAATTTCATATCAGTTTGTGGCCTAGTTTAAGAGATATGCTCAATATCGTAAAACACAAGCTTTATGTTAAGTAAATAGCGCATTTAGCGCAAAGCCTATTTTAACCCACTTTTTGGTATCAAACTTTTTATACACTGATGTTATATAATATTTTGAGATTTTTAAAGATTTTTATTTAATTTTTGGAAGAGCATAACATAGGTCTTTAAGTTAAATTCGGTAAATACCGAAATTGCCCTTTTTGGCCATAAAACGAGTTTTATAAATCCGATTGACCCCAAACCACTTCCTACTGATTTTATTTATTAAATAATGTATGTTGAACCTTCTGGAAGTATAAAAATCTCAGCTTTCTTTTACAAACCCGGAAACGGCTCTAAATCGCCTTTTTAGGCATTTTTAACGCATAATATATACTATAACCATATCAAGCATGTAAGACTTATACCTACTGATGTAATTAGCATATTTTCATATAAAAATAGTAAGTACAATGTTATAAACTCAGATTTCCAGTTTTGGCATTTTTAGCCCTTGTGAAATTACCAAAATGCCCCTAGGGTGCATAGTTTGATTTTAAATAATAAGTTTTACATACGGGTCATATCATACTGTTATAACATAATAAGTTAAGTATATTTTCTGTATAAATCAGACCCATAACTCAGATTTACAAATAAACTCTTTTATAATCTTTTAAATGACCAAAATGCCCCTATGAGGCATAAATTGATTCTAAATCCGTTCCGGGCAAAATAGAAAATAACTTACTGATATTTTATCATATTTAAAGCATATCAACTCAGGAAACTTGCATATGACTCTCATGGTCGCCCGTAGCGCACTTTTCGCGTTCGGTTCGGTTTATGTAACTAGTTTACATAAATTGACCGAAACGGGTCAAACATCATCATTTTCGTCTCAAAATCCAGAATGTGTTTAGTAAACCCATATTATACAAGTCTTCAAACTTTTCGGGTCAAATTCACATTCCATCCGGTCTTCGCTTAATCGTGCGTGAACCATATCGTCATTTAAAACTAACCGGTCTAGGCTTAGGCTTAAATAAAGACCCGTTAGAAATCTAATAGGTTATTATAAACCTTCGTTCTAGATTAGGAGCACCAGTAAAAGATACTTGCATTTTTCTTGATTGTGATTGATACTTATTCAGGTAAATACTCTTTGGCTTATTTTCCCTATACGGGCTTGGGTTACGGTATATAAAATACCGCTTGATCGGGCATTAAATCCTCCACCGTTGCGTGGGTAGTTGGAATAATTTAATTGGCTCGTTTAAACAGTCTTGTTCACTTAAGGCCTTTGGGGGATTAATTGACCATGTCCCGGATATCCTTGGCATCATCTTACGAGATGGCCGCGACCTGAGTACGGGGTGTAGGCGTACACCTGTCTGTATATAACTCTTGAATGTGGTGGGTCCATTGATCTTTAGCCCGGACTAGATCCGGGCCACTGAACGCAAGTAACATGTAATTCGTTCACATGATTATCATATTAAATAATTGACCCAAGTTAATAAAAATGTTTTGTGCCTTGTGCATTTAAATCAATTTTCAACCTTTTCAAAATGAGTCAGTCGAATTGTATTTACCAGTGTAAACTGACGTATTTTTCCCAAAAAGATTAAGTGCAGGTACTACACGTAATAGGCTGGCAGGCTTCTAGAGCGTCCACAATAGGTCTCGCAGCTTGGACGACAAATAAACTGTTGAATAATTATCCTATTTTATTTCGAACCGCCTGTGGATCCGTTTCAACTACTCGTGATATTTATTATTACATTTTATTTAAAAGTTGAAATGAATCTATCTTTTGCTTCCGCTGTGCATTATTATATTGTGTTGTTTGTCTATGATGATATCAACTACGTCACGATACTCCCCACCGGGCCCACCGGTGACACGTGGAAAATAGGGGTGTGACAGGTTGGTATCAGAGCCAACTCTGAGTGAATTAAACACTAGCCTTTTGTGTTTAATCTCAGTTACACAATTGCACAATCCTCGATTCTCGAGTCTAGACAAAGAACTTAGGAAATTTCCAAATTTTTGTTTAAATTTTCTAACTTTGTCTTATATATATTTGTTGTATCACTTGTTTGTTTTTAACAGGTAGTTAAACATGCCGCCAAGAATGAGAGGACGAGGGGGACGAGGAGGATACGCAGCTCCAAATGATCACGAAGCCGGGCCTTCGCACCGGCGAACACCTTCGGGCTCTCATAACACAGATGCCCAAAATCTATGGAGGTCCTTCACTGAACCAGCCTCCACACCATCCATTCCCCACTCATTTGGGCCTCATTCGGAGAATGAGCCCCATCACTCACAGCAGTCCTACATTCCTCTAGGACCCTCATCACCTTTTGACAACACGTCACCCGTCTTTCAGGGCCTGTACGACCCTGACGATTACCTTCAAGAACTAGTGGGTTTTAACCCACTTGGACCAGAAGACCATTTTTCGGGTGGCAACCCGATGGACGTTGATGAGGATACGGATCCTGCCATGCCACCCTCTGGAACACCAAACCACCCCATCGAGATTTCGGATGGGTCACCTTTCATGGGATCACCATACAATGGTCCCGATAGTTATGAGGAGATGTTCAAACAGTATGACTGGGTGTTTACCCCCAGTTATCATAACTCTCCTCTTCACCAGTCTTCCCATCACTCTCCTCTTCACCAATCTTACCATAACTCCCCTCTGCACCAGTCTTACCACAACTCTCCTTTACACCTGCCTCACCACTCTCCCCTACACCAACCACAGCAGCAGCAGCAGCAAAATCCTTCCGAGGATTCCCAATTTGTAGCGGTCACTCCGCCAGCAGCAGCACCACCACTTCATCCTCCCTCGCCTCCGAAGCGAAGGAGAACTACACCGCGGATTTCCGCACGAGGAGGAGTGCGTATCAGCACCCCTCCACTTTCGAGTGGCAGCCGGTACTCACCGATTCATGAAGAAACAGAGATGGGTGAATCTTCAAACCCCGTCTCTGAAGTAGCAACGGCGCCAGTCGCGCCACAGCCACAGCCACCACAGGGTTTTGGAGAACCAATCCCCGCTTACACTAATGCTGCAGCATTCAACCCCTTCGAGCAGCAGTTCCCCACCGGCTACAACTTTTCTGAGGATCCCTACTGGTTAGCCTCAAGCTTCAACGTTCCCCAACAGGGAGGTTCCTATGGAGGTCCCTGGGCTACAGGACCCTCGACTTATGGGTACCCACCATATGGGTATCAACAGTCGCAGCCTCTTCAGCCTCCACAGTATCAGCAGCCACAACCGCCCCAACCTCCGCTTTATCAGCCTCCTCAGCCGTCGTACTATCAGCAACCACCTCAGGCGTCGACAATGTCACCGCCCCAAATGCAAGAAATCATTCACGAAATACATGAGGTGCGAGACGAGATGCGGCAGGGGTTGGATCATGAACGGAGGCGTAGGAAGGGGATGTTTAGCAAGGTAGTGAGCTTGCTCAAGGGCAAAAGCAAGAAGGATCATTAAATCCTTTGTTGCTAATTGTTTAATCATGTCCCTGCGTGGACATATATTTATGTACTCTACCCCTGCGTGGGTAATTTTTTCTTCTGTTTCGCCCCTGCGTGGGCATATCTTTTATTTCGACCCCTGCGAGGGTTTGTTATTTGTTTAGCCCCTGCGTGGGCATGATATTTATGAAAAGTCCTGTTTAGGGCAATTTTGTACTCGTAAATTTTAAATTAGAATGGTAATTTCAGCTTTTCATTTTTAAATATTATGCATAAATATAATAAATGAATAAATGGAAAACTAGCATTATTATTGTAATTCACCATTTTAATAATAAGGATCTTAAAAGGTAAAACCTGGCTCTTATGCTGTCATAAATTTAGTCAAGATGGTAGAACCTGTTTAAAAAGATTCCAATCTCTGTTAACATCTGCAAATATGTTAACACTCTTGACTAATGTGATCCGTGAAATCACACATGTCACCCTTTTTAATAAATTATCCAAGATTCTATTTTTTATATAATTGGAAGTGACATAATGCCTACGGGTCATAATAAATGTCATATAAAACAAAAGGCAGCCGTAGCTTATAGACTCCCTGCCAAAGGAAGGATTGATTCGTTTTGATTATTCAAACCTTAATCCTATAAAAATCTAAATTTGTAATTTAGAAACTGTCTACGTGACTAGGTCTATTGTGCCAATATATATATTTCGTTTTAGGATAAAATCATTGATAAAAAGTCCTAAATGAAACTACTTAACAAATTAACTAATATGGCTTTTAATTACCATGGTTAATAAATCGTCAAGAACGATAATACTGGTTAGATTTCTAAAAAGACCTTGTCCTTGTTTTATGTAGCATTTAAGACTACATGACTAAGTCTGAAGAAATGAATAGTCATCCAGCAAATGACCCTGGTAACACGAAGATACTTGTAACTGGTGCCGAATTGAAAGCATTAGTAAATGAAGCTGTTGTCGAAGCAATGAATAGACAGTATAGTGAATCTAACGGGACCTATAGTAGGACCCGATCTGCAACTCATCCCAAGTCAAAACCCAAGGTTCAATCAGAAGCTCATAGTAAGCCACCCTCTATGAAAGTTATACCTAAGAAAGAGGAACCCAAGAAAGACAATGACAGGCACTCTTCCAACCAGAACAGTGCCCCCTCTAAGAAGATTGTGAGAAATGATGCGCCTCCTGCTAGAGGATGCACGTACAAGTACTTTGTTTCGTGTAAGCCCCGAGACTTTACTGGGGAGAAGGGGGCTGTCGACTGCATAACCTGGTTGGATGAGATTGATACAGTGGTGGACATAAGTGGATGTGCAGAGAGGGACATTGTGAAGTTTGTGTCCCAGTCCTTTAAGGGCGAAGCCCTAGCATGGTGGAGGTCACTGATCCAGGCCACCGGAAAGGTGCATTTGTATAGCATGACCTGGGAGCAATTTGTTGCTCTTATCAAAGAAAATTTCTGCCCGCAGCATGAGGTGGAAAAGATAGAGTCCGATTTTGTATCTTTGGTGATGACAAACCTGGACTGCCAAGCCTACTTAACGAGCTTTAACACGATGTCTCGATTGGTTCCGTATCTTGTAACCCCTGAACCAAGGAGAATCGCTCGTTTTATCGGGGGGTTAGAACCCGCAATAAAGGCAAGTGTAAAGGCCTCTCGGCCAACGACCTTCAGGTCAGTAACTGACCTCTCTTTGTCCCTCACAATGGACGCGGTCCGACTAAGATCGCTGAGGAACAAAGAGGCCGAGAACAAGAGAAAGTGTGAGGATGATACCTCACGAAGGTCAGAGAAGAGACACAGAGGGAATGACGACCACAGGAAAGGGTCGGGATCGAAGAAGAATGGGCAACAATCGGGGGAAAAGCCCAAATGTAAGACTTGTAGGAGGTATCATTTTGGGAGATGTCGACTTGAGTCAAGATCCCAGTCTCTCACAAGACCCTGTGGAATCTGTAAGTCCACAGAACACAAGACTTTGGAGTGTAGGAAGTTGAAGGATGCAACCTGTTATGGTTGTAACGAGAAGGGGCACATTAAGTCTAATTGCCCAAAGAATGTCAAGAAAGCCGAAGACGGGAAGAAGACCAATGCAAGGGTCTTCAGGATGGACGCTAAAGAGGCTATCCAGGACGACAACGTGATTACTGGTACGTTTCTTGTAAATGATATTTTTGCTAGAGTCCTGTTTGATTCTGGAGCAGATAAATCCTTTGTAGACAATAAGTTTTGTGAGTTGTTAAAATTGCCTATAAAACCTTTAAGTGTGAAGTATGAAGTGGAGTTAGCTGATGGAACCATAGAAACCGCCTCGACTGTTCTAGATGGATGTGTTATATCCATTAGGAATCACTCGTTTCCATTATCCTTACTTCCCTTTAAACTAGCTGGTTTTGACATAGTAATAGGCATGGATTGGTTATCACACAACCAAGCCCAGATTGTGTGCAATAGAAAGCAAGTGGTAGTGAAAACTCCGTCAGGTGAGCCACTCACTATTCAAGGAGATACCCAGCATGGATTGCCTGAGCAAGTGTCCATGCTCAAGGCATCCAGATGTATGCAGAAGGGTTGTGTCATTTATATGGCGCAAGTTACTGTTGATGAGCCTAAGCCGAAAATTGAAGACATCCCTGTCATTTCGGAATACCCCGAAGTTTTCCCGGAAGAACTACCTGGTTTACCACCAGATAGGCAAGTGGAATTCCGAATCGACATCATTCCGGGTGCAGCACCAGTGGCAAGAGCACCATATAGGTTGGCTCCAACGGAGATGAAGGAGTTAAGAACGCAGTTAGACGATCTGTTAGCAAAAGGTTTCATTCGACCTAGCTCGTCTCCCTGGGGAGCGCCTATTTTGTTTGTTAAGAAGAAGGATGGATCGATGCGTCTGTGCATCGATTACCGCGAGCTTAATAAAGTTACTATCAAGAATAGGTATCCTTTGCCCAGGATCGACGATCTGTTCGACCAGTTACAAGGGGCAAGCTACTTTTCAAAGATCGACTTGAGGTCAGGATATCATCAGTTGAAAGTCAAGGATGAAGATGTACACAAGACAGCGTTTAGGACTCGTTATGGACATTACGAATTCCTAGTGATGTCTTTTGGGCTCACTAACGCACCAGCCGCATTCATGGATCTCATGAATCGCGTCTGCAAGCCTTATCTGGATAAATTCGTCATAGTCTTCATTGACGACATCCTTATCTACTCAAAGAACCAAGCTGACCATGAGAAACACCTTCGTTGTATTCTCAAGCTTTTACATCAAGAGAAACTCTACGCCAAATTCTCAAAGTGCGAATTTTGGCTTCGAGAAGTCCAATTCCTTGGACATGTAGTAAGCGAACGTGGTATCCAAGTGGATCCCGCTAAAGTAGAAGCGGTGATGAATTGGCAAGAGCCAAAGACGCCTACTGAAATACGTAGCTTCCTGGGTTTAGCAGGATACTATAGGCGATTCATTGAAAACTTTTCAAGGATTGTTGCGCCCCTTACTTCATTGACACGCAAGAAGGTTAAGTTTGATTGGGGCCCTAAGCAGCAGGAATCCTTCGACATTCTGAAGAAAAAGTTGAGCGATGCACCAGTGCTAACGTTGCCCGATGGTATAGAAGAATTTGTGGTGTACTGTGATGCATCACACACTGGTATGGGCTGTGTACTCATGCAGAGAGGCAAAGTTATTGCCTACGCCTCAAGACAGCTGAAGATACACGAAAAGAACTACACCACCCACGACTTGGAGCTGGGTGCTGTTGTATTTGCATTGAAGCTATGGAGGCATTACCTGTATGGAACCAAGTGTGTGATCTATTCAGATCACAAGAGCCTTCAACATTTGTTTTATCAGAAGGACTTAAACATGCGACAAAGGAGATGGATGGAAACTCTGAATGATTATGACTGTGAAATAAAATACCATCCAGGCAAGGCAAATGTAGTTGCTGACGCCTTGAGTAGGAAGGAAAGAGTTAAGCCAATAAGAATCAATGCCAAGCGCATTGAAATAAGGAATAGTTTGAACGAGAGGGTGTTAGCTGCACAGAAGGAAGCTGTGTTGGAAGCTAATTATCCTGAAGAAAAGCTGGGAGTAACTGAGGAGCAGTTATCCCGTGACAAAGATGGAATGCTTAGATTGAATGGACGAATATGGGTTCCTGTTTTTGGAGGTCTCCGAGATGTTATCCTCCAGGAAGCCCACAGTTCCAAATATTCTGTCCATCCTGGAGCTGATAAGATGTACCAGGACTTAAAAGCAAACTACTGGTGGATTGGGTTGAAAAAGTCCGTAGCTGCTTATGTAGCTAAATGTTTGACTTGTGCGCAAGTCAAAGCTGAGCATCAGAAGCCGTCAGGTTTGTTACAACAACCTGAAATTCCCACATGGAAATGGGAAATGGTGACGATGGATTTCATCACCAAGTTGCCAAAGACGATAAAGGGAAATGATACTATATGGGTCATAGTAGATAGACTGACGAAGTCAGCACATTTTCTACCCATCAAGGAGACTTATAGCTCCGATATGTTAGCCCAATTATACGTTGATAAGATTGTAGCTTTGCATGGAATACCTGTATCTATTATCTCTGATAGAGATACTAGATACACGTCACATTTTTGGAAAAGTTTCCAACAATCATTGGGCACACGTTTAAATTTTAGTACGTCTTATCATCCACAGACCGACGGTCAGAGCGAGCGTACTATTCAAACGTTGGAAGACATGCTACGTGCATGTGTGATCGACTTAGGTGGTAGTTGGGACAAGAACCTACCCCTAATTGAATTCTCCTACAACAATAGCTACCACACCAGCATAAAAGATGCGCCTTTTGAGGCCTTATACGGTAGAAAGTGTAGATCGCCTATTTGTTGGGCAGAAGTTGGAGATGTCCAACTATCAGGACCAGAAATTGTTTTTGAGACAACGGACAAGATTGTCCAGATCCGAGATCGATTGAGAGCTGCCAGGGATAGGCAGAAAACTTATGCGGATCCACAGCGCAAAGATTTTCACTTCGAAGTAGGTGAAAAAGTGTTGCTTAAGGTATCACCCTGGAAGGGGGTAATGCGATTTGGTAAGAAAGGCAAGCTAAGCCCAAGGTACATAGGACCTTTCGAGATTATCGAACGTGTCGGGTCAGTTGCTTATAAGTTAAACTTGCCTGAAGAACTTAGCGCTATCCATAATGTGTTTCACATCTGTAATTTGAAGAAGTGTTCCGCTGATGGACCACCGGTTATACCGTATACGGATGTACATATAAATGAAAGCTTGAAATTTGTGGAAAAGCCGTTATCGATTGAAGACCGAAAGGTAAAGAAGCTTCGAAGGAAGCACATACCTATTGTTAAGGTCAAATGGGATGCCCGTAGAGGTCCCGAATACACATGGGAGGTAGAATCCACGATGAAAGAAAAATACCCTCATTTGTTTCAGTAAATCTCGAGGTCGAGATTTCTTTTAAGGGGGTGAGGATGTAACACCTCGAAAATTTACGTCCAATAATGTACTGACACGTGTCACGGACCTTGAATGTGTGAAAACATACGTTAGAGGGACTAAAGTTGACAAACGGTGAAACTATGTAAATTCAAGGGTTCAAAGTGTCAACAATGGATAAATAGGCTCTAAAATAACCCTACATGGTGTTTATAGTCTTAAACGGATAAATCATGGATCATACGAAGCGAAAAATGAAAGAAAGTGAGTATTTACAAACTACAGGGGCTAAACGTGTCAACATGTTGAATTTATACCTCTGAGTGATCTTTTGGCAAACCCGAAGCTTTGTAATAATAAAATATACTCACAGGAGCATGTGATAAAAATTTCATGAAGTTTCGTGAACGTATGAGAAAGTTATGATTAAAACCGTATACGAAAGGTTAAATACGTAATCGTGAATTTCGTGACTTTTCGGGTAAGCGCAAAGTGAACCGAGGACATACCCAAGTTTACAAAAGTCCCAAGGTTCATAAAAATCAGATTTCAAGGGTTTAGAGTGCAAATAAATAGCTTAAACACGTTACAAAAGATCAGGGGCTGATTTGCAAATATTGGAAAACTTATAAACCCGGTCACCACACCCTCGCGCTGCGCGACGGGGTCCTCGCGCTACGCGAGCGCCTGCCAGCGACAGAATTATGCGCACAGGTGCCAGTTGCTGTTCTGATCGAGTTGTACACAGCTGTTGTCGATTATAAGACTTCACCAATCAGCTTTCATGCAATCTGAGACCTTTGGACACTTCCCACAACATCATAAAACATCTGAAACAGCCATAAATCAGATCAAACTTTCTTTAAAGATCACCATAGTTGCAAAACATTCAAACACTTGAACTTCAAAAATTCACAAAACGATTCTGGAGCATTTCTGGTCGACAAGGCAGCCTCATAAGTGATCACTAAGCTTGTTAGGACCTTTGTAAGTGTTTATATCACCCTCTAATCCGTTCTAACTTAGTGTATTCACTAAAAGTCAAACTTATCGTAAAACTAGTTTGACTTTATGATTAAACGAGATATGCTCAGTATTTTCTCAAATTGAAAGTACCCATACGTTGGTGTTTATGAGTGTAACAAACCCCTAAAAGGGTATTTTCAGATTTACACTCTAAGCATGTCGATTGTCGAGTCAAACCTTTTCGTAAAAAGTCAACAGAATGAGTTTTTGCAAAAATAAGCTTGATTAACAATGTAGGCTACATGCAACCTGTTTGATCATCAAAATAACTTTATAAATAATGTAAGAACATGTTTCAACTTGATCAACTCGACAATTTTCTGTATTACACCCGAATCGGAACCGAAAGTCTCATAAATGGACTTTTTCTTTGACTATCGGTTCTGATCCGTACATGCATGATAAGATCTGCATTTGAGCATATTTTGGACCAACTTTCATATATGTTTAACCCTCTGGAATTTTACAACTTGATTCCATGGTTAACCGATTCATATGCATGTTACCGGTTTATGCTTAAAGTTGACTATTTTGCCCTTTTTAATATAAAACGCGATTTTTGAAAAAGTGAAAGAGTAAAATCATTTGTTACGGATTTATAAACATGCACCGAAAATTTCATATCAGTTTGTGGCCTAGTTTAAGAGATATGCTCAATATCGTAAAACACAAGCTTTATGTTAAGTAAATAGCGCATTTAGCGCAAAGCCTATTTTAACCCACTTTTTGGTATCAAACTTTTTATACACTGATGTTATATAATATTTTGAGATTTTTAAAGATTTTTATTTAATTTTTGGAAGAGCATAACATAGGTCTTTAAGTTAAATTCGGTAAATACCGAAATTGCCCTTTTTGGCCATAAAACGAGTTTTATAAATCCGATTGACCCCAAACCACTTCCTACTGATTTTATTTATTAAATAATGTATGTTGAACCTTCTGGAAGTATAAAAATCTCAGCTTTCTTTTACAAACCCGGAAACGGCTCTAAATCGCCTTTTTAGGCATTTTTAACGCATAATATATACTATAACCATATCAAGCATGTAAGACTTATACCTACTGATGTAATTAGCATATTTTCATATAAAAATAGTAAGTACAATGTTATAAACTCAGATTTCCAGTTTTGGCATTTTTAGCCCTTGTGAAATTACCAAAATGCCCCTAGGGTGCATAGTTTGATTTTAAATAATAAGTTTTACATACGGGTCATATCATACTGTTATAACATAATAAGTTAAGTATATTTTCTGTATAAATCAGACCCATAACTCAGATTTACAAATAAACTCTTTTATAATCTTTTAAATGACCAAAATGCCCCTATGAGGCATAAATTGATTCTAAATCCGTTCCGGGCAAAATAGAAAATAACTTACTGATATTTTATCATATTTAAAGCATATCAACTCAGGAAACTTGCATATGACTCTCATGGTCGCCCGTAGCGCACTTTTCGCGTTCGGTTCGGTTTATGTAACTAGTTTACATAAATTGACCGAAACGGGTCAAACATCATCATTTTCGTCTCAAAATCCAGAATGTGTTTAGTAAACCCATATTATACAAGTCTTCAAACTTTTCGGGTCAAATTCACATTCCATCCGGTCTTCGCTTAATCGTGCGTGAACCATATCGTCATTTAAAACTAACCGGTCTAGGCTTAGGCTTAAATAAAGACCCGTTAGAAATCTAATAGGTTATTATAAACCTTCGTTCTAGATTAGGAGCACCAGTAAAAGATACTTGCATTTTTCTTGATTGTGATTGATACTTATTCAGGTAAATACTCTTTGGCTTATTTTCCCTATACGGGCTTGGGTTACGGTATATAAAATACCGCTTGATCGGGCATTAAATCCTCCACCGTTGCGTGGGTAGTTGGAATAATTTAATTGGCTCGTTTAAACAGTCTTGTTCACTTAAGGCCTTTGGGGGATTAATTGACCATGTCCCGGATATCCTTGGCATCATCTTACGAGATGGCCGCGACCTGAGTACGGGGTGTAGGCGTACACCTGTCTGTATATAACTCTTGAATGTGGTGGGTCCATTGATCTTTAGCCCGGACTAGATCCGGGCCACTGAACACAAGTAACATGTAATTCGTTCACATGATTATCATATTAAATAATTGACCCAAGTTAATAAAAATGTTTTGTGCCTTGTGCATTTAAATCAATTTTCAACCTTTTCAAAATGAGTCAGTCGAATTGTATTTACCAGTGTAAACTGACGTATTTTTCCCAAAAAGATTAAGTGCAGGTACTACACGTAATAGGCTGGCAGGCTTCTAGAGCGTCCACAATAGGTCTCGCAGCTTGGACGACAAATAAACTGTTGAATAATTATCCTATTTTATTTCGATCCGCCTGTGGATCCGTTTCAACTACTCGTGATATTTATTATTACATTTTATTTAAAAGTTGAAATGAATCTATCTTTTGCTTCCGCTGTGCATTATTATATTGTGTTGTTTGTCTATGATGATATCAACTACGTCACGATACTCCCCACCGGGCCCACCGGTGACACGTGGAAAATAGGGGTGTGACACCGAACAAAAGGAATATGGGTTGCCGACACGTAACATGTGTAATTCCTAAAGCATGTTACCCATAGTTAGGCATCTCTTCTCAACTATTCTCTAAAACTTGTCAAAAATACTCTCATGAAACTTAAAGGGACAACCATGACTAGGGATCTAAGTTAGTTTAATATCAGCAAGAAACCCCTTAGCGATTGAAAATGTTGGTTTTCATGTAGTTCAAGCATACTTGAGACACAAAAGTTTTCAAAATTTTCCAATTTTCAGCAATTTCAACCAATTCAAGCATTTGAGATCAACAATCTTACCAACCCTTTCTCGAGTTACCGCATCCCCACACTTGGGATACATTGTCCCCAATGTATGGTGCAACTGATAATCTAAACTCGAGAAATACCACCCACAGACCATGAACGGCTAACACCTAGACGACTCGACACACAAAACCATTCCCAACACAAAGATTCACACCACCAAATGTACAAAAACAAATAAAACACAGGATAGATAAACACATGCACCTGATCAGACAACAAGTGAGTGTCTGTGGCGGTGTAACTGTTGCGCTCAAACCGGAACATACGCCCCTCATAGATTCTTTGAGATCTCATCGGGGATGTTGCCAAACATCCCCACACTTGATTCATTGCATCCGTGATGATGGAACGTAGAAACATGTCAAAACACAAACACACCAAAACGAGACAAAACCAAATTACAATACTCTACATCCTCGGGCCGCCTCCCGAGAGCGCTAAGTTTAAAGGTCTTCAGCCAGACCGTACCTGCTATGCGGTACGGTGGTCTCAATGCAGACTTACCCAAAACATTTCCAACGAATGCCCGGAAATTTACATGCCATCTCCATAAACTTGTCAGTATAATTGGCATGTTTAGAAAGCACATGCAGGTTTCGCTAATCCACTTCACGAGATATACACCGATGTCTTGTAGCTTCACCCTTTTCATCTTCTTCCTCGAACCCTCTTCCCTACACTTGTTAATTGCAATGATTGATATGGGAAGAGGTTCGGTACACACATTCATCTCATCAGACTGTTCTGCCTCATCATCCTCACACACCATCTGATACACCAGTGACTCTTCATCAGATAAAGGATTCATTGGTGTGGTATTATCCTCCACAACCTCCTCCTCCATGTGAGAATAATCTCTAATATCAACAGGTAATGGTGAGAGACGCTCTTCTATATCTATCTTCATTTTTAACTTCTGACACTTGGAAACTAGGCAGCTGATTCGATCTTCATCGGAAAGGTTGGGTGCTAATAAATACTGCTCGAGTTTGGACAAACTCGCTTCCAACATAGCAAGCTTTTTCTCCTCCTCGGTCTGATAAGCATACACACCCCCAGGCTCAGGATATTCCTCGGGATGATACTGTCGGTATCCCTGATACGGTGTTGAGATGTACGCATCCATCATTTTTTTATTCCAATACTCTGGATTTTCCAAATACACCGCGCACAAATCATCATAAACAGAAGTATGATTACGACCGCAACATAAACATTGTCCATCCGTCCTTGGTTCATAATAAGCATCCTCGTCCCGATCCCATCTGTCAGAGTAATAACCATCCTCCACCGTTGTATCAGAATCATAGAAATATGGTGGATGGGAAGGATTATCATAGCAAGGCATCGGTGGTTCTTCCAATTTCGCTTTTTCCCATCTAAATCGGGCCTCATGGCAACCGATACACTGGTGAAATGGTTCCCCGCACAAAATGCATGTAGAAGAGCCGCAAAATATAGTAAGATTTGTCATCCTGCACAAACACAGCTCAACTACCCACATAAATCACGAACAAATAAAATAACAAAATAAAAACAAAAATTCTTTTAGGTTTTTTTTTTTGTTTTTTTTTTTTACTAAAACTTAATACTAAACACTTTGCGCACGCCTCCCCGGCAACGGCGCCATTTTGATGTCTGTCGTTAGTGACATGCAAAAACCGAAATAAACTAGTAGCTAGAGTAAGTCGGATATCGAACCAGAGGAGGATTGTGAAAAGTGTTGTAATGAAAAGTTTTAATTAACTACTACAGAATTGGAAAATCAGTTTGTTTGATTGTGAGAATTATCTAAATTAACAAATAAAAACTAAGATTTGAATCAGTAGGAGAAACAATGGTTCCTCCGAATTTCAGGTTTGTAACTAGATTCAATTATGCGTTTAATCGAAACACTCACATAGACATAAGTGTTTAACTTAATTCATCAATTGTGATAACCAACGACTAAGTACTCCGGTCAATACATAACGGGAGGTTATCGAATGAGTATCAATTACAATTACAAACCCTAACCCCATGTCAAATATATCTCAATTACTAGAACTCTCGGGAACTGAATGCTTAGAAATTAAGGTTTAAATAAATGCAATTGTTTACAACCAATAAATCAAATCACGGTGAAAAGCATCGAATGCTTAGATCACCGAGTTATACGATTATCACAAACACATAAAATTATCCAACTTACAAAACCCTCCATCCGGAGGAAACCATAAAAGACTAGCCGCTCATGTGGATTGAATGATCTTCACCTCCAACTCCGTCGATCTGCCGTCAAGATGTGATGATTATGATGTTTGTTCGGTCCCTTTTTTTCATGCCTCTCAATGCCGTCACAAGTAGTCCAAGTCGGCCCAATTAGAACGATCCAACAGTCCTTATATTATTCTTTCAATCTCGGCCCATTTAAGTCCATGGGACTTCCTTTGATATATTGTGATGATGTTGTTGATTTATGCAAATAATAATTCCCTCCATAAGTCACGTGAATAGCTGATGGCTGCCAATCTATTCACCTATGTTGCCACCCACTATTTTATATTCTCCCCTCTTTCAAATTATGATGATGGTTGTTGACTTTCTAATGTAATGCAAATATATGTCATGTGCCCTTGGTTTGCATGTATCTCCCTAGAAGTCCAACCAAACAGCCGCCACTCTTGTATTATTTTTGGAAGATTATTAAAATCATAAACCAAACATAATGCCCTCCTCGAAATCGTCAATCTTAAAACAAATCTCCAATATTGCCGTCAATTTCAAGTCCAATTAATGATGATGTGATTTGCTCCAATAAGGTTTTCTTTTAAAACCTTTTTGATGCATTTAAATGCCATGACAAAAAATCCTGGTGTTGCCTAATACCTTCAGCCGTAGCCTACGGTTAAAGAGCCGTAGGTTACGGTACAAAGATTTTGTTTCTTTGTTGATATGTCAACCGTAAGCGATGGTTTATAACCGTAAGTCACATCACCCTCTTGACAGCCCACACATAACTGCACTTTCAACTTTAACCCATTTTCTAACCCGAGATAACTTCCGAATAACGCCTTTTTCTATATTTATCATCCGCGAGTGTTCCGCATCATCTCTAACCACTTTAACTTCACCGAATTACGCGATTAACCTGTAACACCACAAACGCTCGTAGATATCACATTCGACACGTATAATCAATTTTACGACAATAAAAAAATGTTATAATACACTTTAGCACCTGGTTTTCACACACTCCATCAGCTTTCAACATTGAGCACACTATGGGGTTACCTCCTTTTTCGCCATAAATGGTGACGTGTTTCCCGCTCGGAGATGTTAGTTTTATCTCTTTACGAAAACACACGACCTTTGCATGGTGCTGAGATAGCCAATCCATCCCAACGACTACTTGAAATTCCCCCATTGACATCGGGATTAGGTCTATCAAGTATTCCTCATCGTCGATGCTTAATTTGCAGCCTCGACAAACATCACTAACTATAAAACTTTTGTTGTCCCCTATTTTAACTTCTAAGGGCTTAGATAATTTCGTCAATACAAATGAAGGATGTCGAATAAATCCATGTGAAATAAAGGATTTATTCGCACCCGTATCAAACAATACACGTGCTGGAATTGAGTTAATTGTGAATATACCTGAGACCACATCGGGTTCTGTTTTCGCTTCAGCCGCGGTAAGTTGGAAGGACCTAGCCTTCGCTTTGGGAGCTTCTGTTGGAGACTCTTTTGTGTCTCTCTTTCCCACCAACTCGGGGCATTCAGACTTCTTGTGACCGGGTTGATAGCATTTGTAACAAACAGAAACTTTTCCGGGACATAGTGATGCGGTGTGCCCCGTCTTCCCACATACCGGGCAAGGCTTGTCTTTGAAGCGGCACTCACCTTTGTGCCCTTTTCCACATACTTTGCAACTTGGCGACCCGCCTTTAGCATCCACTTTCTTTCCCGATTAAGCAGTTCTAGCCTTCTTTGTAGGGCTTGGATTCACATCCTGTGCCCTTCGTTCACCTCTTTCAATTTGTTTCTTTAACTCGATTTCCCGCTCCCAGGCGGTGTTGATAATCTCCGTGAGGGTTTCGTATTTTGACGGAGTCATAAACTCCCGGTACTCGGCACTCAACATGTTGTAATAGTAGTATATCTTTTGCTCTTCAGTGGTGACTAACTCGTCACAAAATCTCAGCTTATCCATGAAGATGCCCGTGATCTTGTCAATTGTTTCACCCTTTTGTCTTAGCTGGATGAATTATTCCTTGATCCTGTTAATAACCGCTTTGGGACTGTGGTGTTTAAGGAATGGTACCTTAAACTCGTCCCAAGTCATAACCCTTGCCGCTTCGGCTCCCATTTCCTTCTTTTTGTTATCCCACCAATCTTTAGCTTGGCCCCTCAATTGGCCCGTTCCGTAAGCAACAAAGTCGCCTACATCACAATGGGTCCGTTCAAACACCCCTTCGACATCACTTATCCATCTTTGGCAAATTATCGGGTCAACCTCCCCGTTATAGATTGGCGGTTTACACGCCATGAATTCCTTGTATGAACATCCTTTACGTTCTCCCGTCTTCTCCTTCATAAGGTTGACACTTTCCTCCAACCTTTTAACTCGCTCTTCGACAAGCGATAACACTGTGCTTTGAATTTTGTCTATAAACCCAGATAGACTTCCTTCAATTGCCTTCCCTACCTCTTCGGCAATTATCTCTTTCATTTGTTCGGTGCTTGTTTGCACCGGATTATCATCATTCCCATCAGACATCTTGAAACTGAAATGTTTACATTTAAACGTTAAACATTTCATTTATAGCATTGCTTCATTTGTTTTGGTTTAGCCAAGTTCCTAACTTGCTTTAACCATTCACATCTAATGCACTTTCCGGGTTTGAGTGTGTTAATACACTCTTCCTATGCATCTCAATTCGTTTCTTATTTCTTACGCAAGGTATAATCTACTAACATAATAAGTTAATTCTTACCGGACGATCGATCAAGCTTGAACCGAACACTTTGTTGACAACCTTAAGCTCTGATTACCAACTTGTAACACCCTTCTAGTTTTACTTGAATTTAATAATAGTTAATACCATTTTTAATAAAAGATGCTTAATTAACATAGATTTCATAAAAGAAGTTCATAAGTAGCATAAACCTTATTCAACCAACGACTAAGTTAAAACATTCCAAAAGTTGTTTAACAATTGTTTACAACCCATAAACATAGTCTATTAAAGATTTAAAACGTTGCGGAAGCTTGTAAGTAGTGTTCAGTTCTTCAAAATCTAGCTCGATCATCTTCCGGTTACTTTCCAACATCACCTAAGATCAAAACCATAACAAATGTTAGTTTTGATCAGGTTACAATGGATACAAACAAGTTCCAAGGGTTAACAACACAAAAAAAATAAAAATTTTCCGAAAGGGGGGCGTCGCGTGACGCCAAGGCCCCTCGCGTCACGCCAAGCCCCCTTTTTCACAGAATGTTCATTTTGTTGTTGCTGCAGATTTCCAGTTCCAAGTTTAATCAAGTTCTAACTTAAAATGGCCATAACTTTTGACTCGTAAGTCCGTTTTAGGTGATTCTTTTTCCTATGCGTCTGTAAATTCATTACCGACATGCCTATTACAAATTTCATACCGAACAATTTGTTTACGGACCGAAATAATATATGTCTGATGGGTGTCGAGTGTTATATATATTAGGTGTATATTTTAAGCCCCTTTAACACTTTTCAGTCAAGTTTTAAATTTATAAAACATGATATTTACTAACACTAGACACTCATATGGGCAAGTGCACCCATCGTGAGCGTAGTATAGTGTTGGTAAGATACCGAGGTCGTCCAAGGACACAAGAGCTTTTAGTACCGGTTTATCCTCAACGTCTAATCAAAATAAAAAGTTTAGAAAAATGTTTTAAACTAAGAAAAATAAAAACTAACTTAAAATGCTGAAAAAGAAAATAAAAAGAAAAAATAGATAGACAAGATGAATCACTTGGTTCCGACTCGTATCTAGTGTAACCTTTGATTATTTCCGCACTTTTGCACTATTTTAAGAGATTATCTTAGTTATTGTAGTAGGCCCCTCTTTTGAAGGTGACGTTACCCTCACCCCAGTAGTTTGAGTCAGCAAGGATACAATCCTAAAAGGGTGGATTATTGGAAGATAATTAATTAAGTTATTAATGCAAATTATGGTAGGCCCCTTTTTTGGAGGTGACGTTACCCTCGACTAAGTAGTCTGAGTCAGCAGGGATACAGTCCTAAATAGCCGGGTTATAGTATTAATAGTAATTAACTTATGAGGGGATCAAAGAGTTTGGTCCCCCGCCATCCAATACCGTTAAGTATTGAAGGAGGTCCTACTAAATTTGACCCAGGTCCATTGCAGGACCTCTAAACGCTGAACAATGGCAAGACCTTTACCAAACCGTTCCCTTAACCCCCGACCACGTAGCCAACATACCTCCATATAGACCGTGGAGATATGAATGGTGAAAATATTTTGTTTTATATAGACAGTAAAATAATGCCAAGACACCACGGACAAACGATAAGGAAAGATCACCTTCAACATAGGCAACTAGTTATTAAAGTCATTAATACAAAACCAAGTAAAAAGTGCGAAAAGAATAGAAATAAAAAGTATTACACTAGACACTTTGTCTTCACCAAGTGATGTAAGAGACTTAGGCAAACATGGCCTTGATTGTCAAGAACTCTTACGATCAATATTGGATCCCGAGACGACTCACACACTCTACGATGGACAATGGATGATGGTGGTGGATGATGGTGTTATGGTGGTGGTGGGTGGTGGGTGAAGTGTGAGAGAGGTGGTGTGCCAAGGGATGGTTTAAGCTTGAGCCAAGCACTCCTATCTTTCTTCATTTAATGCAGCTTTGTCTTATTAGTTGACCACGCCCTCGTGTGCGCTGAGCACGGCCCCGTGTGCAGAAGAATCTTTGTACTATGACGATTTGCCTGGATTGTGCGAATCTTATAGTTGACCACGGTCCCGTGTCCGCTGAGCACGGCCCCGTGGTGGGCAATAGAAGCTTCTACCACTTTGTCTTTTCTGCTGACACTTGGGCACGCCCCCGTGCTGGCTGAGCACGGGGCGTGTTCAGTCCTCTGTTGCCTTGTTTTGCTTGGGAAGATGCTGTCGTGGGGTCGGGCATGTCACGTCTTGTTCCTTTTCTTGTATTTATGTTAGATTTTGATGTCTTTTTGCTTCTTTTATTAATTTGAGCTTATTTAATCCTGAAAATACAAAAGGAAGACAAAAGCACACTTTTTCCAACATTAGTACTAAAAAAGGGTTAGTTTTATGCCACAATTGATGTAATTTATATGTTGCATTTTGCACACATCAATGTCCATTTGCAATTATTCGACCCATTCTAACTTAACCATTTTACTACCATTTAACTAGTAAACCTAAGGCGTTTATTACCCAAACTCCGGGGCTTATTATCACTGGCACTTCATTACCAAACTTATGGCTTCGTGCTCTTGTGACCATTTCCGCCAATTCCTTCTACTTACAATATTAATACTACAAAGTATCATTATTCGACCCGTTTGGTCCATATACGGAAAATCCTCCATTTTGATGACTACCAAACGACTACAAACCAATTCTTAACCTACGGATTTAAGTAACGTACATGATTGCTACATCCAACATAATTTTTTTTATCAACAATGCATAGTTTAACAACAATTCATCGAATGTAACGAATCAAGTTACATACCTTCAAAGTAGGCCTTTCAAACGTGGTTCGCCACCCGCTTGTCCGCTTGACGCTCCTGCGCTCTTTCCTATAGAGTTCATTTATAACATGTTTAGAACTCTCTTTAAACCTTATATCGCATAATACACCGAAACATCATAATTATGCGTTTAAACTTTGAATTTCAGTTTTAAGCCTTCTTAGAGGCATTTTCACAAACACCTTAAGGGCAGATTTTTACATGATTAAATATCAAGTCTCTAGCTTATCACTTAGCCCTAATTTCACATCATTCAACCATTTTACACAATTGTTAGCTTCTATAATTCTGAAGTTACCTCACAATTGTCAAATTACACTAGAACAACACCCAATCTCCTAGTGATTATCAAATTCTACATAACCCACTAATCACCTACAATGGTGTTCATGGATTTTACTAAAATTTCATATGATTTCAACTTGTATTTGTCTAGGGTTTGTCCCTAGACACTATAGTTGTTCCTAAATCATCATAAGACACACATGCAACCATAATTTCAGATTTTCCCAATTTCATGAGAATTTCAAGTTGAGAGTTTTCATTAAATTTTACATACCTTGTAATCCTCTTGCGATGAGGATCACAATTCTAAGCTCGGATTTCGTTTTGGACCAGATTTGCACCTCCAATTTGAGAGTTTTAGTGAATTTTTAGGGTTCGGAGCATGGGGGTCGACCTCCTCCTGCTACTGATCGACCAGACACCTCTTTTGGGGTGTTTGGTTTGTTTTTTTATTTGTCTTATCAAATTAAGTTTCAATTTTAACAACTTAGGCCCCTCCACTTTGTTCAACATATAGTTTGGTTGCTTTTAACCCTATTATAAGTTATTTCTAGACTTGTAACTAATTAGGTTAAAATTCATAGTTAGTAAATTCTCGTTTATTTATACTTTATAATTCTAATATAAAGTTTTATATTTTCGGGGTGTTACAGACAGGTGCTTAGGATGCTTATTTGCTTTCTGTGCTGTGAAATCGAGGCTAGGAAAGACCTAGGTCAACAATAAAAAATTCTCTGTAATAAGAATCTGAGTTGTCGGAACAGAACAATATGACTAGATCTTTATGTAATAATTGTATTATCATTTATGACACGGTATGGGACATGTTGCTTTAAATATTTGGTAAATATAGTTGTTATGGAAACTTCTGGACAATTTGTTTCGCTCAGTGCCATGCCCCGATGTTTCCGCCATCGGTTGGGGTGTGACAGATTGGTATCAGAGCCATAACTATAGGGAATTAGGCAAGACTCGACCTAGTCCGGGTCGATGTCTTAGAGACCTAGTCTATAGCTAGGAACTAACAGACCGACTCGTACATGTCCAGTAGGGGTTATGTATGAGCTTACTGCTATTCCTCGCTATTCTCGCCTACGCTACACTATCACTGCACTCGAATTTTCAATTATGAATAAGCGATTAAGTTGAGATTAGGTGTGAAAACCGCAAACTCTCGACTGAATTGCTTGATCAACCCATATTTTCATCTATAAACACGAGAACTTGCGTTGAACCAGGAGTGAAATCCATACTTTGACGCATAATTCTCTTTTATCTTATCAAAAACAGGAACGAAGTTGTTAAGCTATGGGTGAAACCCTAACCTTGACGACTTGTTCCGACCTTTACTTGGTTTTACAAAACTCTCACCGAAGTCTTGACGGACTCCAACGACCTGAAGTCACGTTATGACTAGAGGGATGCGTGCCAAACGCGCAAGAATCGAGGCAAAAGCACAGCCCCGAAGGTCGAAATGTGTACAACAAGTCCTTGAGAATAGTCGAATCACTTTGGATAGTCAATGTCTAATAGCCGCAGACGATCTATTTCTTGATTTTTATATGTTTCGATTCTGAGCCTGCAACTGCTGACTCTGATGATTCGTCGATTTTATGTGTTTATAAGTGTGGTTATCTGTTTATGTGTTTAATTTTGGAGCCTTATTCGATTCTTGCTTTCACTTAGATCGACACGCACGACTCGCACTGCATTTCTATCTCAAAACGCTGACAAATCGCTAAATTATGGACGACCTTATGCTATGTTGTACGCTTATACTATACTACTCGATAAGTTATTCGCGATCGCTATTCTCGAACGTGCACGGGCTTTGAATGATAGGTTTCTGTATTCTGACTGCATCTGGTGATTACATGCTTATGTACTTCTGTGCTTCTATGCTCTACGTGCTTACATGATTATGTGCTTCTGTGTTTACGTGAATCTGTGATTATGTGCCTATGTGTTTACATGCTTATATGATTATGCGTGTTCCTGAGCTTTAGAAGTAGTAGACGTGTGAGGTGAGATTCGATTATGACGTGTCTGAGACCTATGACAATGTCTATTGCAGACAATGTCAACTGGACCATCATCTGGATCCCATCACCCACGACTCTCTCGTCAAGAACAGAGGGACAAACGCCTTGCTGCCATCCTCGCGAAACAAGTGGCCAGGGTTGTGCCTAAGATCGTGAGTGAAATTTACGAGAATGTTAGCAAATCGTATGAGGAGTCGAGAACCGAAGCTTCTAAAGTTGCTACTAAGACTGCTTTCAGCTTCAAGCAGTTCAAGGCTTACGGTCTGAAGGAATTCACTGGAGAAGATGGCCCGACGGCTATGTTTCAATGGTTCGATTCCAACGAAGTCACTCTGCGCCAGAGTGGATGTCCGGAAAATCTCCGCACTCTAAACGCTACCGGCGTCTTCCAGTCCCGCGCATTAGACTGGTGGATGGCCGAGAGGAACAAACACGGAAATGATGCAGCTTATGAGCTGACATGGGAGGAATTGAAGGCCATCATGATGGATGAGTTCTGTCCTCCCCATGAACGCCAAAAGCTGGAGGACGAATTCTGGAACATTAAGCAGAAGGAAGGTGACAACGCTGCCCTGTGTAACGCCCTAACACGCTTTAACTGAAAAGACGCAGCGGAAATACGTATCATAAAATTTCTTTCATTATAAACATTTTGACTTACTTGAAAATTCATTATAAAATAACTCTTTTACAATATATGCATCCTTCGTACCCATTTACAAAATAAAAGCATGACTTGTGTCTATCAATTTACATGCTCAAGCATTCCCGTACAATCTATCTTGTGACTCGGTCTTTGATCGCTACTCCTCGTGATGATAATCTGTGATTCGTACAACCTGTACCCACCACATACATTCGCAACACTAGCATACATTATATACAGACAAGATTCTTAATCATGTAGTCTCGTTACGTTCTATCCACATATACTTTCCATCCCGTTATCTTTCTAGATTTAGTCATTCCATCCAGGTGCCTAATCCTTGGCGAAACTTCAATAGAGTACCTGCACTACATATCATTCTCGGGGTACACTGTTAATAACATCAATACTTAAATGTATTGAGTCCACATATACAATACATACATAACTACCTACATACATACCTACTCACATACATAACTACATACAAACATACCTACTCACATACATACATACTTGCATCCACATATATACATTCATAGCTATACGCGTATGTACCTTTATACCTAAATACATAATGCTTACGCCCATACATAGCTACTTACGTTCATACATACACTGATACCTACATATATATATCGATCTGCATACATAACTACATACTTACATGCATTCATAAAACGATTTATAACTACACACGTGCATACCTTCACTCACACATACATATACTTACATAACTACGTAAATACATTCATACATACATACTAACTCGTACATACCACTTACCTAATTCTCCACGAATTACTGTCGTATCTTAATTACAAATCTTCGTATAATAAAACATGTACGAACAAACTTATATACATACTCACTCCTATTCATGATTACTTATTAGTTTAAGCTTATTGGGATGAAGTTAAATCTATACATGCATACCCACATACTTAGTTCATTACCCCGCATACTCGCTCCGACATCCTGATCTTACTCACACATCATAAACGCTTTTTAAATGTCTTTCGGGTATGTTTCGGATCTTAAGAATGAGTTCCGTACTCACCCGTAACTTACCAAGCCTTTCGGTAGGGTTGAGGAACATTATAAAGACTTAACGAGGCTTGAAATGGATTCATGGGGTCCGAATTCGAAGGAAAAACAAAGAATTTCATAAACTTTACATTTGCATCTGACCTCCACCGTAAGCTACGGTGGCTACCGTAGCTTACGGTGGCCCCAAAAGCCTTACGGCAACTTTAAACTGCCTTACGGCAGAAAGAAAGTCCCAGCTTCCACCGTAGCTTACGGTGGGCACCGTAAGCTACAGTGATGCCCAGATCAGCTCCCCATTTTAACACTAAATTTCGCATAACTTGTTCGTTTTACATCCGTTTCACTTGAAACTTGTTCCTAAACATTCGTAAAACAATTCCTTACATATTAGACTAAGAATCCTTACCCCGGGTCCTTAATCATTACAAATTTTATTACCGTTACCTCACTTATTCTTAATTATTCGACCCGTTTGGTCCCACAAACTACCTTCGACTATCTAGATCAATACTTATCTTAATACCTTCATTCATTTCATACCATACATGATTTCCCCTCATTCTTAAACAAGAAAGTTCTTATGTATACTAAGAAGTGAGTCGGAAGTCACTTACCTTGTGCATCCGTGTTCGTAACCGCTTCCTTGTCTCATTTTGACCCGTTAGCCTTCCATGCTTGGTCCATGCTAGTGTGGTTCCTATCCTTTCATGCTGTCATGCCATAGTAATGTTAGTATTCATGCTCATTCATATTAACACACATTTTCCAACTCTTATCTACATTGACTTTCACTAACACGCATACGACATGAATTGTCAACCACGTTGTTCAATATCTTCGAAATCCAAACTCGTTATCACACATAGCACGTAATTTGTCTAACACATACTCCGTGATCTCTCGATTCTTATATTTGTGTCAAAAATGCCTAACCATGCTATAAATTCTCGGTTGACTTTCAGAAAGTCAACCTTCTAGCATATAACTTCCAACTTTTGAACACGCATTTATGTTGATATGGTAGACCATATTAATGACATCATAATCATTTCATACATAATGTTGTATGACACATACAACTACATGATCACCTAGTCACATGCACAATTTACACATAAACAATTCACACATACTTATGCTTTCATGATCCTACATTTGACAACCACATTGCTAAGTTAGACAACTTAACGTAATTCATAGCATCATCCTTTACTAGTATGGTCATATGTTATACATTTAGTACACATTCACTTCTTAATCACCCTTAAACAATTAATCAAATCCATGTTGACCGTCACACCATACAAGCATAAGGTACAATCCCCAAATGCATGATTTTGATCAAAACATGCATTCAACCCGAATTCTCATATGAATTTCATCTAAAGCACATTATTCATGTTAGTTTACTATCAATTACATCATTAACACCTTCTATGCGTATTCATCCGTTAATTGCATACAATCTCATCTATGAAGCTCACCTAAGCATTTCATCAAGCACTTGGTGTGCGTACCATAATTTATACACAATGTACAAGTAATTCTTGCTTACCTCCTACCTCTTGCTCTCATTTATCAAGTAGCACAAAACATCAACTAATCCATATCACATTCAATTCTAGCTAACATGATACCATCTACAATGTTACTTCACACACTAACATCATATTAATTTGCATATAATTCTTTACCAGACTTCATCATTCCATAGTTATAAGTGGGTTTCATCACGAATGTTCAATATAATCAGATTCAAGCATAAATCAACTTCAACATAACGATTCTAACTCATACAAGTTCAATTTCATAGGATTTCACGGATTGACTAAAACCCACTTCATCAAACATCATTAAAACACCAAATTCAACTTACTTGATGTTAGAGACACTTAGGTGGTCGACATTTCAGGTTCGTGCATCCAATAATTCTTGAGATTTCTACCCAATTTGATGAAATTGGTGAAACTAGGGTTTCACCCTTCCTGTGCTTTTATTCGATCGACCAGAGACACACACACACACCTTGTGTGTGTATGTGTTTTTAATCCCCACATTCTTATAAAGCTTCATCCCTATTGCCCACCTTTAGCCCCTCATGTTCTTTCTTATTTATTTGACCCCCATTGTTTTCCACTCTTAATTGATAGCCAACTCCATCTAACCAAGTTAGATAACTTGGTTATTAGTGAAATATCCCACTTAGCCAATAAATCCTACTTACTTATTCCAACCTAATAAGATGTCCAAATAAAATATTTAGCCCCTTACTAAAATTTATAAGACTTTACTAATGGTAAAAATCTATGTTTACCATTTCTTTTCGTCAAAATATTGCGATTAAAACATTATAATATGTCATACGAAATTTGAGGTGTTACACCCTGACTGCTCGCTTTAAGCAGCTCAGCATCATCTGTCCCGATCAAGTGAAGACACCCGTCATGGCAATCAAGAAGTACATCCGAGCTTTACCCGACTATGTTGCGGATTTTGTGCATGCCGCAAAGACAGCAGCGATCGAAGAAACTTACTTGCTTGCCACCGAAATCAACGACAAGAGAGTAAAAGCTGGTTTTTGGGATAAAACTTCGAAGAACCTGCATCAAGTCACCACCGCACCAACTGCCGAAACCGCCGCCGCTCAATCGTCAAAGTCCTCACGCCGCAAGAAGAAGAATAACAACAGCAGCTCTAGCAACAAGAACTGTGCTGTCACTACCACTGCTGCTCCACTTCAAGCCGTACCAGCTCAGCAGCAGCCCCATCACCGTCCAGCACCAGTTACTTATGCACCGCCTGCATACACAGGCCCCCACCCGGCTTGCACGACATGCTCTTATCATCACCCGGTGGGTCTCGCCTGTCATTTCTGCGCTCACTGCAACATGTACGGCCACTTCACTGCTAACTGCCGTACTGGTCCTCGTCAAGCGCCAGCTCAAGCCACTGCTCATCAAGCTCTGCTCCCAGCCCCACAAGGCCAACAAGCGGCTCAGGCACCCGCGATCAACGCCCGAGTCTGCTTCGCATGTGGTGATCCCAACCACTTTGCGAACATGTGTCTGAACAGGGTTGTGAAACAAGAGCCCCAGCAGCAACAACAACAGCCTCAGCAGCAGCAACAAGCCGCACGCGCCAGAACTTTCAACATCAACGTGCGCCAAGCCCAGGCTGACAACAATGTGGTTAATGGTACGTTCCTTGTGAATGGTATTTATGCATCGTGTTTGTTTGATATTGGAGCCGATAATTGCTTTGTGTCATTCGAATTTGAGAAACTCCTTAGTCGTAAGCGCTCCCATCTCCCCTCGACGTTCGATGTTGAAGTCGCTATTGGAAGAACTGTCGCCGTTAATTCTGTTCTTCATGATTGTACTCTTGAGCTCAACAATCACATCTTCCCAATCGACCTTATTCCGATGCAACTCGGAAGTTTTGACGTCATAGTAGGCATGGACTTTCTTCGCGAAAACCATGCTGAAGTTGTGTGCTTCGAAAAGATGATTCGATTCTCGCTCGCGAATGGTGATTTATTGTGTGTTTATGGTGAAACTGCTTCGAAGGGTCTCAAGCTCATGTCATGTGTCCAAGCTAGCATGTATCTTCGCAAGGAATACAGAGCTTTCTTGGCTAACATCATAGTAGTGGAGAAGGAAAAGAAAGGAAAGACAGAAGTGAAAGACGTTCCTGTGGTTCGTGAATTTCCTAATGTGTTCCCTGACGATCTTCCCGGACTACCGCCAAGTCGTGATATTGACTTTCGTATCGACCTCATTCCTGGAGCCAACCCTATTGCCAAAGCTCCTTACCGACTCGCACCGTCCGAAATGCATTAACTCTCGAACCAACTCCAGGAATTACTTGAGAAAGGCTTTATTCGCCCGAGCACCTCTCCTTGGGGCGCGCCAATCCTTTTCGTCAAAAAGAAGGATGGGTCATTCCGGATGTGCATCGATTGTCGGGAACTGAATAAGTTGACTATCAAGAACCGTTATCCCCTACCTCACATTGATGATTTGTTTGATCAGCTACAAAGTGCTACGTGTTTCTCGAAGATCGATACGCTCAGGATATCACCAACTACGCATACAAAACGAAGATATACCCAAAACCGCGTTTCGCACTCGTTACGGCCATTATGAATTCATTGTTATGCCCTTTGGTTTAACCAACGCACCCGCGGTTTTCATGGATCTGATGAATCACGTGTGTAAACCATATCTCGACCATTTCATCATCGTGTTCATCGACGATGTCTTGATCTATTCCAAGTCGAAAGCCGAACACGCGCAACATCTACGTTTGGTTCTCGAGCTACTCCAGGGGAATCGACTCTATGCCAAGTTCTCCAAGTGTGAATTTTGGCTGGAGGATGTTCAGTTTCTGGGACACATTGTCAATAGTCAAGGTATTCATGAAGATCCTGCGAAGATTGAAGTCGTTAAGAGTTGGATTACACCCAAGAACCCATCAGAAGTCCGTTCTTTTCTCGGACTAGCGGGCTATTATCGACGATTTATCGAAGGATTCTCAAAGATCGCTGTGCCGCTTACCGCTCTCACGCATAAAGACAAGCCTTTTGTTTGGGGAATCGAACAAGAGTTTGCTTTCCAAACACTCAAGCACATGCTTTGCAATGCTCCTGTTCTCACTCTACCTGACGGAAACGACAATTTCATTGTCTATTGTGATGCTTCCAACCTTGGTCTTGATTGTGTTCTTATGCAGCGGGACAAGGTTATAGCTTACGCATCTCGTCAGCTCAAAATCCACGAGAAGAACTATACAACCCATGATCTCGAACTAGGCGCAGTTGTTTTTGCGTTAAAGATTTGGCGACACTACCTGTATGATACCAAGTGTACGATCTTCACCGATCATAGGAGCCTATAACATATCTTTGATCAGAAAGAACTTAATACGCGTCAACGCCGATGGGTAGAACTTCTCAACGATTACGACTGTGAGATTCATTATCACCCTGGCAAAGCAAATGTCGTTGCCGACGCTCTCATCAGACGGAATTACTTGCTCAGCATTCGTGATGTCCAAGCCCAATACGATCTCGAAACCCTCATCCGCGAAGCCCAGTATGCCTGATTTAATGAACGCACCTTGAAGAAGGAAAGAATCTACCACGATGGATCCCAGCTTGTAAATAAGCCGAATGGGATATTCCATTATCTGGATCGAATTTGGATCCTAAAACGGACCGATTTGCGAAAGATATTAATGGACGAAGCCCATAAATCCCGATATTCCATTCATCGACAAAATGTACCAGGATCTTCGCTACAAGTACTGGTGGCCGGGCATGAAAAGGGATATTGCTCTCTACGTTGGGAAGTGCCTGACTTGTGCAAAGGTCAAGGCTGAACACCAAAGACCCTCTGGCTTACTCGAACAACCGCCGATTCCTATGTGGAAGTGGGAAAGTATAGCCATGGACTTCATAACAAAGTTTCCGCACACGTCATCAGGTCACGACAGCATCTGGGTTGTTGTTGACCGTTTTACCAAATCTGCTCACTTTTTGCCAATACGGGAAGACTACAAGGTAGAACAATTAGCCCGAATCTACACCAATGAGATCATTTGTCGACATGGGACGCCTCGCGACATCATCTTTGACCGTGATGCTCGGTTTACCTCGCGACTGTGGGAAACGTTTCAAGCTCCTCTCGGTACTACGCTTAACTTAAGTACCGCATTCCACCCTCAAACCGACGATCAGACTGAAAGAACGATCCGTACTCTTGAAGACATGCTCCGCTCGTGTGTCATAGATTTCGGTGGTAATTGGGATGCATACCTGCCGCTAGTCGAATTCTCGTACAACGATAGTTATCATTCTAACATTCAAATGGCACAATTCGAGGCTTTATACGGAAGAAGATGTCGATCGCCTATTGTGTGACACAAGATCGGTCACTCATAATTAACCGGTCCTGAGCTATTGCAATAAACGACTGACAAAGTCCTCCAAATTCGAGACAACTTGTTGAAAGCTCGAAGTCGACAGAAAAGTTATGCCGATAGACGACGCAAGCCCCTTGAATTTGACGTTGGCAGCTATGTACTCCTAAAGGTATCACCTTGGAAGGGTGTGGTCAGATTCGGCAAGAAAGGGAAACTAGCGCCTCGATATGTTGGACCTTTTAAGATTCTGGAAAGGATCGGAAAAGTCGCCTACAGACTCGAACTACCGGAGGAACTTAGTAACGTCCACCCGACTTTCCATGTGTCAAACCTCCGAAAGTGCCTGGCAGAGCATGATTTAATTGTACCTCTCGATGATATCCAAGTAAATGAAACACTACACTTCGTGGAGAAGCCTGTCGAAATCATGGATCGCCAAACCAAGCAACTCAGACGCTTGCGCATTCCTATTGTGAAAGTCCGATGGGAAGGCAAACGAGGCGCATAGTTCACTTGGGAACTCGAAAGCGACATGAAGGCGAAGTACCCGCAATTGTTTGTTACGGCTTTGGACTAATTTCGAGACGAAATTCCCTCAACTAGGGGAGGCTGTAACACCCCGTGTTTCGAAAGTCAAAGTCAAAGTCAAGATTGTAGTCAAAGGAAGAAAAGATTGCTAATTGTGATCTGACTCTCCTTGCTCAATTCCTGTTTTAACTTCTTTGACTTGTAATTAGTCTATTTTACTTATCGCTTTAGTTGTATTATGTGGAGTATCTATTAATAATCGCATGGTAATCGCTATTAATCGTATGTTTAATCGCTTTATCACTATCGCAATCGCACCCGCAACTCGAATTACGCATTTTGGTTATTGTTATACGTGTGTGTGTGACTTATGTGTTAATTGTGCATGTTTATTTATGTTATGTTGTGGTAATCAATCGAATCGCAATCGAAACTCAATCGCTATCGAATCACAAACGCTAAACGCAGGAAAAGTAGGATGATTGTATGTTAGATATAGTGGTTGAGATTAAAAGTAATTTAACTAGGAACCTCAATCGCTTCGCAATGCGCTACACGCAAATCAAAACGGCAAAACTCGTCGCGTCAAGCACTCGAACCAGGTGCCAGCCGACCTAACGGTCACCCGACCGGGCAGCCACCCGAGTGACCAACCTATTCTCCCCTTTCCACTTTGGGTAACCCTATAAATACCCCATGTCACTTTCATTCTTTCTACTTTTGGCAACTGACGTCTGACCCGTGCTCCTGCTCGCTTTTTCCTTCGATTTCTCGCAATTCCAGTAAGATCTCGTCCTAAATCTTGTACTTCCTTAATCTACACACACTCCTACACCTTTCTATCTTTTGAATCTTAACTTTTAACCGTGAAATCATCAAGATTCAAGGTGTTCTAGGATGACGTCATCATGTGTTCTTGAAGAACTTCATGTTTTGGCCTCAATCCACCAAGAACAACTTGGATCTAACTGATTTCCACTTAAACTAACAAAGATCTTCCATAGATCTAAACATATTCACAATGAAAAGGAGTGAAAGATGGTTTTCCAACTTTATTTCAACTCTTTTACACTCAATGCACTCAAAACCGATAGAATCAAAGCTTGTGCCGACGTACTACCCATTAGTGTGGTTGTGTTGGTTCAAGATCCGTATTCTATCCACGAGATTATCGATTCCGGGTTAACCAAGAACAATCGTCCTGAACAGGTGGACTGACCGAACTTGGGTGGGTCCTGTTCGATCGGGTCATTAGAGCTTAGGATGGGGTTCTGTTGGTTAGCACGATATCAACCCATCTCGATAAAATGACAAACTATCAAAACATCCAAGTGTAAGACGAACAGGTCAACCAGGACGGAGTGTCGTCCGAACGGACAGCCACCCGGACGACCGACCACCCGTACGGCTTACACCTTGGCCCCACTTTTAGTTTTCAAATCAAGCTTCAAGAGTTTTGGAACACCGAACGGATTGCAGTCCAATCGAGTTACCACTCGATCGACCGATCACCCGACTATGTGATGTTTCGAAACTTCAACACTTAAACAATTTTCAACATGTTCAATGCACCAAGGATGTCACCCGACCGAACGACCGTCCGATCGAGTGCCACCCTGCTGTGAACTTGTTCTCACTGAAGTGCCCAACCGAACGGGTTGCCGTCCGATCGAACGACCGTCCGATCGACTGACCTGAAAGGTAGATATATACTTCAACGTTTTCATAATGCTACAACGAAAACTTCAAAAGTCAAGCCATCATACACAAACACATCCTTCTCAAAAGAAGGAACAATCCACTCGAACAGTCATCTGACCGGATGACCGTCCGAACGGACTACCACCCGCACGACTGGCTGTCCGATCGGATTACCATCTGATCGAACTACCATCCGACTCACTTGTACCTTTTTCCGTTTTACGTGTCGCTTATCGTTATGCTATCAATCTGTTCAGGCTAACCCTACTCCCTAGCTCTCCCTTCAATCCATCAATCGCTGTGAGTATACTAGATCCCTTTTTGCTTTACGCACTTTTGGGTGTTACATACGTTACTTATACAAAAATCACATCGAACACACTACGCAATACTTTCAATGCTAACCGTTATCGCATGTATACGTGACTAAATGGATGCTTGTTTGTTATGTTTACACATGGAATGCTGTCTACCTGCCTTAGCAACGGTAGTACTATTAGTTTGGACTTAGCACCCTTTCACTCGGGGGTTGTTAAGGACAATTACCTACATGGCTCACAGTGGTGAGAGTGTATCGCGAACTGCCTTGGGCAATCAACCCGCAGTCATTGGTATCGATAGGTTCATGTCGATAACTTACATGCCTCATTTCACTCTGTGTACGTGCTGGTTATGCGTAACGCTTTCGAACTCTATATGTTATTATCAAACTCGTATGCTCACCTTTACACTATGTGTATTGACTTTTACTTTAACGTATGTGACAGGTGCTTAGGATGCTTATTTGCTTTCTGTGCTGTGAAATCGAGGCTAGGAAAGACCTAGGTCAACAATAAACAATTGTCTGTAATTAGAATCTGAGTTGTCGGAACAGAACAATATGACTAGATCTATCTGTAATAATTGTATTATCATTTATGACATGGTATGGGACATGTTGCTTTAAATATTTGGTAAATATAGTTGTTATGGAAACTTCTGGACAATCTGTTTCGCTCAGTGCCATGCCCCGATGTTTCCGCCATCGGTTGGGGTGTGACAAAGAGGATAGTGAATGTCAATAAATTGCAAGCAAAGTGTATGGGGCCACTGAGGTCTTCGATGAGATCAAGAAACAGGTTGCTGAAATGTCTGTTTTAATGGTTGTTACAGACAAGTATCAAGTAACAGGTCCGAGATCACAGTGTGTTGTGAATGTTAAACATAAAACTTGTGCATGCAGGAAGTGAGATTTGACAGGGATGCCTTGCAAACATGCAGTTGCAGCCATATGGGATATGTCAAGGAATAACATTGATGCTGGCATACCAGAATAGTGGGTTTCTGATGTGTATTGGCTGTCAACATGGAAGAAAGTTTATGAGAATGTGATAGAGCCAATCAATGGGCCGGAGATGTGGACTCCTTCACAGTGTCCAACAACACTCATCCCACCAAAGCATCATATACAAGTTGGAAGGCCAAAGAAGAAACGAAAGAAGGCTTTTGGTGAAAAAGAGCTTGAGTAGGAGTTCAACAAAGGAGGTAAAATGACCAGAAAGGGAACCAACATCAAGTGAGGTAAATGTGGGAACATGGGTCACAATGTCAGGAGCTGCAAAGGACAAGGGGGTGAACAATCCACTGCTTCACAGGAATCACACACTGCCACTCAAGGTGCACCAGTTTACAATCTTTATGAGTGACGGAAGGTTTTTATGGTTTGTAGTATCTATAGTTGTTTGGTTGTTTGTCAAGTTTGTTAAAGACAATGTTTGTTTTCATTTCTACACGTTTGACTATGGTTTATAACTTTAGACTATGTTTGTAAGTTTGTTATGTTGTCATGAAGATGTTTGCATATGGTTTGTAACTTTAGACTATGTTTGCATATGGCTGCTTTATTATGTTCACATTTGTGTTCAAACAGAATTTCGGCGGAAAGTGATTCGATTACATTGCAACATTTAGTATAAATTCCTTAATTTAGTGGTCCAAAATACAACATACAACAAAACAAATCTAGATGCTGCTTTCTACCCTATTTCCAGTGACAATCATTCAAACAAGACCAATCCGAATCAGAACCATGCTTCCCTTCATATGGATCAAAGTACCAATCATCCTCTTCATCCCAATATGTGTAATCCCATGCATGTTCCAGCACTTTAGGGTCATAATCCTTTGTCGGATCTCCGAATATCTTTTCATTATCTGTTTCTTGCTCCAAGTAAGGTCTGAGTATCTCAGAGTCTTGATCCTCAAAGTATACATAACTGTCTGGTTCTTCGGCTGCAACGACGTCTTCATCCTTAGCAATATCTTTCTCATTCTCAACTATATCTTTCTCTTTCTCAGCAATACCTACAGCATTACAAACAGGCTACCAAAACAAACATAAAGTAAGAACTTGAAAAGGGCCATTGCATAAACTTGAAAACTCATAACTCAAATACAATTAGGGTCAAAATACACAAACTAATCCAATTTCTCTACATTTAACTACTTAAGCAAATAAAGTAGAACAATCAAGACCCAAGTAATCCCTAAGTACATCTTCAGTTTGAACACATCGCCATTCTTGTACCGAGCCAACTGGTCTTTGCACTTAGCCAACTCATCCTTATCTTTAATGCTTTGAATTAAAGTAGGCATTACCTCTCGACAAATCGGACATCCCTGTTCTTCACCAATATCAGCCCATCTGAGTAATCCACATCCTCCAACCTATAATCGGACATCATAAGCAACACCACAACTCGTAATAATCATAGAAGTAGTTTCAATAAGCTTAAAACAGAATTCACTTACACATCAAAGATACCATCTTCCAGGATTAGCCTTGGTTTCTGATTGTTTGTAAACTGTTTGCCCTCAACAAGGACAGATAATGTCTGAGGTTTGAGTTTTGGCCATTGTTTCCTTCGATCGAAGCATAGAGGAAGAAGAGCTAGACATGTTCAGCAACAACGATGAATTTAGGGCTTGCAGATTTGGGGGGCGATTGAACAATTGGGGGAGAACGGTTGAACAACGATGGAATTAGGGCAAAATGATTGGGCTATGCTTCTTAAATGAGGAAGACGAAGGGCAAAATGGACATTTCAACATACACTAACGGTAATATTAACGTTGGCTGGACGAAGGGGGTAAAATTGCGACATAATATCAACGTTGGGGGAGGGGGGGGGGGGAATTGCAATTATTTCCATAGAGGGGGTCAGAGTACTAATTGGCCTAAACCCTAGAGGGTAAAATTGCAGTTTACTCTAATTAAAACTAAAGGGATCTGCCAATTGCTCGACTTGCCATTGTGGCTAGTGGGCTAGTGGGAATGTGGTTGATCAAATAATTGAAGGATAAACCGGTTCAAACCGATGGGCCGGGCCGGTTCCGACTTGAAACACGGACCCAAACGTCTACACGGGTTTCTCGAATTACGAATAACAAAGCAACCGCTCCTCCAGGAAGCTTCCAGAAACCGTGTGAATAAGAAATTGAATTTGCTTATAAAACCCTAAGGCGTCTGATTCAAAACTTTCTCATTTTCTCCTTCAACATTCTTTCAAGGGTACGTCAACTCAACTTCGATTTTATTTCATCTGTGTCTTATCCTTTTTTTATTGTATAATTATTTATACATCTAGGGTTTGTCAATCTATTCGCGTGATTTATCTGTTTGTCTGTTGTCATACGATCGTTTACTGGTTACCTTTTCGCCAATTGAATGGAAAAATTGTTGCTTTTTTGGTTCTAGGGTTTTATTGGATGTATCTGTTGATGAATCAGGGTTTCAGGAATTTGAATTTTTATAAAAGATGAAAAAATTGTTGCTTCTTGATTGATTCTAGGGTTTGGTTGGATGTTTTTCTTGATAGATCAAGTTGGAGTTTACTTTGATGCTTAATTTGGGTTTAGGGTTTGTTTTTGGTCAGTTAATATCAGTGATTCATATCGGTCCCCTAGCAAAATATCGCTGTCAAATATCCGCCAGAATATCAGTACCGATATTGACTGATATGACTGATATATCACTGAATTATTAGTGTTAAAATAGCTATATATGTAAATTCTGCATTATATCAAAATTTCCGATATCCCACCGATATCTCACTGAGATAACCTATATCTCAAATATGCTCCTTGACTGATATCCGATATTTTACTGCATTAACTGCATAGTGTTTGGTATTACATCAGTTTCAAGAGAAGAATTAAGCTTTTCTTGCGCGCATGTGTGTGAATTAAGTTTTTTGGGCCATCTGAATTTAGGGTTCAGTTTTACCACATCTGTCTTGACAAGGTTAAGAGTGAACTTTCATTGCTGTGGATTTTCATAGCACTTAGATTGATTGATTTTGGTAGCAATATTTTGTACCTTGTAGTGCCTCTTCAGATTCATTTTCTGCATCGATGTATAATGCCTCTATGGTTATTGGTAGACCGAAGGAATACATGGTAATTGAGGTCTTGATCACTGCTCTGTCGAGTCTATAAGTGAAACTGGTACATATGTATTTGAAATAGTATTAGTGTTTTAAAATTACTGGACATGGGACGATGAGAGATTGTGTAAATTTTGTCATTATCTACTGTTTCATTATTGGATTAACAGTTTTTCTTATTTTCAAATTTTTTGTGGCTTAATATTGATATGATTTTTTTTCAGATTCTTTTATAGATTCGACATTCAAGTTTGGGATTTTGCGTTCTTAAGTAATCTCAAACTTTGGCGTGTTTGCTGTTCAAATAAGGTAAGAGTCCCAAACCAATTCTTGTTTTTCTGTTAAACGTTTTGTATTTTTGGATACATTTTTTTTAAATGCCGACATATTGTGGTTGTGTAATTCAAATTTTTTAGTTTCGTTAATCTTATTTAGCCTAGTATATTTGTACATGTTTTTTATAGTTTTTATAATACTTATGATATTTACTTTTCTTATTCTTTTTTTATTTTTCAAATATTTGATTTTTTTGATAAAGTAACTAACATTGTGTCATTCTCTCTTTGAGATGCACCTCTGGTCATCATCATGCCATAATGCAGGTATTGAGTTGGTTTTTACATCCGAATGGACGCCAAGACGTTTATTCAGTTGGTTGAAGAGAAAAAGAAGCGCGTATTGGCAAAACAAGAAGCCCATTTGAAATGGCAGCAGAAGCTTGAAGCCGCTATTGAAGCCAATGAAAAGAAACAGAAAAGGCGTAAGAGAAGATCCGTGTCATATGATACTACGGACAGTGAAAGTGAAAGCAGCCATGAGGTCAGAAAGTCAAAGAAGAGAAGTCACAAGAAACATAGAAAGCATGATGAAGACGAGAAGAAAGAAAAGAGATCAAAACGCAAACCAAAGAGAAGATCTTCAAGTTCAAGCGATGACAGTGACAGTTCATATGAAAGTGATTTGGAACATCGTAGAAAAAAACGTGTTCATAAGAAACATAGACATCATCATCATCACTCGAGCTCGGGCTCTGATGATTTTGATTCTTCGAGTGATGAGGATGAAGGTGCGTTGAAGAGGAGACACTTGAAACATCATAGCAGACACGTGAAATCGAGGGGTTCAGATTCTTCAAGCGAGGAATATGATGACGATAGGATGAAGAAGAGAAGGCATTCAAGGCATCATCATCATCATCATCACAAACGGCATAGGCGTTCAGACTCGAGTGATTCGGATGATTCTAGCTTTGAAGATGGTGTTAAAAGGCATGGCGTTAAACACCATAAGCATCATCGCAGGTCTAATAGCCATGAATTGAAGTCTGACTCTGATGACAAGGAACACGATCGTCATCACCGCCGCCATAAAGATGACTTTGTTGATCCACATGCTAGGGAGAATGAGCCTGAGTTGAATGGATGTCTTCCTGAAGGTGGTCGTTATATGAGTGTGGATAATGATGAAGCTGAAGAGGGTCAGATTGTTTAGGTTTATTATTGCCATCATTTGAAATGCACCTGTTTTTCAAGACATCTTTGAACTGAGCTTTTACTGGCAATTTGTTGTTCTTGTAACTCATTGACCTTGAATTGTTTCAACTTTCAATTATGTCTTTGATATACATGAGCTATAACTCAGCGCGTGCACACTGCCGGTCATTGGATCTTTTATGTTTTAAAGTTGGCAAAAAGATGCTTTGACAACATTGATAGTTGATGCATTGGCGTATCATGTTCTCTCTTCTGTGAAGTGTGTGTCTGACTCAGACGATGAACCAATGCCAATCTGCATTGCAGAAGCTCTTCCGCGGAATACTCATGATCGCCAAAGAGTTGGTGCAAACCTCCAAATAACCATACAACATAGCCACCAAAATTGGACCTCGGAAGTTCTTCTCGCGGACCCAGAAATTATTTGCTAGGGGTGTGGATAAGGTGTTCAATCATTTTTTCAAGGGGTGCGGTTGAGTTTTTTTGACTAAAACATACACTACTAGTATTAAGCCACTGCGTTGCAGCGGTTGTTACAAAACTGTGTTAGGTAGTAACAATACTATACAATTGTCAGCGACCACTGAAAACCTCGTAAAAACAAAATAAATAAAAAACGGGAAAAAATAATGCCGAGCGAAAACCAGAAGTAAAATCTTTGAATCACGCACGCTTGTTGCTGATTAATTAAGCCGGAACGTAAAACACAGAAAAAAATAACTAAGTCCATCCAGAACCCGAGTGTTGGACGAACTTGTCAAACGCAGAAAAATAAATGTAATACGACGGGCCAGTCAAACGGGAAAAAAAAATACGAAAAAATATTAAACTCCACACGCACGTTGCGGTGCGTTAACTCACAAAATTTAAAACGAAACGAAAAACTTGGGAAAGATGAAAAGTATGGTAGACCAAAATTGAAAATAAAAAAGAGTTGGGTGTCACACCCCAACCGATGGCGGAATCATCGGGGCGCGGCACTGAGCGAAACAGATTGTCCAGAAGTTTCCATAACAACTATCATTACCATTTAATTAAAGCAATACGTCCCATACCGTATCTTAAATAGTCAAACAAGTTATTACAGATAACATCAAAACAAATATTCTGTTCCGACAACTCAGATTTAACATAACTAGTTTATTCGTTGGTTTCTAGACTCCAGTTCCTAGCTTCAAGTTCATCACAGCCCGAGAAGCATATAAACAACCTAGGCACCTGTCACATACGTTAAAATAAAGTCAATACATAAAATGTAAAGGTGAGCATACAAGTTTGGTAATAGCATAATAGAGTTCGAATTTGTTTACGCATAACCAGCACGTACACATAGTGAAATGAAGCACGTTAGTTATCGACATAGATCCATCGATACCAATGACTGCGGGTTGACTGCCCGAGGCAGTTCGCAATACATGATTACCACCGTAATCCATGCAAGTAAAAGATCCTTAACAACCCCCGTGTGAACGGGTGCTGAGTCCAAACTATAGTACTATCGTTGCTAAGGCAGGTAGACAGCATTCCATGTGTAAACATAACAAACAAGCATTCATAAGCCACGTATAACATGCATAAAGGGTTTAGCGTTAAAATAGCTTGAGTAGTGTGATAGTTGTAGTTTGAATATTCGTAACGTATGTAACACCCAAAAGTGCTAAAGCAAAAAGGGTTCGAGTATACTCACAGTGATTATGGATTGAAGGGAGCGCTATTACATCGAGTACGGTTAGCCTGAATAGATTTGATAACGTAACGATAAGTGGCGCGTAAAACAGTACAAAGTGAGAGTGGTCGGGATGGCTGATCGTGCGGGGCAGCTATCCGTGAGAGGAAGTCATCCGTGCGCATGAACTATTCGTGCGGATGGTGATGCGTGCGGATGGTGATCCATCCGGATAAGCTATCCGTGCGTACGAGCTGTCCGTGCGGATGGTAATCCGTGCGGATTAGTTGTGCGTGCGGATGGCTTATCCGTGCGGACAAGTTGTTTGTGTGGATAAACGTTCAAGTGGATTGTTTCTTCCTAAGGATGTGTTTGTGTATGATGGCTTGTGCTTTGGAGTTTTCGTTGTAGCATTTAGAAAACATTTAAGTGTTTCTACCTTTCAAGCCGGTCGCGCGGACAATGGTAATCCGTGCGGACAGTCTGTGCGCGCGGGCAGAGACAATCCGTCCGGATAGCCTGTACGTGCGGACGACTTGGCCGTGCGGATGAACACTGTTTGAATTTGTTTTAAGGCCTTAGTATCTCATGATCCGAAGAGTAATCCATTCAGAGGTCATCCGTCTGGATTGCTCATTCGTCGATACTCAAACCTTGTTTGGAAAGTGGGTCCCAAGGGTAGCTCGTCCGGGTGACAATCCGTTCGGATGACCTGTGCGTGCGGACAGCTAGTCCGTGCGCACAGCTTGTCCGTGCGGACAGCTTGTCCGTGCGGACAACTGGTCCGTGCGGACAGTCTCTGGTCTGATTGTTCCGTTCGTCTACTCTTGGTTTCTGTTGTCGTTTATCGAGACGTTCTGATTACGTGGCAACCACTTGGAGTTGTATTCTCACCCGCACGACTAGGCTGGTCAGGAACCACCCTAACTTGGCCTGTCGGCGACTCAGAACGGTCGTTCCGGTTGACCCCGAAATCAGGTGTCTGATGGGTAAAATCCAGATCTAGGACTAGTGCATCAATATTGACGAGTAGAACACTAGAACCGACCAGATTCGTACCGATTTTTAAGGGTAAAAGAAGGAGAGAACTTAGGTTTATTTCTTTCAACTCTTTTATCCTTAGAAAAAGTCTAGATTTAGGTGAAGTTGTTGTGAAATCTTGTGGAAACCGTTTAGATCTGGGTTATTCTTGGTGGAATGAAGTCAAGCTTGAAGTTCATAAGAACTTCATGATGACGTCACTCAAGAATACCTCAAATCCGGATGATTTCATGGTTAAAAGTGGAGATTTGAAAGATGCAAAGGTGTAGAATTGTGTAGTGATCAAGAATGTACAAGAATTAGTGCAAGATCTTACCTGGATTGAGAGAAATCTGAGAAAAAGTGAAGAATGCGTGCGGTTCGGACGTCACTTGCCAAAAGTGGAAAAGTTGGAGAGTGACCCGTGTATTTATGGGATGCCAAAAAGGGAAAGGGTGAGCCGTGCGGATGGCACGTACCCGGATAGGCTATCCGCGCGGATTGGTCATCCGTGCGGATTGGCAATCCGTGCGGATTGGCAATCCTTGCGGATTGACCATCCGTGCGGATGCCGCCTGCTTTGGTGCGTTCGGTGCGATGTTGCTTCGGTTTCGATTTGCGAGCGATTCGATAGGGTTTCCTAGTCAAATTACTTTCAGTCCCAACTACTTCGTATATGGTTCGACTCGGAATTCGGGTTCGGGTTCGTTTACGTTCGAGTTAGACTTCGAGTTCGATTGAGTTCGCTTGATTATCACATCATAACATAAAATAAGCATGCACAGGTAACACGTAAGGCACACACACACGTATAAACACAAGTAAAATACAAAGTTCGAGTTGCGGTTCGATGTCGATTCGATTAGCATAGCTTGATTAACTTTATCGCATTGTTACTTCCTATCATTCAAAGTCGTAGGTTGATTGAAATACGATTAATATGATTCGATTATTGTAATGAACGACACTTACTCCACATACTATAAATAAAATAAAAACATTTCTACGAGTCAAGTCGCGCGAAATCGGTCGTGGACTTTGACCTTGACTTTGACTTTCACTTGTGAAAACACGGGGTGTTACAGCCTCCCCTTGTTTAGGGAATTTCGTCCCGAAATTAAGCTGAAAGCTGTAACTAGGTCGTGAATCACGTGTGAGAGTTCTTCGTTTGGACCACTGAAAGTTGTCAAATTAATCGATTTTTTTACGGTTAAAAATTGATGATTTTTGGATTGTTATGCGAAGTTGTCTGATCTAAAAGCCTATAAAGTTTCAAATCTTAATTCGAAGCCGTTTGGGAGAAATTTGAATTTTTGTTAGAAAAATGTTGAATGTTGCTGTTGATGTTCACCGTACGGATAACAAATCTGCGTTGACTATCGTTGACTCTCAATCATGCGGAATCCGTGAACGTGTGTGACTAAACACAATCGTAACGGAGTCAAAACCGATCCTACAAGTGGTATCTGAGCAGGTGATCGATTGCGAGGATCAAACACACTCAGATTTGAGCAATTTCTTCATCTTTCATATTCATCACGTTTTTCTCTGAAAATCGCCAAATTAAACACTTCCTTACTGATAAAATTGCTAAAACTGGAATATGATGTGCGAAAACACTTGATCTATAAGCCTACAAAATTTCTTAATTAAACAACTGTGGATACTTTGCCTTCATGTCGCTTTCGAGTTCCCAAGTGAACTCCGCGCCTCGTTTGCCTTCCCACCGGACCTTCACAATAGGAATGCGTGAGCGCCTGAGTTCTTTGGTTTGGCGATCCATGATTTCGACAGGCTTCTCCACGAAGTGTAATGTTTCGTTCACTTGTAGATCATCTAGAGGAACATGTAAGTCGTGGTCGGCGATGCACTTTCGGAGGTTTGACACGTGGAAAGTCGGGTGGACATTGCTAAGTTCCTCCGGTAATTCGAGTCTGTAGGCGACTTTTCCGATCCATTCCAGAATCTTAAAAGGTCCAACATATCGAGGCGCGAGTTTTCCCTTTTTGCCGAATCGGACTACACCCTTCCAAGGTGATACCTTTAGGAGTACGTAGTCACCAACGCCATATTCACGGGGCTTGCGCTTTTTATCGGTGTAAACTTTCTGTCGATCCCGAGCTTTCGCGAGGTTGTCTCGAATTTGGAAAATTTTGTCTGTCGTCTCTTGTAGCAGCTCCGGACCGGTTAGTTGCGAGTGACCGATCTCGTGCCACACAATAGGCGATCGACATTTTCTTCCGTATAAGGCCTCGAAGGGTGCCATCTGGATGCTAGCCTGGTAGCTGTTATTATACGAGAACTCGACTAACGGAAGGTGTCTATCCCAATTACCACCGAAGTCTAGAACGCACGAACGGAGCATGTCTTCAAGAGTACGGATCGTTCTTTCAGTCTGACCGTCGGTTTGTGGGTGGAACGCGGTACTTAGATTAAGCGTTGTACCGAGTGCCGTTTGGAATGTTTCCCACAATCATGAAGTAAACCGAGCATCACGATCAGAGATGATGTCACGAGGCGTCCCATGTCGACAAATGATCTCGTCGGTGTAGATTCGGGCTAATCGTTCCACCTTGTAGTCTTCTCGTATCGGCAGAAAGTGAGCGGATTTTGTCAGACGATCAATAACAACCCAAATGCTGTCATGACCTGATGACGTGGTTGGAAGCTTGGTTACGAAATCCATAGCTATGCTCTCCCACTTCCACATGGGAATTGGTGGTTGTTCGAGCAAGCCAGAGGGTCTTTGATGTTCAGCCTTGACTCTAGCAAAGGTTAGGCATTTTCCGACGTAGAGAGCGATATCTCGTTTCATACCCGGCCACCAGTACCTATAGCGAAGGTCATGGTACATTTTGTCAGCACCGGGATGGATAGAGTATCGGGATTTGTGGGCTTCATCCATGATAATCTGTCGCAGGTTGGTTCGCTTGGGAATCCAAATTCGGTCTAAGAAGTGGAATATCCCATTCGATTTGCTCACAAGCTGGGCTCCATCGTGGTAGATTCTTTCTTTCTTCAAGGTGCGTTCGTTGAAACATGCATGTTGGGCGTCGCGAATGAGAGCTTCGAGGTTGTGCTGGGCTTGAACATTACGAGTGCTAAGCAGATAGCTCCGTATGCTAAGTGCGTCGGCAACAACATTTGCCTTGCCTGGGTGATAACGAATCTCACAGTCGTAATCGTTGAGAAGTTCTTGATGTCTGTCATTATGGACATGCAAAAACCGAAATAAACTAGTAGCTAGAGTAAGTCGGATATCGAACCAGAGGAGGATTGTGGAAAGTGTGTAATGTTAAGTATTTATTAACAACTATAAAAAAATAAACTGATAATTGTTTGATTTGTGGATTAACTAAAAATTACAAACTAAATGTGAGATTTAAATCAATAGAAAGAACAATGGTTCCTCCAGATTTCAGGTTTTATAGCTAGATTCAATTATGTGTTTAATCGAAACACTCACATAGACATAAGTGTTTAACCTAATTCATCAATTGTGATAACCAACGACTAAGTACTCTGGTCAATACATAACCGGAGGTTATCGAATGATTATCAATTACAATTACAAACCCTAACCCCATGTCAAATATATCCCAATTACTAGAACTCTCGGGAACTGAATGCTTAGAAATTAAGGTTTAAATAAATGCAATTGTCTACAATCAATAAATCAAATCAAAGTGAAAAGCATCGAATGCTTAGATCACCGAGTTATACGATTGTCACAAACACATAAAATTATCCAACTTACAAAACCCTCCATCCGGAGGAAACCATAAAAGACTAGCCGCTCATGTCGGTTGATCTTCGTCTTCTGTCGGATGTGTCCGATGATGAAATTGATGTCTTTATATTATTATATTTGGTGCCCTTTTCCAATCTGCCGTCGAGATATGTGATGATGATGTTGCCGCCCCAATCAAGCCCACATTTAATCGGCCCACTGTCAAAGATACCGGCCCACATGTGCATATGTCTTCTAAACCGTGGGCCCCCAAAAACCCTTCACATTTTCCTTTATGTCTGCTCCCAATAAATCTTCTCTTAATTCACATGTGTGCGTGTGTATATGAGGATCATGATGTGATGATTATGTTTTAAGATTGCCTTCAATGTCACGTGATTCCTCTCCAATGTTAGCGCCACCATATGCATATGTCAGCCCCCATGTATTAGGTTTTTAACCTTTTAATAATTTCCAAAGTCAACATGCAATCCTTTCTAAGCCGTAAGTTACAGCACAAAACGTAAGTTACGTTTTGTATCTTCTGTCAAAATCACGGCCCCACCAATTTCTTCAATTTCATCTTTCATTTAATTACCAATCACCCCTTGGTCTTCATTGTTTCATAATTCGCTCACACACAAACTATGTATCAACTTTCAAATCATTACTTCCAAGTCCCTAAAATTCACTTCAGCACATATTTCGCACATTTGAGTTATCTTTCGACCCGAACAACTCTCGTTTAACGTGATATCTCTTTAATAACCATCCGTGCTTGCCCCGTTTCATCACTAAACTCTCTAACTTCTCCATATTACGCGTTTTACATGTGAAACCACAAACGCTCGTAGACATCACATTCGACACATGGTAACGTGTTAGAAATTCTTTTGATGGCATTTTAACTTAAAGGGTTTCCATTATTTTATTTTATCACACGAGCTACGAGACAGATGATTAAACGAAATAATGTTTGGCATCGGAAAAGAAATCCCTGATAAAGAAATCTAGACACAGATACTTGTGCTTTATTCCTATTTGACTTTTGGAATTCTTTATAGATATAACTATCTATATAATCATATATTTCACATACCCTTCATAAAGTCAATGTATTTAACATATTCATATTTTCAAAAACCAGTCAAATATTTGGTCAAGATACTATTTAGGAAATTTTGTCATTTGTTTGACATGTTATATACCCCGTCTTATCCGATTCGCGCCGGAGCGGTAATCTCATTATATCCGGACAAACTGGAGAGTCTGCTATACCATACCCAGTCTTGCCGGAGAAAATTTTCTATTTCCCATAAATAGTATCTTTTCAAAAGTGACTCTTTTATTAGGGCTTTTATCCAGAACCAAAGAAAATTGTATTTCTCGTAACATATCTTATGCTAGCCCAAGTAATATCAATAAGCAATAATTACTATTAATTCTTTCTTATTTATCATATCTTGCAATATTCTAATTACCATTCTTATGGTATATAAAAACCCATCATACTTTATTTACACCAGTACTTAGCTTATCTCGAAGCTTATACTAAGGCATCTTTTCTTAAGTTCAAGTCTAAATGCTATCATGTGTGCTACCAGTAAATAGCAATCTCCTAACTCTTTTATACAAACTTAGGTATTATTGTCACAACACCTAAAGGCTTAAATCAGTGGCTCTGATACCACCTTCTGTCACGACCCCCGACCCACCCTGGACGGAATCGGGAGCCGCGAACAGCCCAGTGGTACCGGTGATTATTTTGAAAACGTTGCAGCGGAAATTTCATCAGGACCGTGAGTTAGGAAAAATATCAGAGTTTAGAAACACCGGATTTTATTTATTAAATAGATGGGATAAACCCATGTTTTACAATGGTAGCTTTAATAAAGATAAATTTTGAATACATAAAATAATATTTCTTAATTTGATTTAATTAATAAAATAAGCCACTTCTTGATGCCTTTCAGTGCCGTATCCATCTCTTACTTCAATCTACTGTAATTACCTGAAACGCGTTTTAAAAAGGTTTTGTCAGCGGGAAATACTGAGTGAGTTCATTCATTTTGCTAAAACGACACATTTGTTATAATTTACAGTATTAAGGAAGATTACAATGTTTCTGATATCAAACCAATTACCCACAGTATTTGTCACTCGAATCTTTACGGTGACTGTGGTCATATCACCATTGGCTGCCCCAATGAATGACGAATATCACTAAATTTAGGTTCGCCCACCTAAAGTGATAAAAATGTAATACTGTGCACAATACCCCACATACCGGCTGTAATTTGGTGATTACATAAACTTAATCACTGTAATTATAACTTTGAAAATATTTTAATAATTTATAAAGCAATTTGATAAAAAGAGAATGACTCACAAATAATCATGCAGATTCATACGGACAGAATTTAGTCTACAGATAAGCCTTGATATATTGCAGATTTATACAGGCAGGGCTTAGCCTATTGATTTTGCCTTGTAACCTAGTGCATACGAACTAGGTAGGTAACTTAATACAATAATTACGATAACTCACGAGATCAAATTCTCACAATGAACGATAAAGTGCAATACTTCATCCATCGAATTAACGATGATCCGTCAAATTAATGACGAACGACAAAGTATAATACTTCATCCATCGAATTAACGATGATCCGTCAAATTAATGACGAATGATAAAGTATAACCCTAGTGTGGGCGGCACTTAAATATCCATTGGATATATTGATCGGTCGAAAAATGAATCGTAATAGCGATTAAGTTAATACCCTGTATCGTAGCAGCACCCCGATAACTTAATTTCTAATTTTGAGCAGTGAGGATTCGTTTTTGAAAGAAACTTTAGAAAAATAGAAAAGGAAGGAGTGTGAAATATTTTTGGAAAGTTTCATACTGTGGTATTTATAGTAATTTGATTCAAGACCCTTTGAGCTAAGGTTCATACACGTACACACCTGCCATTAATATATATGAACACATCACTTTTTCAAATTCTATTTTATTTGGGGTTAGGACACGTCCACCATATACATCCTTATCCATTTTGATTTCAAATATTTTAGTTTCATTTATTTTAATATTATTCATTATTTGTTTTTCATTTTCTTTTTCTTTTTCTTTTTCTATTCTCATGTTTCACGAAAACATTTAACAAATGTTTTTAAATTTTGATTATTTTAATATTTATAATTAATTTAACAGCTTCACTTATTTGGTGCTTATAAAATATGATTTTTTTTATAAAACAATAAATATATTATTAGAACGAGTATATTTTTGTCTATATTTGGGTCTAAGTTTTATTAAAAATAGAGTAGGTTCAAAATACAATATATGTTTATAATTTAATTATTATACGGTTCCTAGGCCCGTCTAGGAACTTCATATTTCTAACAGTCGACTTACCCGTAATATACCTGTCTAATACTATAAATTTTTATAGACTTTTATTTTATTAGAAAGGTCACCCATATACAGGCCAATTAATTTAGAATAATATTTCAACCAACTATATAAAATAGCGTTTAAAACTATTTGGGTTGAATATTTATATTTAAAAATAAACTAGTTACTAGTGGTTAATAAATTTAACCAAACCTATAATTCTTATATAAAAATAGGGATGTTACATTCTCCCCACCTTGTTTTAAATCTCGTCCTCGAGATTTGGGTTATGATATTTCTTTTAGACTTATGTCACATTTTAGTTAATAAAAACAATATTTAAGGTAGATGATATAGAATCAAAATATCAAATTTTGTGAATACGAGTTGTAAAATAGGTAGGACTCAACGGTTCAACTGAATTAGTTCAAGAAATAGATAACAAATGAATGAGATGAAATGATATAATTTTTAAAGTGACTAGGTTCAAGTCAAAAGATATATATGATCAATAGATATTTTAAAATGAATGTGAAAGACTTCTAGAATTAATAAAATTCTTTGTCAAAAGAAAGCTTACTTTGATTGGCAATTGAGGAAGATTTAGAATTTACAGGCTTGAATGAAATAGAAGTATGAAAAATGATTTGTCAAATATTTATAAGAAAATCAAAGTGTTGAGATGAGTGAATTGCAGGGATACACCAAAAGACAATAAAGTTAGTGTATCTTTATTTTAGAGTTCGTATCTTAAGTGATGATCGTGAGATAATAAATTACGTCTAGATGATCGCGAAATCCTATAATATCGTTATAACTATATTTAGATATGTTAAACTCTTATTTAGTATTTTAAATTTCCGGTCACCATTATGTATAAATTTTGATATGATATACATATACATGATTTATACTGTATATTCACATATATTACACTGTATATTCGATTTTTCTTATATATATATAGTTATCACAGTATAATTTAGCAGTTATAAATAATCTTTCTTATATATAAAAATATATATATATTTATATATAGAGAAAAATTTACTTTATATCAAATATTTTTATAAAGAAAATTTATATAGGATTATATATATCGATTTTTATGAATATATGAAGATATATTTATGTGATAAAATTCCATATAGATATGGAGTCTACGTTTCATAAGAATTTTTTTTTTTTTTTTAACTAGTCATTATCATGGTTAGATATTGGTTAGTGCTGCCTTGTTTAAGCATAGGTGGCCAGTCCATGCCTAACTAAGGCTAGGTTATCCAATATTTGCCCTTGACAATAACCCTAGTATTTTAAAATAATACTAACACTATTATTATTTAATATTTTCTTACTAATAATAAAACTGATATTAGTATTACATAACTAAACATACACTTAAATGGAAAAATTTCTAATAAAAATGGTGAAACCAGCCGTCCCCAGGATCGAACCTGGGTCTAGGCCACACCCTTTCGCGCGCCTAGCCAACCGAGCTAAGTGCCTAGTTTGTGAAAAATTCTATTTTGGTTAAATATAAGCACATGTACAATAAATTCTGTACTTCTTATTATAAGTCACATACTTATCCTCCTTATGTTGACTAATAATATAGTAATACTATTAGGTAATCACTTATGTAAGTTTATATATAAAATAAATTTTATATAATGTTTTTCGATTGAAGATGTTAAAATAATAATTTATCATGAAAGGCTAGATTGATGTTGTAAAAATCATTTAAGAGATACATTAAAATACGACAAGAATTTGTGTATCATTATCTTAATACATGATTTGTGTTAAGATAACTTTTATAAATATCCGTATATGATATATATATAAATGAGATTAGTGCAAGTTTTAAATTTTATGAAAACGTTAGTACAAGGTGACCGTGATCAAAGAAATGATTTAGTGAAGTCGAAGACCAAATAAGCATTTTATAGTTCTAGAGAATTGAAGTGTTTGTTGGGATTATGTTGAATATGATAGCTTTAATCCATCATATGGGAATTTGAAATGAATATGTAATGCGAACAAGGTCAAGCAATTGAACTTGGTTTAATCACAACGAGTTCATGTATTAATAAGAAAGTTCGGACATGGTTACAGCAAAATCATGTATGCCAAAGAAAATTGAGTTTCTCAAGAAATTTATTGACTCAATATAAAAGGGTCATTGTTTTGCATTACTGCGGTATACAGTGCCAAAAAAAATCGAGTATAGCGAATTGATATTTGAGTTTGGATAAAACAACAAATTAGAATGAAGTCCTCCAGTTGGTTTCATAAATCAAATGAACCATATGTGCAACAAATAGTGCATGTGTAACGTATGGATTTATCAAGAAATGAAATAGATCAATATTTGTCACCATGAAAGAAATACTCATGGTATGACGACCTTTAGGGAAAGTAAAAACACGAAAGTCAATTCTTTATATGCAGAAGTCAGAAAAAAAAATTTTATCTGAAAATTTTGTATGATAATCGTTATTAAGTGATATTACCAAGGAATATCAAATAAAATGAAACAGGGAATTTGCAAAGTATGTAACTCCTTTTGCAGTGATAATAATTATGACTTTGATTAGACTGTGCACTGATGATTGTGAAATATTGTTTCAAAGTACCTCAGCGATATTCATTTTGTAGGATCATGTGGCAAAGTGCTCCTTTTTGACTAGTAGCTTTTCCACTAACGGGATTAGCCTTGTTGCCATTGTGCCCAATTATATTTTTCAAAGGTCTTGCCTTTAGAAGTCGTGTGTGACATACTTTAACGTCTGTGGACGTAAAATTTAAGTTTCATGTGTTTTCTTGTGTACTAGCACAACTTTACATGGTTCTTACTTGCGTTAATAGTTTATGGTAACGTGTTAGAAATTCTTTTGATGGCATTTTAACTTAAAGGGTTTCCATTATTTTATTTTATCACACGAGCTACGAGACAGATGATTAAACGAAATAATGTTTGGCATCGGAAAAGAAATCCCTGATAAAGAAATCTAGACACAGATACTTGTGCTTTATTCCTATTTGACTTTTGGAATTCTTTATAGATATAACTATCTATATAATCATATATTTCACATACCCTTCATAAAGTCAATGTATTTAACATATTCATATTTTCAAAAACCAGTCAAATATTTGGTCAAGATACTATTTAGGAAATTTTGTCATTTGTTTGACATGTTATATACCCCGTCTTATCCGATTCGCGCCGGAGCGGTAATCTCATTATATCCGGACAAACTGGAGAGTCTGCTATACCATACCCAGTCTTGCCGGAGAAAATTTTCTATTTCCCATAAATAGTATCTTTTCAAAAGTGACTCTTTTATTAGGGCTTTTATCCAGAACCAAAGAAAATTGTATTTCTCGTAACATATCTTATTCTAGCCCAAGTAATATCAATAAGCAATAATTACTATTAATTCTTTCTTATTTATCATATCTTGCAATATTCTAATTACCATTCTTATGGTATATAAAAACCCATCATACTTTATTTACACCAGTACTTAGCTTATCTCGAAGCTTATACTAAGGCATCTTTTCTTAAGTTCAAGTCTAAATGCTATCATGTGTGCTACCTGTAACACCCCAAGAAAACCAGTAATCTTCGCAAACCTGCTCGGGGAGCCGCGATACGATACAGGTAAACAACCTCACACTACTAGCTTCCTCAGTAACTGCATGCTAAATTTCGGGACGAAATTTCTTTTAAGTTGGGGATAATGTGACAACTCGAATTTCCGACTTTCTTTATTTCGCATTTAATGCACGTTGACTTTGACTATTTAGTTGTGATATGATAAAACCTAGTGTGTTTGCATGGTTATGTGTGATTGTATATCATGTGTACTGTTTGTAGAACTTAAACTGTTAAGAACCCGACGAAACACAAGGCTGTTTCGCCATAACCCATTCCGACGAAACAGGCTGTTTCGCCATGAACACCCCGACGAAACAGAAGTCTGTTTCGCCGGCCCAGTAATTCACGAAGCCCAGTTCGGGCCCAGCTTGTTATTTCGGGTTTTAAAACGTGTAACAGCCTCAGTTTCACACATTTTATCATAACAATCGAAACCCTAGAGCCCTTCTCTCCTGTGTGACGGCAGTTGGAGCTTCTCAAAGATATCCTTAGCGATCGATTCGTATTCCTCTTATCTCGGTTAGTCGTGTGTATGTTAATCGGTTTCTTGATTCTGTACCATCTCGATTCATGTTTGTGTAAATGATTGATGCGTGTTATTGCTGCGATTCTAGTATGACGGTGATATAGATTTCGATTATGTATGATGTAGTAGGATTTATATAAAATGGTATGAGAAATTTAATACAATCGAGTGCTCGGTTCTGGATATTGTTATTATGCTCTGATTATGAATCCAAGTTAGTATCTTGATAGGGTACAATGATATGATGTTGTATGTTGATATGTTATACACATAAACTAGGGTTTATGCTAGACAATGACTCTGGGATGATTGATTTATGATGATTCGATATGCACATTGACCTTCGTATGATTTCTGTTATTGATGACGGCTGCTAGAAGGATTAGGGTTTATGTGTTATTCGCATCTGCTGTAACTGATGTCTGCGAAACAGACATCCGACGAAACAGGACTCCCGGCGAAACAGAATGTGTTTCGCCAAGAGTCATCGACGAATTAGAATCCTGTTTCGCCAAACAAGGCCACGACGAAACAGAATGTGTTTCGTCAATTTGTGTTTCGCCGAAAGTGTGTTTCGCCAACTTATGTGTTTCGCCATTATGTGTGTTTCGCCGAATAGCTGATCTGTGCAGGAACTTGGGTTAATTCTGTTAAGCATTAACTGGAATATTTAACTGCTGTTAAGTGTAACCATCTTGTATATGATTGTGATTAAGTGCTACATGTTTATACGTGAACAAATTGAACACAAACTGATTTCACATACGTGCCTACTTTAGGACGCGATTGATTACTTGTGAGCATACACTAAGCATACCGAGCAAACCAAGGTGAGTTCACACTCTTACCAAGGCATGGGATTCCCCGGTGGGTTGGGAATGGGATTGAATGATTACTTGTACTTACATCATTACTAGACTACTTACCACGGTCCTCGGATTGGGAAGGATGCCTGTGCCAAACTCTACGTAAAGCCTACGTACTGTCCTCGATTTGGGAAGGACACTAGTGTTTAAACCTACGTAAAGCCTACGTACTGTCCTCGGATTGGGAAGGACACCAGCACTAAACCTACGTAAAACCTACGTACTACCGTCCTCGGATTGGGAAGGACGCCAGCGCTAAACCTACGTACTCGTTACGTACTGTCCTCGGTTGGGAAGGGCACTTACGTAAAACCTACGTAAACTTATACTTACTACTATCCTCGGATTGGGAAGGATACTTATGGATAAAACTAGTCTAGTAACTTACAACATGGGAAGCCCCCACTAATTGAACTTACAACATGGGAAGCCCCCACTAATTGAACTTACAACATGGGAAGCCCCCACTAATTGAACTTACAACATGGGAAGCCCCCACTAATTGAACTTACAACATGGGAAGCCCCCACTAATTGAACTTACAACATGGGAAGCCCCCACTAATTGAACTTACAACATGGGAAGCCCCCACTAATTGAACTTACAACATGGGAAGCCCCCACTAATTGAACTTACAACATGGGAAGCCCCCACTAATTGAACTTACAACATGGGAAGCCCCCACCAATAGAACGTACTATCGGCCCAGTAGAGCCACATGTTACATACGAACTTACTATTACGCATTTACTTTCTGTGAACTCGCTCAACTAGTTGTTGATCCTCTGTTACATGCCTTGCAGGTCGTTAGATACATGGAGCTTGCACAGGAAGGAGCAGGTCGTTGTGGGATACGGATCGTAGACGATATTTGAACTTATAACTTATTTTGGGTTTTCATTATTATGCTTCCGCTACTTAAACAATGTTTGGTTATGAACATCAGTCATGTCAAGATGAATTACCTTTTCCTACTTTTACACTTAAATACTATGTTTGATATGATTGATGGCTTGATCCTGGTCAGTCACGCCTCCAAGCGTTGAGACTCCGCGGGTGGATTTTGGGGGTGTGACAGATTGGTATCAGAGCCATTGGTTATAGAGAACTCGGTTTTAATAAGGGGAAAACGATTTTGTTAAAACCAGACTATAACCAGAACAGTGCTCAACGATCCACAACGATGCTTCGCTCCACGTGCAAGGCTCAACATCATAGGTACTACTATTCATGTTACCTTACATACTTGATAGAATTACATAGAACTTTGCTCGTGGTATGCTCAGATTACAGAACCTACTATATGTTATTGCTTGAGATTACTTGTGTGCTCACTCTCTTCGCACTATTCGCGACCCTCTCACCCACATGTTCTCCTTGATGTCGAGATCATGAGTGGACGCGTTAACCCAACTCAAGCCCAGTTGGCGGCTTCGATCACTGAACAAGTTACTGCAGCACTCGCAGCTGGCCAGGCAGGAGGTGTAACCTGCCATCACCACTTACTCTAGGATCTTTAGATCCTACTCTCGTAACTCAACACTTGTGCATAATTTTGATTACTCTTACGCACACGACAAGTCAACATGCTCAGCCACCTGTATGCACATACAAGACTTTTATGGACTGTCGTCCTACTACTTTCAGTGACACTGAAGGAGCTGTTCTACTCCCCCATTAGTTCGAGGAACTCGAATCGGTCTTCGAGTGTGTGAATGACCCGAGGCTCGTAAGGTGAAATATGCCACTGATATTCTCGAAGGCACTGCGCAAACTTGGTGGAACGCGCAAGTTACGACACTGGGGCTGGCGGCTGCTATGCCACCCCATGGAATGATTTTAAGGAACCTATCAAACGTGAATACAATAGTTATGATGCCATCCACAAGTTGGAAGTGGAGTCCTTTAACATGAAGATGACGGGGTCAGAGATAGAAGCGTGCACGATAACGATCCAACAAACTGACAATTTTGTGTCCAACTATGGTGGATCCTCCCATAAAGAGCTTTGAGCTGTACCTCAAAGGCTTAGTACCAGGAATTCAAAACCATGTGAAGACGGCTAAACTTGCTACTATTCAAGATGTTACCCATCTTGCTCATCGTCTCACAAACCAGGCAGTGGGACAGAACAAGCTGCCTCAACATATCAGCGATACTACTACCACTACTACTTCAACTACTTCTGCTACCCACAGTAACAATGGATGAAAGTGGGATGGAACCTCTAGCAAGGGTTCGACTACGATTCCGTCCCAGGCACAGCAGTGAAAGGTCGATGACAACTAAAGTCCTGATCTGCAACGTTTGGTATTCAAGGGCAGGGAGGATACAAGGGAAACCACCCTAAGCGCAAACGATGTAACCTGCACCACAGCGGGCAGGGCAAACGCAATCATTGTCAAAAAAATGCAACAAGCTTGGTCATGGAACCAAAGAGGGTAGAAACTCACGTCCTGCAAACCAGAACCAACAACAACAGCCACAAGATCTATAGAATCGGCGACAACAGCATGGTAACAAGGGATGTTATCAGATGGTGCTGAAAGTCACTTCAAAAGACACTGCCCACGGTTGAACCAGAACCAGAATCAGAACCACAACCAAGGAAACGGGAACTAGCGAAGACAACAACGGGGATAATAACGACGGCAATGGTGCCAGGGGTCGAGTGTTCGTGATTGGTCAGGGTGATACTAGGAATGACCCCAGCGTTGCGATAGTTTCGACATCGTCATTAGTATGGACTGGTTATCCCAACAACAAGCAGAGATCCTATGCAAGGAGAAGATCATCCGCATTCCTCGTGCTGGTTAAGAACCTTTAGTAACTCATAGTAACAAGCTCCTGGAGCAGCACCCATAGCTCGAGCACCTTATCGTTTAGCTCCAAATGAACTGGAAGAACTGTCTAAGCAATTGCAAGAACTTTTGGAAAAGGGTATCATACGTCCTAGCTCTTCGCCCTGGGGAGCCCCAGTACTATTTGTAAAGAAGAAGGATGGTACCTTCCGCATGGGTATAGACTACCGCGAACTGAACAAGGTGACTGTGAAGAATCGCTATCCTCTTCCACGCATCGACGATTTATTCGACCAGTTGCAAGGGTCGAGCTATTACTCGAAGATTGATCTAAGGTCGGGATACCATCAACTGAGAGTCCGGGATGAGGACGTCTCCAAAACAGCTTTCAGAACACGCTACGACCATTACGAGTTTTTGGTCATGCCTTTCGGGCTAACGAACGCGCCTGCAGTTTTCATGGATCTTATGAACAGGGTGTGCAAACCTTATCTTGACAAGTTCGTCATTGTTTTCATCGATGACATTCTGATCTACTCGAAGAGTCAGGAGGAACACGAGCATCACTTACGACTTATTTTGGAACTTCTTCGAACGGAACAGCTATACGCCAAGTTTTCCAAATGTGACTTCTGGCTTCGTGAAGTCCATTTCCTAGGCCACGTGGTAAACCAGGATGGGATTCATGTTGATCCATCCAAGGTAGATTCGATCAAGAACTGGCCTGCACCTCGTACACCAACAGAAATACGCCAATTTTTGGGTCTGGCGGGATACTACAGAAGGTTCATCAAAGACTTCTCAAAAATTGCACAGCCGCTTACACTATTGACACAGAAAGGTGTTGTTTATCGTTGGGGTAATACACAGGAAACAGCGTTTCAGCACTTAAAGGATAGACTTTGTAGCGCACCTATCCTCTCATTGCCTGAAGGCACCGATGATTTCGTAGTCTACTGCGACGCATCAATCCAAGGTCTTGGATGTGTGCTGATGCAACGGGATAAAGTTATTGCTTACGCGTCGCGCCAACTTAAGATTCACGAACGGAATTACACAACACATGACTTAGAGCTGGGAGCTGTTGTTTTTGCGCTCAAGATATGGTGACATTACATGTACGGTACTAAGTGCACTATATACACTGATCACAGAAGCCTCGAACATATCTTCAAACAGAAGGAACTGAATATGCGACAACGACGATGGGTCGAATTACTGAACGACTACGAATGTGCTATAAAGTACCATCCAGGCAAAGCCAATGTTGTGGCTGACGCCCTCAGTCGAAAGGACACCGCGCCAAAGCGCGTGCGAGCTTTACAACTCACTATACAGTCTAGTCTCCCTTCCCAGATACGAAATGCTCAGGTAGAAGCATTGAAACCAGACAACGTCAGGGCTGAAGCCCTATGCGGCTCAAGGCAACGCTTAGAACAGAAGGAAGATGGTGCTTCCTACGTCACAGGACGCATTTGGGTCCCACACTATGGTAACTTACGCGAGCTTGTAAGGGATGAAGCTCATAAGTCTCGCTACTCGGTACATCCAGGTTCGGATAAGATGTACCATGACCTCAGAACTACATATTGGTGGCCTAGCATGAAGGCCCACATAGCAACTTACGTTAGCAAGTGTTTGACTTGTGCGAGAGTCAAAGCAGAATATCAGAAACCATCAGGTCCACTCCAGCAACCTGAGATACCACAATGGAAATGGGAGCAAATTTCCATGGATTTTGTTACTGGCCTGCCTAGATCTCAGCGCGGAAATGATACTATTTGGGTGATCGTGGATCGACTCACAAAGTCTGCTCACTTCTTGGCTATCAAGGAAACGGATAAGTTCTCCACTCTAGCAGACGTATACCTTAAAGAAGTTGTCTCGAGGCACGGGGTGCCCACATCTATCATCTCTGATCGCGACGCACGTTTTACTTCAGAACTGTGGCAAGCAATGCATAAATCTTTTGGCTCTTGTTTAGACATGAGCACAGCTTATCACCCTCAGACAGATGGGCAGTCTGAGCGCACTATTCAAACTCTAGAAGACATGCTTCGGGCGTGCGAAATTGACCTTGGCAATGGTTGGGAGAAACATCTGCCACTCGTGGAATTTTATTACAATAACAGCTACCACACCAGCATTAAGGCTGCACCATTCGAGGCATTGTACGGGCGTAAATGCCGGTCACCTCTCTGTTGGGCAGAGGTGGGAGATAGTCAAATCACAGGTCCAGAAATGGTAGTCGATACTACAGAAAAGATTGCACAAATACGACAACGCATGGCGGCAGCACGCGACCGTCAGAAAGCATACGCTGATTTAGACAGGAAACTACTCGAATTCCAGGTTGGGGATCGAGCGCTACTTAAAGTTTCACCCTGGAAGGGTGTGGTTCGTTTTGGCAAACGCGGCAAACTAAATCCACGATATGTTGGACCTTTCGAGGTTATTGAGAAAATAGGCAAAGTGGCCTACAGATTGAACTTACCACCTGAACTCAGTGCAGTTCACAACGTCTTTCACGTGTCGAATCTGAAGAAGTGTACGTCAGATGAGACCCACATAGTTCCCTTAAAGGAACTCACTATCGACGAGCGGTTGCACTTCGTCGAGGAACCTGTTGAAATCACGGACCGGGATGTTAAGGTCCTCAAGAACACGAGAATCCCTCTTGTACGAGTTCGTTGGAACTCCCGCCGCGGCCCAGAGTTCACCTGGGAGCGTAAAGATCAAATGGAACTCAAATATCCCCAGTTATTCGGAAACCAATGCAACTACTACTGAGGCTGAAGCTACCAATACAGAATTTCGGGACGAAATTCCAAATCAACGGGGGGATAATGTAACACCCCAAGAAAACCAGTAATCTTCGCAAACCTGCTCGGGGAGCCGCGATACGATACAGGTAAACAACCTCACACTACTAGCTTCCTCAGTAACTGCATGCTAAATTTCGGGACGAAATTTCTTTTAAGTTGGGGATAATGTGACAACTCGAATTTCCGACTTTCTTTATTTCGCATTTAATGCACGTTGACTTTGACTATTTAGTTGTGATATGATAAAACCTAGTGTGTTTGCATGGTTATGTGTGATTGTATATCATGTGTACTGTTTGTAGAACTTAAACTGTTAAGAACCCGACGAAACACAAGGCTGTTTCGCCATAACCCATTCCGACGAAACAGGCTGTTTCGCCATGAACACCCCGACGAAACAGAAGTCTGTTTCGCCGGCCCAGTAATTCACGAAGCCCAGTTCGGGCCCAGCTTGTTATTTCGGGTTTTAAAACGTGTAACAGCCTCAGTTTCACACATTTTATCATAACAATCGAAACCCTAGAGCCCTTCTCTCCTGTGTGACGGCAGTTGGAGCTTCTCGAAGATATCCTTAGCGATTGATTCGTATTCCTCTTATCTCGGTTAGTCGTGTGTATGTTAATCGGTTTCTTGATTCTGTACCATCTCGATTCATGTTTGTGTAAATGATTGATGCGTGTTATTGCTGCGATTCTAGTATGACGGTGATATAGATTTCGATTATGTATGATGTAGTAGGATTTATATAAAATGGTATGAGAAATTTAATACAATCGAGTGCTCGGTTCTGGATATTGTTATTATGCTCTGATTATGAATCCAAGTTAGTATCTTGATAGGGTACAATGATATGATGTTGTATGTTGATATGTTATACACATAAACTAGGGTTTATGCTAGACAATGACTCTGGGATGATTGATTTATGATGATTCGATATGCACATTGACCTTCGTATGATTTCTGTTATTGATGACGGCTGCTAGAAGGATTAGGGTTTATGTGTTATTCGCATCTGCTGTAACTGATGTCTGCGAAACAGACATCCGACGAAACAGGACTCCCGGCGAAACAGAATGTGTTTCGCCAAGAGTCATCGACGAATTAGAATCCTGTTTCGCCAAACAAGGCCACGACGAAACAGAATGTGTTTCGTCAATTTGTGTTTCGCCGAAAGTGTGTTTCGCCAACTTATGTGTTTCGCCATTATGTGTGTTTCGCCGAATAGCTGATCTGTGCAGGAACTTGGGTTAATTCTGTTAAGCATTAACTGGAATATTTAACTGCTGTTAAGTGTAACCATCTTGTATATGATTGTGATTAAGTGCTACATGTTTATACGTGAACAAATTGAACACAAACTGATTTCACATACGTGCCTACTTTAGGACGCGATTGATTACTTGTGAGCATACACTAAGCATACCGAGCAAACCAAGGTGAGTTCACACTCTTACCAAGGCATGGGATTCCCCGGTGGGTTGGGAATGGGATTGAATGATTACTTGTACTTACATCATTACTAGACTACTTACCACGGTCCTCGGATTGGGAAGGATGCCTGTGCCAAACTCTACGTAAAGCCTACGTACTGTCCTCGATTTGGGAAGGACACTAGTGTTTAAACCTACGTAAAGCCTACGTACTGTCCTCGGATTGGGAAGGACACCAGCACTAAACCTACGTAAAACCTACGTACTACCGTCCTCGGATTGGGAAGGACGCCAGCGCTAAACCTACGTACTCGTTACGTACTGTCCTCGGTTGGGAAGGGCACTTACGTAAAACCTACGTAAACTTATACTTACTACTATCCTCGGATTGGGAAGGATACTTATGGATAAAACTAGTCTAGTAACTTACAACATGGGAAGCCCCCACTAATTGAACTTACAACATGGGAAGCCCCCACTAATTGAACTTACAACATGGGAAGCCCCCACTAATTGAACTTACAACATGGGAAGCCCCCACTAATTGAACTTACAACATGGGAAGCCCCCACTAATTGAACTTACAACATGGGAAGCCCCCACTAATTGAACTTACAACATGGGAAGCCCCCACTAATTGAACTTACAACATGGGAAGCCCCCACCAATAGAACGTACTATCGGCCCAGTAGAGCCACATGTTACATACGAACTTACTATTACGCATTTACTTTCTGTGAACTCGCTCAACTAGTTGTTGATCCTCTGTTACATGCCTTGCAGGTCGTTAGATACATGGAGCTTGCACAGGAAGGAGCAGGTCGTTGTGGGATACGGATCGTAGACGATATTTGAACTTATAACTTATTTTGGGTTTTCATTATTATGCTTCCGCTACTTAAACAATGTTTGGTTATGAACATCAGTCATGTCAAGATGAATTACCTTTTCCTACTTTTACACTTAAATACTATGTTTGATATGATTGATGGCTTGATCCTGGTCAGTCACGCCTCCAAGCGTTGAGACTCCGCGGGTGGATTTTGGGGGTGTGACACTACCAGTAAATAGCAATCTCCTAACTCTTTTATACAAACTTAGGTATTATTGTCACAACACCTAAAGGCTTAAATCAGTGGCTCTGATACCACCTTCTGTCACGACCCCCGACCCACCCTGGACGGAATCGGGAGCCGCGAACAGCCCAGTGGTACCGGTGATTATTTTGAAAACGTTGCAGCGGAAATTTCATCAGGACCGTGAGTTAGGAAAAATATCAGAGTTTAGAAACACCGGATTTTATTTATTAAATAGATGGGATAAACCCATGTTTTACAATGGTAGCTTTAATAAAGATAAATTTTGAATACATAAAATAATATTTCTTAATTTGATTTAATTAATAAAATAAGCCACTTCTTGATGCCTTTCAGTGCCGTATCCATCTCTTACTTCAATCTACTGTAATTACCTGAAACGCGTTTTAAAAAGGTTTTGTCAGCGGGAAATACTGAGTGAATTCATTCATTTTGCTAAAACGACACATTTGTTATAATTTACAGTATTAAGGAAGATTACAATGTTTCTGATATCAAACCAATTACCCACAGTATTTGTCACTCGAATCTTTACGGTGACTGTGGTCATATCACCATTGGCTGCCCCAATGAATGACGAATATCACTAAATTTAGGTTCGCCCACCTAAAGTGATAAAAATGTAATACTGTGCACAATACCCCACATACCGGCTGTAATTTGGTGATTACATAAACTTAATCACTGTAATTATAACTTTGAAAATATTTTAATAATTTATAAAGCAATTTGATAAAAAGAGAATGACTCACAAATAATCATGCAGATTCATACGGACAGAATTTAGTCTACAGATAAGCCTTGATATATTGCAGATTTATACAGGCAGGGCTTAGCCTATTGATTTTGCCTTGTAACCTAGTGCATACGAACTAGGTAGGTAACTTAATACAATAATTACGATAACTCACGAGATCAAATTCTCACAATGAACGATAAAGTGCAATACTTCATCCATCGAATTAACGATGATCCGTCAAATTAATGACGAACGACAAAGTATAATACTTCATCCATCGAATTAACGATGATCCGTCAAATTAATGACGAATGATAAAGTATAACCCTAGTGTGGGCGGCACTTAAATATCCATTGGATATATTGATCGGTCGAAAAATGAATCGTAATAGCGATTAAGTTAATACCCTGTATCGTAGCAGCACCCCGATAACTTAATTTCTAATTTTGAGCAGTGAGGATTCGTTTTTGAAAGAAACTTTAGAAAAATAGAAAAGGAAGGAGTGTGAAATATTTTTGGAAAGTTTCATACTGTGGTATTTATAGTAATTTGATTCAAGACCCTTTGAGCTAAGGTTCATACACGTACACACCTGCCATTAATATATATGAACACATCACTTTTTCAAATTCTATTTTATTTGGGGTTAGGACACGTCCACCATATACATCCTTATCCATTTTGATTTCAAATATTTTAGTTTCATTTATTTTAATATTATTCATTATTTGTTTTTCATTTTCTTTTTCTTTTTCTTTTTCTATTCTCATGTTTCACGAAAACATTTAACAAATGTTTTTAAATTTTGATTATTTTAATATTTATAATTAATTTAACAGCTTCACTTATTTGGTGCTTATAAAATATGATTTTTTTTATAAAACAATAAATATATTATTAGAACGAGTATATTTTTGTCTATATTTGGGTCTAAGTTTTATTAAAAATAGAGTAGGTTCAAAATACAATATATGTTTATAATTTAATTATTATACGGTTCCTAGGCCCGTCTAGGAACTTCATATTTCTAACAGTCGACTTACCCGTAATATACCTGTCTAATACTATAAATTTTTATAGACTTTTATTTTATTAGAAAGGTCACCCATATACAGGCCAATTAATTTAGAATAATATTTCAACCAACTATATAAAATAGCGTTTAAAACTATTTGGGTTGAATATTTATATTTAAAAATAAACTAGTTACTAGTGGTTAATAAATTTAACCAAACCTATAATTCTTATATAAAAATAGGGATGTTACATTCTCCCCACCTTGTTTTAAATCTCGTCATCGAGATTTGGGTTATGATATTTCTTTTAGACTTATGTCACATTTTAGTTAATAAAAACAATATTTAAGGTAGATGATATAGAATCAAAATATCAAATTTTGTGAATACGAGTTGTAAAATAGGTAGGACTCAACGGTTCAACTGAATTAGTTCAAGAAATAGATAACAAATGAATGAGATGAAATGATATAATTTTCAAAGTGACTAGGTTCAAGTCAAAAGATATATATGATCAATAGATATTTTAAAATGAATGTGAAAGACTTCTAGAATTAATAAAATTCTTTGTCAAAAGAAAGCTTACTTTGATTGGCAATTGAGGAAGATTTAGAATTTACAGGCTTGAATGAAATAGAAGTATGAAAAATGATTTGTCAAATATTTATAAGAAAATCAAAGTGTTGAGATGAGTGAATTGCAGGGATACACCAAAAGACAATAAAGTTAGTGTATCTTTATTTTAGAGTTCGTATCTTAAGTGATGATCGTGAGATAATAAATTACGTCTAGATGATCGCGAAATCCTATAATATCGTTATAACTATATTTAGATATGTTAAACTCTTATTTAGTATTTTAAATTTCCGGTCACCATTATGTATAAATTTTGATATGATATACATATACATGATTTATACTGTATATTCACATATATTACACTGTATATTCGATTTTTCTTATATATATATAGTTATCACAGTATAATTTAGCAGTTATAAATAATCTTTCTTATATATAAAAATATATATATATTTATATATAGAGAAAAATTTACTTTATATCAAATATTTTTATAAAGAAAATTTATATAGGATTATATATATCGATTTTTATGAATATATGAAGATATATTTATGTGATAAAATTCCATATAGATATGGAGTCTACGTTTCATAAGAATTTTTTTTTTTTTTTTAACTAGTCATTATCATGGTTAGATATTGGTTAGTGCTGCCTTGTTTAAGCATAGGTGGCCAGTCCATGCCTAACTAAGGCTAGGTTATCCAATATTTGCCCTTGACAATAACCCTAGTATTTTAAAATAATACTAACACTATTATTATTTAATATTTTCTTACTAATAATAAAACTGATATTAGTATTACATAACTAAACATACACTTAAATGGAAAAATTTCTAATAAAAATGGTGAAACCAGCCGTCCCCAGGATCGAACCTGGGTCTAGGCCACACCCTTTCGCGCGCCTAGCCAACCGAGCTAAGTGCCTAGTTTGTGAAAAATTCTATTTTGGTTAAATATAAGCACATGTACAATAAATTCTGTACTTCTTATTATAAGTCACATACTTATCCTCCTTATGTTGACTAATAATATAGTAATACTATTAGGTAATCACTTATGTAAGTTTATATATAAAATAAATTTTATATAATGTTTTTCGATTGAAGATGTTAAAATAATAATTTATCATGAAAGGCTAGATTGATGTTGTAAAAATCATTTAAGAGATACATTAAAATACGACAAGAATTTGTGTATCATTATCTTAATACATGATTTGTGTTAAGATAACTTTTATAAATATCCGTATATGATATATATATAAATGAGATTAGTGCAAGTTTTAAATTTTATGAAAACGTTAGTACAAGGTGACCGTGATCAAAGAAATGATTTAGTGAAGTCGAAGACCAAATAAGCATTTTATAGTTCTAGAGAATTGAAGTGTTTGTTGGGATTATGTTGAATATGATAGCTTTAATCCATCATATGGGAATTTGAAATGAATATGTAATGCGAACAAGGTCAAGCAATTGAACTTGGTTTAATCACAACGAGTTCATGTATTAATAAGAAAGTTCGGACATGGTTACAGCAAAATCATGTATGCCAAAGAAAATTGAGTTTCTCAAGAAATTTATTGACTCAATATAAAAGGGTCATTGTTTTGCATTACTGCGGTATACAGTGCCAAAAAAAATCGAGTATAGCGAATTGATATTTGAGTTTGGATAAAACAACAAATTAGAATGAAGTCCTCCAGTTGGTTTCATAAATCAAATGAACCATATGTGCAACAAATAGTGCATGTGTAACGTATGGATTTATCAAGAAATGAAATAGATCAATATTTGTCACCATGAAAGAAATACTCATGGTATGACGACCTTTAGGGAAAGTAAAAACACGAAAGTCAATTCTTTATATGCAGAAGTCAGAAAAAAAAAATTTATCTGAAAATTTTGTATGATAATCGTTATTAAGTGATATTACCAAGGAATATCAAATAAAATGAAACAGGGAATTTGCAAAGTATGTAACTCCTTTTGCAGTGATAATAATTATGACTTTGATTAGACTGTGCACTGATGATTGTGAAATATTGTTTCAAAGTACCTCAGCGATATTCATTTTGTAGGATCATGTGGCAAAGTGCTCCTTTTTGACTAGTAGCTTTTCCACTAACGGGATTAGCCTTGTTGCCATTGTGCCCAATTATATTTTTCAAAGGTCTTGCCTTTAGAAGTCGTGTGTGACATACTTTAACGTCTGTGGACGTAAAATTTAAGTTTCATGTGTTTTCTTGTGCACTAGCACAACTTTACATGGTTCTTACTTGCGTTAATAGTTTATGGTAACGTGTTAGAAATTCTTTTGATGGCATTTTAACTTAAAGGGTTTCCATTATTTTATTTTATCACACGAGCTACGAGACAGATGATTAAACGAAATAATGTTTGGCATCGGAAAAGAAATCCCTGATAAAGAAATCTAGACACAGATACTTGTGCTTTATTCCTATTTGACTTTTGGAATTCTTTATAGATATAACTATCTATATAATCATATATTTCACATACCCTTCATAAAGTCAATGTATTTAACATATTCATATTTTCAAAAACCAGTCAAATATTTGGTCAAGATACTATTTAGGAAATTTTGTCATTTGTTTGACATGTTATATACCCCGTCTTATCCGATTCGCGCCGGAGCGGTAATCTCATTATATCCGGACAAACTGGAGAGTCTGCTATACCATACCCAGTCTTGCCGGAGAAAATTTTCTATTTCCCATAAATAGTATCTTTTCAAAAGTGACTCTTTTATTAGGGCTTTTATCCAGAACCAAAGAAAATTGTATTTCTCGTAACATATCTTATTCTAGCCCAAGTAATATCAATAAGCAATAATTACTATTAATTCTTTCTTATTTATCATATCTTGCAATATTCTAATTACCATTCTTATGGTATATAAAAACCCATCATACTTTATTTACACCAGTACTTAGCTTATCTCGAAGCTTATACTAAGGCATCTTTTCTTAAGTTCAAGTCTAAATGCTATCATGTGTGCTACCAGTAAATAGCAATCTCCTAACTCTTTTATACAAACTTAGGTATTATTGTCACAACACCTAAAGGCTTAAATCAGTGGCTCTGATACCACCTTCTGTCACGACCCCCGACCCACCCTGGACGGAATCGGGAGCCGCGAACAGCCCAGTGGTACCGGTGATTATTTTGAAAACGTTGCAGCGGAAATTTCATTAGGACCGTGAGTTAGGAAAAATATCAGAGTTTAGAAACACCGGATTTTATTTATTAAATAGATGCGACCCAACTCCATGAGCATAAAATATTCGTGTAACATCCACATTTATCGGCGTTGTCAGTCTTTCGTACGGTATCAGTCCGTTGTCGCGTAATATTCAGCAGATTTCCCATAAATCACCACACGCGCACTGTATAGCTGAACAAACGTTTCTGGGCACTCCAAAGGCCTGTTTAAGTTAATTAGCGCTGTAAACACTATTTATTATTGCGTAATCACCTGTTAATCACATAATTAAGGGCGTAATTTACCGGTTGTCACAGACTATTTACGATGTGACCCAGAAACTGAACCTCCCCCAACCAAAACTCGCACTTGGAGAATTTGGCGTAGAGTTGGTTCCCCTGGAGTAACTCGAGAACTAAATGTAGATGTTGCGCGTGTTTGGCTCTCGTTTTGGAATAGATCAAGACATCGTCGATGAACACGATGACGAAACGATCGAGATATGGTTTACACACACGATTCATCAGATCCATGAAAACTGCTGGTGCGTTGGTTAGGCCAAAAGGCATGACAACGAATTCGTAATGGCCGTAACGTGTACGAAACGCGGTTTTGGGTATATCCTCCTCTTGTATACGCAGCTGATGGTATCCGGAACGTAGATCAATCTTCGAGAAACACGTAGCGCCTTGTAGTTGGTCAAACAAATCGTCGATTCGAGGCAGAGGATAACGGTTCTTGATAGTCAACTTATTCAATTCCCGGTAGTCGATGCACATCCGGAACGACCCGTCCTTCTTTTTGACGAAAAGGACTGGTGCGCCCCAAGGAGAGGTGCTCGGGCGAATAAAGCCTTTTTCAAGTAGTTCCTGGAGTTGGGTTGAGAGTTCGCGCATTTCGGACGGCGCTAGTCGATAAGGAGCTCTGGCGATAGGATTAGCTCCAGGAATGAGATCAATGCGAAAATCAATATCGCGCTTTGGAAGTAGCCCGGGAAGATCCTCTGGAAAAACTTGAGGAAATTCTCGAACCACAGGAACGTCTTTCACTTCCTTCTTCTCTTTCTTTTCCTTCTCCGCTGCTACAATGTTAGCCAAGAAAGCTCTGTATTCCTTGCGGAGATACCTGCTAGCTTGGAGACATGACATAAGCTTGAGACCCTTCGAAGTAGTATCTCCATAAACACACAACGAATCACCGTCTGCGAGCGAAAAGCGAATCATCTTATCGAAGCACACAACTTCGGCATGGTTTTCGCGAAGAAAGTCCATGCCTACTATGACGTCAAAGCTTCCGAGTTGCATCGGAATGAGATCAATTGAGAAGATGTGATTGTTGAGTTCGAGAGTGCAATCACGAATAACAGAGTTTACAGCGACGGTTCTTCCGGTAGCGACTTCAACATCGAATGCAAAGGAGAGTCGGGAACGTTTACGACTAAGGAGTTTCTCAAATTCGAGCGACACAAAGCAATTATCGGCTCCAGTATCAAACAAACATGAAGCATAAATACCATTCACGAGAAACGTACCATTGACCACGTTGTTGTCGGCATGGGCTTGACGCACATTGAGATTGAAGGTTCTGGCGCGTGCTGCCTGTTGTTGTTGTTGCTGCTGCTGTGGCTGCTGCTGTTGCGGTTCTTGTTTCACTACCCTGTTCGGCCACATGTTGGCGAAATGGTTCGGGTCGCCACACGTGAAGCACGCTCTGGCTTTGACTGCGGGTGCCGGAGGAGCTTGTTGACCCTGTGGGGCAGCGAGCAGAGCTTGATTGGCAGGAGCTTGGCGAATACGGCAGTTGGCAGTGAAGTGGCCGTAGACATTGCAGTGAGCACAGAAGCGGCATTGAATAGCTGTCGGGTGATGATAGGTGCAAGTAGGGCAAAGCGGGTGTGGCCCAGTATATGCACGCTTTGCAGGCGGTGCATTGGCCACAGGCGCCGCTACTTGACGCTGTTGGGCAGGTACAGCTTGAATCGGTGCAGCAGTAATCGCACAGTTCTTGTTGGTGGAGCTGTTCTTTCTCTTGTTCTTTCTCTTGTTGCTTGATGAGGTGGTTTCAGCGGTTGGTGCAGCAGTAGTGGCTTGATGCAGATGCTTGGAGGTCTTATCCCACACCCCAGCCTTAACCTTTTTGTCATTGATTTCAGCGGCCAGCAGATAGGTTTCCTCGATTGTGGTAGTCTTAGTCGCTTGCACAAAATCAGCAACGCAGTCGGGCAAAGCTCGGATGTACTTCTTGATGGTCATCTCAGGAGTCTTTACCTGGTCGGGACAGATAATGCTGAGCTGTTTGAAACGAGCAGTAAGGCCAGCATTGTCTCCATCCTTCTGATGTATGTGCCAGAATTCATCTTCGAGCTTTTGTCGTTCGTGAGGAGGGCAGAATTCCTCTAGCATGACTTCTTTGAGCTCGTCCCACGACAGACCGTAGGCTGCATCATTCCCTCGCTTGTTCCTCTCGGCCGTCCACCAGTCTAGAGCACGGGACTGGAAGACGCCGGTAGCGTTCAGAGTTCGAAGGTCATCAGGGCAACCACTTTGTCGCAGAGTAACCTCGATAGAGTCAAACCAGTGGAATAGTGCAGTAGGACCTCCTTCGCCTGTGAATTCTTTCGGCCCACATGACTTGAATTGTTTTAAACTGAAAGGTCTTGCGACAGCTTTTGGACCTTCAGTCCTCGACTCCTTAGATGATTTGCTAGCATTCTCATACGCATCACTCACAGCTTTAGCTACACTCTTCGCGATGATAGAGGCAAGACGTCTGTCCCTCTTTTCCTGATGAGTGAGTGTATGACGAGATCCAGACGACATTGTCTGCAATAGACATCGCCACGGAACTCAACACATGTATTCGAATCTCACCTCACACGTCTACTACTACTAAAGCTCAGTAACACGTACCATGTAAACATATATAGTCACAAAATCACAGAATTACACAAGATCACATAATCACATAGAGCACATAATCACAATACTCCTAAACATATAAGTAAAATAGTAAAACACACATATACGCTTGAGTCATTAGGAGCAGTCAGAAAACAGAAACCTAGTATTTAAAGTTCGCGAGCGTTCGATTGTAGTGCAGTGCGAGCGATTTGTTAATGGTGTGTCGTGTGAGTTTTGGTATTTTAGCAGAAGCAATAGTGTTGGGTTGAAAACAATAGTACCTCAAAACGTTAACAAATAAACAGAAAACGCATAAAATCTTCATAAAGATCGGTAAATCAAAGGTAGATTGTCTGCGGCTAATAGACTTCGACTAACCAAAGTGGCTCGACTATTCGCGAGGATCCTGTGTGCACAATTACCTCCAGGACTATGCCTTTGCCTCGATTCTTGGGCGTTGGCGCAATTCCCATTGGTTATATTGTGTCTTTAGATCGTTGGAGTCCATCGAAACTTTGGTGAGAGTTTTGTATAAAAGCAGGGCGAGTCGTCAAGGTTAGGGTTTCACCCCTATCTTGCAACTTCCGTCCTCGTTTTTGATAAAAATTGAGGAGATTATTCATCAAAATATGGATTTCACTCCTAATTTGGTACGATTCTCCTCGTTTGTAGCTAAAACGCAAACTGATTAGGCAACTTTAGTCGAGAGTTTGCGGTTTTCACACCTATTCTCGGCCTCATTGCCTGTTCACAACTTGAAAATTCGAGTGCAGTGATAGAAAAGAACGAGTGATAATGGTGAGTTTACGCATACGCGTGAGTTGGTCTGTTGGTTCTTAACTATAGACTAGGTCTCTAAGACTTCGACCCGGACTAGGTCGAGTCTTGCCTAATTCCCTATAGTTATGGCTCTGATACCAATCTGTCACACCCCAACCGATGGCGGAATCATCGGGGCGCGGCACTGAGCGAAACAGATTGTCCAGAAGTTTCCATAACAACTATCATTACCATTTAATTAAAGCAATACGTCCCATACCGTATCTTAAATAGTCAAACAAGTTATTACAGATAACATCAAAACAAATATTCTGTTCCGACAACTCAGATTTAACATAACTAGTTTATTCGTTGGTTTCTAGACTCCAGTTCCTAGCTTCAAGTTCATCACAGCCCGAGAAGCATATAAACAACCTAGGCACCTGTCACATACGTTAAAATAAAGTCAATACATAAAATGTAAAGGTGAGCATACAAGTTTGGTAATAGCATAATAGAGTTCGAATTTGTTTACGCATAACCAGCACGTAGACATAGTGAAATGAAGCACGTTAGTTATCGACATAGATCCATCGATACCAATGACTGCGGGTTGACTGCCCGAGGCAGTTCGCAATACATGATTACCACCGTAATCCATGCAAGTAAAAGATCCTTAACAACCCCCGTGTGAACGGGTGCTGAGTCCAAACTATAGTACTATCGTTGCTAAGGCAGGTAGACAGCATTCCATGTGTAAACATAACAAACAAGCATTCATAAGCCACGTATAACATGCATAAAGGGTTTAGCGTTAAAATAACTTGAGTAGTGTGATAGTTGTAGTTTGAATATTCGTAACGTATGTAACACCCAAAAGTGCTAAAGCAAAAAGGGTTCGAGTATACTCACAGTGATTATGGATTGAAGGGGGCGCTTTTACAGTGAGTACGGTTAGCCTGAATAGATTTGTTAACGTAACGATAAGTGGCGCGTAAAACAGTACAAAGTGAGAGTGGTCGGGATGGCTGATCGTGCGGGGCAGCTATCCGTGAGAGGAAGTCATCCGTGCGCATGAACTATTCGTGCGGATGGTGATCCATCCGGATAAGCTATCCGTGCGTACGAGCTGTCCGTGCGGATGGTGATGCGTGCGGATGGTGATCCATCCGGATAAGCTATCCGTGCGTACGAGCTGTCCGTGCGGATGGTAATCCGTGCGGATTAGTTGTGCGTGCGGATGGCTTATCCGTGCGGACAAGTTGTTTGTGCGGATAAACGTTCAAGTGGATTGTTTCTTCCTAAGGATGTGTTTGTGTATGATGGCTTGTGCTTTGGAGTTTTCGTTGTAGCATTTAGAAAACATTTAAGTGTTTCTACCTTTCAAGCCGGTCGCGCGGACAATGGTAATCCGTGCGGACAGTCTGTGCGCGCGGGCAGAGACAATCCGTCCGGATAGCCTGTACGTGCGGACGACTTGGCCGTGCGGATGAGCACTGTTTGAGTTTGTTTTAAGGCCTTAGTATCTCATGATCCGAAGAGTAATCCATTCAGAGGTCATCCGTCTGGATTGCTCATTCGTCGATACTCAAACCTTGTTTGGAAAGTGGGTCCCAAGGGTAGCTCGTCCGGGTGACAATCCGTTCGGATGACCTGTGCGTGCGGACAGCTAGTCCGTGCGCACAGCTTGTCCGTGCGCACAGCTTGTCCGTGCGGACAGCTTGTCCGTGCGGACAACTGGTCCGTGCGGACAGTCTCTGGTCTGATTGTTCCGTTCGTCTACTCTTGGTTTCTGTTGTCGTTTATCGAGACGTTCTGATTACGTGGCAACCACTTGGAGTTGTATTCTCACCCGCACGACTAGGCTGGTCAGGAACCACCCTAACTTGGCCTGTCGGCGACTCAGAACGGTCGTTCCGGTTGACCCCGAAATCAGGTGTCTGATGGGTAAAATCCAGATCTAGGACTAGTGCATCACTATGGACGAGTAGAACACTAGAATCGACCAGATTCGTACCGATTTTTAAGGGTAAAAGAAGGAGAGAACTTAGGTTTATTTCTTTCAACTCTTTTATCCTTAGAAAAAGTCTAGATTTAGGTGAAGTTGTTGTGAAATCTTGTGGAAACCGTTTAGATCTGGGTTATTCTTGGTGGAATGAAGTCAAGCTTGAAGTTCATAAGAACTTCATGATGACGTCACTCAAGAATACCTCAAATCCGGATGATTTCATGGTTAAAAGTGGAGATTTGAAAGATGGAAAGGTGTAGAATTGTGTAGTGATCAAGAATGTACAAGAATTAGTGCAAGATCTTACCTGGATTGAGAGAAATCTGAGAAAAAGTGAAGAATGCGTGCGGTTCGGACGTCACTTGCCAAAAGTGGAAAAGTTGGAGAGTGACCCGTGTATTTATAGGATGCCAAAAAGGGAAAGGGTGAGCCGTGCGGATGGCACGTACCCGGATAGGCTATCCGCGCGGATTGGTCATCCGTGCGGATTGGCAATCCGTGCGGATTGGCAATCCGTGCGGATGCCGCCTGCTTTGGTGCGTTCGGTGCGATGTTGCTTCGGTTTCGATTTGCGAGCGATTCGATAGGGTTTCCTAGTCAAATTACTTTCAGTCCCAACTACTTCGTATATGGTTCGACTCGGAATTCGGGTTCGGGTTCGTTTACGTTCGAGTTAGACTTCGAGTTCGATTGAGTTCGCTTGATTATCACATCATAACATAAAATAAGCATGCACAAGTAACACGTAAGGCACACATACACGTATAAACACAAGTAAAATACAAAGTTCGAGTTGCGGTTCGATGTCGATTCGATTAGCATAGCTTGATTAACTTTATCGCATTGTTACTTCCTATCATTCAAAGTCGTAGGTTGATTGAAATACGATTAATATGATTCGATTATTGTAATGAACGACACTTACTCCACATAATATAAATAAAATAAAAACATTTCTACGAGTCAAGTCGCGCGAAATCGGTCGTGGACTTTGACCTTGACTTTGACTTTCACTTGTGAAAACACGGGGTGTTACATTGGGATTAAATTGAAAAGATGGAAAACTATGGGTTAAAAGTAAAAAAAAAAACAAAGTGTCTAAATTGCAAAATTGAAGTTATTTATTAATTTTAGATAAAGATAAAGATAAAAATAAGTGATATCTATATATTGGTTATTAATTAGAGTAAAGTCCTATTTGAGTCCCTGTGGTTTGTGCAGTTTAACCATTTGAATCCAAAAATCAAAACTGTCTTGATTTGAGTCCCTGTGGTCTCTAATTTTAACCATTTGAGTCCCCGTGGTCTCTAATTTTAACCATTTGAATCCAAATATCAAATATTTCTGATTTGGATGTTGTTTACTTTTGGATTCAAATGGTTAAAATTAGAAACCACAGGGACTCAAATCAAGACAGTTTTGGTTTTTTGATTCAAATGGTTAAACTGCACAAACCACAAGGACTCAAATAGGACTTTACTCTATTAATTAATATTAATATTAAAAGAAATTTATTAAACAAATATAAATAAAATTTATGAGATTGAAAAAGAGAATGATACGTGACATTATTTGGAGTCTTTTATTATAAGTTAGATTTTTTTTTCAAGGGGTGCGGCCGCCCACCTTGGCCAAAGGGTACTCCATTGCCAATAAGAATAGAACCTGATAAGCCGTTCTTTGAAGTTTTCTTGCCATATAATGCAAGAAGCATGACAAACAAGACCCAACCTTGTTAGACCATTGCTCAATATTACCTACCCATAGGTGGTGTCTTGTATCTTATCAAATGAACTAAGTGGGCGTTTGGTTCGCATGAATTCAATGGAATTTAAAGGAATTGGAATTCGAATTCCGTTTCTTAATATGTTTGGTTCACAGAATTTGATGGAATTGGAATCCCAATTCCAATCTTCATGTGTTTGGTTGACAATGGAATTGGAATTAGGCATGAATTCCTTCAAATTCCTTTAACTAAAGGAATTCAAAATCCTTTCTATATGTGAAAGAATTAAAGTAAATTCATTGAATCTTTTGAGCGTTTCGACCCGCACCGTTTCGACGCGAACAGTTTCGACTCGTACCGTTTTGACGCGAACGGTTCCGACCCGTAACGTTTCGACGCGAACGGTTTCGACCCGTACCGTTTCGACACGAACCCTTTCGACCCGTACCGTTTCGAATCGAACCGTTTCGACGCGTACCGTTTTGACGCGAACCGTTTCGACGTGTACCGTTTCGATGCGGACCGTTTCGACCCGTACCGTTTTGAATCGAGCCGTTTCGACGCGAACCGTTTAGACCCACACCGTTTCGACCTGTACCGTTTCGACACAAACCGTTTCGACGTGAACCGTTTCGACCAGTACCGTTTCGAATCGAACCGCTTCGACGCGAACCGTTTCGACCCGAACTGGTGGTTGTGGGTGCCGGGGTGATGGATTCCAATTCATTTGACAACCAAACACAACAAAAATGAAATTGAGATTCCAATTCCAACAATTTCCAATTCCAATTGGAATGTTTAAATTCCAAATCCAATTTCTTCAAATTCTAATTCCTATACAAATTCCAATTTCAATTCCAAATCATTCCGCGAACCAAACGCCCCCTAAATGTTCAGATTCTACTAAATTAACTTTTGTAGGATTTTAATTATATTTTGATAAGAAAAACAATGGAAATTATGTATTGAATCTTCGATCTCCAATTCTATTTCATTTACTTTTATACAAAATGTAACTATACACATAGATAATAACTTCTAAACAGTTATTAGGGAAACTGTCAAAACAATTATTGAGGGTTTGTAAATCTGGTTTGAAAAACAATTATAGTCACACCAATTTCACATGAATTCGTGGATTGATTGAAACCAATTTCATACAAGATCATCAAATCCCAAATTTTAACATATCTTATGTAGAGGACACTTAGATGTTTAAGAAACCCATCACATGCATATGAATTCAGCCCTAATTCACTCTCAATTGGCTGAATTCTCCTTCTTTGCTCTATCTCTCGACGCACACACATACCCAGAATGGGTTTTTCCTTTTCCCACCATGTTTTAATTAAAACATCTTTCAACTTGCCCCCTTTTAACCCCTATAGCTTTGTTCATTATTTTTGTTTAGTCACAAGAAATTCATCCCTTGTTATAGAACTTACATTTTAACTAAATTCAATAACTTGGTTATCTCATTTCATACCATAGCACAAAGGATCAAGCTAACGAATTAAAATTCAAGTTTTGGGGCATTACAATCCGATTAGGACTACCCGCCATAAAAAAAACAATTAATCTTTTTCGGTATCCAGCTTAACCATTTCAGCACCTTGGTTTCTTGAATGATCGACTTGTAGTCCAATTCTTTTCATAGATCACAAACTCTGAATGTGTCACAAGAGTCACCCGATTGCCACAACCACACGTTTGACCCTTGCCCAAAATTCCGATTATCTAGTAGTTTTACACATTCGTCCCACTCAGTATTCACACCTGTATGAGATAGGCTATTGGAGTTGCCCTAAAGCCACGATGCTTTACCCTGAGTTATGCAGTATATTTGTTGCAAGGCACAATAGTTCTCGGTTTCAATCTCAAACAAATTAGGAAAGAGAGACCAGAGATAACTATCACTCGCCCATTTGTCTATTCAAAAGTATATCTTATCGCCTAGACCCATCTTCATTTTCATCATGTTTTGAACTTATACCGAGGGTTATCCAACACCCTACCCGAATCCCACAATGCAAGGCCATAATGACCATAGCCCAAAGTTGAGATGATTCGTTCTTGAGCCTTACACTCCATTTCACCGTTAATGCCTTAATACCCAAGCCTCCTTGTTTCAACAGATCTACCACCTTGTACCATGGCCCCCCAATTGATCTAGTTTTTGTCCAAGCATCCGCCCAAGAATTTACATCTTATTTTTTTCCAATTGTTTTATCACTTGAACATCTGCATTAAATAAATAAAAGTAGTAAGTTGAGAGATTACTTAAAATCGTCTTTATAAGTGGCACCCTTTCTCCAAAAAAGAAAAGAGTGTTATAGACTTACATAATAATAGTTTTTTTACATGATATAAAGATTTAACTCACTATATTATGTTTTATTGACCATAATATCTTTTTACCTACATCTAGAATTACTAGTTTTATAAATAAATATGATATCTTTTTACCTACATCTAGAATTACTAGTTTTGAAATAAATATGATGTAAAACACTTTTATAGACCTTTTTAATTACCAAATATTTGATCCAATTTTTGACCATTGAAATGGAATAACAAACACAAGAAAAAATAAGAAACAAATTCAATGAAAACAATCTCCACTCGCACAAACAACGCTATATTAGTCACCACCACATCAACCCACTCTTCCTCCGAGTCAACTCGGTTCTCCTTCTCACTCATCTCCACCAAACCCTAATACTCTCTCTCTCCACCATGGCTTCCCGGAGGCTAGCAACCTCCCTCCTCCGCCGCTCCCTCCACCGATCCCCATCCAGATCTCCCTTCTCCACCTCCACCAGATCCACACGCGCCCTATCTCACTCCCCCGCCCCATTTCTCAACCGTACAGTCAACTTCTCCACTTCCGCCACCGCCGCCGCATCCAAACCATCTCCGGCCAAAGCCGCCGACGGATCTGTTGGAAAGATCACTGACGAGTTCACCGGCGCCGGTTCGATTGGACAGGTGTGTCAGGTTATTGGTGCGGTTGTTGATGTTAGGTTTAGTGAGGGTTTGCCTCCGATCCTTACGGCGCTTGAGGTTTTGGATAACTCAATTAGGTTAGTTTTGGAAGTGGCGCAACATTTGGGGGAGAATATGGTTAGGACTATTGCTATGGATGGGACTGAAGGTCTTGTTCGTGGTCAACGCGTTCTCAACACTGGTTCTCCGATCACTGTGAGTTTGTTTTTGATCTTGAGATGATTGATTGTTTGAGATCTGCTTGTTGATTGTGTTTGTAGCGTTCTGATTTGTGGTTATGATTTACTTTTGAAATTTGATTTGTGTTTGGTTTGGTTTGATGTTTATGTTTAAAATGAAATGCGTTTAAATGCAGCTAATTTTTCTGCTTTTGGGGATAAAGTTTTGCTTTTTTGCTATGCAGTTAATGCGGTAAAATATCGGTATTTTTAGTATAATGCATAATTTATATATATAGCAATTTAACACCAACAATTCAGTGATATATCGGTCAAATATCGGTGATATATCGGTTATATCAGTCAATATCACCGATAATATCGGTACCGATATTTTGACCGATATTTGACACCGATATTTTACTAAGGGACCGATATGACCGATATAACTGATATATCGGAGGGATATCGGTAATTTTAATATAATGCATAATTTATATATATAGCAATTTAACACCAACAATTCAGTGATTCGGTTATATCGGTCAATATCACCGATAATATCGGTACCGATATTTTGACCGATATTTGACACTGATATTTTACTAAGGGACCGATATAACTGATATATCACAACCGATATAACTGATTGTTAATATCACTGATATTAACTGCATAGCTTTTTTGTTTAATTGCTTTTACATTTTGATTTTGCTATTCGTACACTGATTGTTTTTGTTTCTTGTAATATTTATTCTGATTTCGATTCTAGTGTTTTAGCATGGTTGTTGACTAGTTGTAATGTTGCATAACGATTCAAATTTGGTTGTGTACTTAATACTTAATATTATCTATTTAAGCATATGATTCATATCACTTGTAACTTTTTTCACAAGCTTGTTTAAAGAAGTTACAGTTAAGGTTTGTATGGATCCGATTATTGTCTGCATTGTTGTATTCATTTTGTCTGGGAATATGTTCATTTGCTTTCTAAACACAGTGTCTTTTAACTCTTTTAACACATGTAGGAAAAGATTGATGGACTTAATTTGGATGATTTTTTTCTGATAGGTACCTGTTGGTAGGGCAACTCTTGGCCGTATCATTAATGTTATTGGAGAGCCTATTGATCATAGAGGCGAAATTAGTAAGTTTTATACTTTTAGTTGCATAGGATGGTGTTTTTTGTTATCTTGGGGTTTGCGTCTAAACATTTTTTTGGGTTTTTTCAACAGAAACCGACCACTACTTGCCAATCCATAGAGAAGCCCCGGCTTTCGTTGAGCAAGCAACAGAACAACAAATTCTTGTTACCGGAATCAAGGTAAAGGCATCGTTGACATGCTTTTTTGGTCTCTTTCTTTCTATGTTACAAGTATTTGATGCATAGGTGTGGTTTTATAGGTTGTTGATCTTTTAGCTCCATATCAAAGGGGAGGAAAGATCGGTTTGTTTGGTGGTGCCGGTGTAGGAAAAACCGTGCTTATTATGGAACTTATTAACAATGTTGCTAAAGCTCATGGTTGGTTGATGCAGTATTAAGTTTTAAGATTTTGATTTAAATATTTGATTTAACATGCATATGAATCCTTCTTTTTCATTTTTTCACAGGTGGGTTCTCTGTCTTTGCTGGTGTTGGAGAACGCACCCGAGAGGGTAATGATCTATACAGGGAAATGATGGAGAGTGGTGTCATTAAGCTAGGTGATAAGCAGGTTTGTATACCGGAGTTCAATAGCTTATCACTTCTACAAATTTTAAATTTTACTGTAAACTGACGTTTTTTCTTTTATGTTTGTAGAGCGAGAGCAAGTGTGCTCTTGTGTACGGTCAAATGAACGAACCCCCAGGTGCCCGTGCTCGTGTCGGTCTTACCGGTTTGACTGTTGCTGAACACTTCAGAGACGCTGAAGGACAAGATGTGCTTCTTTTCATCGACAACATTTTCCGTTTCACTCAGGTACTTTTTACTTCTGTCTAAATCTATTTTACGTCACAAGTTTAATATATAATGTGTGTGATTAAACCTATGTAGTTAATATCCCGATATATCAACCGATATACCAGTGATATATTGGTTATCGGTCCCCTGCCGAGATAGCGGTACAAAATATTGGTCAGAATATCGGTACCGATAATATCAGCGATATTGTCCGATATTTGACCGATATCGGACCGATATTTGATCGATAAATCACCGATTTTCCCGATATCAGTACCATTCTTCTTATTTCTACCGTTCATTTTTCTTCTTATTGCTGCTATTAGTGTTTTAAGTCTTAATTGTTAGTTGTTACTGTTAAATGTTAGTGTTTTAAGTCTTAGTCAGTTCTTACTTATTACAATTGTTAGTGTTAAATTGCTATATATATAAATTTAGCATGATATTAAAATTACCGATATCCCACTGCGATAACCGATATCTCAAATATCGGTCCTTAACCGATATCCGATATTTTACCGCATTAACTACTTAGGATTAAACAATAATGATAATTTTAATCTGCAGGCTAACTCTGAGGTGTCTGCTTTACTTGGTCGTATTCCATCTGCTGTCGGTTACCAACCAACTTTAGCTACGGATCTTGGAGGTCTTCAAGAGCGTATCACCACAACTAAAAAGGGTTCTATTACATCCGTTCAAGCTATCTACGTGCCTGCTGATGATTTAACGGATCCCGCTCCTGCTACAACTTTTGCTCACTTGGATGCCACAACTGTGCTTTCCCGACAGGTAATTCATTATATCCCACCAAAAGCTGCTAATTTTGTGGTTAGCGTATGGTGATTTTATATCTGTGCAGATTTCTGAACTTGGTATCTACCCTGCTGTGGACCCACTTGATTCTACATCCCGTATGCTTTCACCACACATTTTGGGAGAGGACCATTACAATACAGCTCGTGGTGTACAAAAGGTTCTTCAAAATTACAAGAATCTCCAAGATATTATTGCTATTCTTGGTATGGACGAGCTCAGTGAAGACGACAAGTTGACTGTTGCACGTGCCCGTAAAATTCAAAGGTTTTTGAGTCAGCCGTTCCATGTTGCTGAAGTTTTCACCGGTGCCCCTGGTAAATATGTGGAACTCAAAGAGAGCATCGGCAGTTTCCAGGTCAGCTTTTCCAATAGATTTTAATTTTTGGGGCAATTTCATACATACCCCTACAAACTTGCAAAATTGTGAAATATCATATATACCCTTACAAAATAGTTGAAATATCATATATACCCAATTCATTAGAAACAATTTAATAAATGACACTTTACTCTTATTTCTCTTAAACTTTGGTATCTCATATATGACCTTTAACTTCAAATATTATACTTACTCATTTCTAGCTTAATTTAGCTAAAATATTATATATGAAGAATACTGATGTTTATGAAAAAAATGGGTAAAAATAAATTTAAGCTTAAATTGTGTTATATAAAAGTAGAAAGTTAAAAGATGAGCATAAATGAGAACTTGAAGTTAAAAAAAATAATGGTAAAATGATTATTTATCATATTGTTTTTAATAAATTGGGTATATTTCAATATTTGATATTTTAACTATTTTGTTAGGGCATATATAATTTTTTTAGTTTTGGTTGGGTATATATGAAAATTTTCAAGTTCGTAAGGGTATATATGAAATTAATCCTTAAATTTATTTACTTTATTTTATTAAGAACACCATTTAAAAGTGTTTGATGTTGCTAAATGCTAATTGGGTCTAATTGATGTGTTTAATATGACAGGGAGTGTTGGACGGAAAGTACGATGACTTACCAGAGCAATCGTTTTACATGGTTGGAGGAATTGATGAGGTTATTGCAAAGGCTGAGAAGATTGCCAAGGAAAATGCTTAGAAGTTTATTTACATTCATCGTCGATTTTCTCACCACCTCTGATAGTTGCGAAAAAAAGTTGAAATAATTTTTACTAATATGGTGCTGAATGCGCCTGGAGTTTAATTTTCAAAAACTGAGATTTTTTGTGGATCCCTGTTTTTTGAGTTTTATTGCAATGAAATGAAGACGAGGTTGACCTCCCTGCAAAACCTGTTCTTGGGCCCTTTTGTTTTCTTGTACATCACTACCTTTTTTTTCATAACTAGGAGCAATGCAAGTGTAGAAAGTAAATGCTTGAATCATGCCTGAATCTTGTTCGGCAGACAAAAACATTTGAGGAGGTAAAAGACTTGAAATATGTTGATTTTAGTTTTAAAAAGCTAGAGGCGCACAGAAGCGACGAGGCCCAAAACCGAGTCAAGGGGCGTAAAGCGCAAAAGTGATGGGTATTTCGTACCCGAGACGCAATGAGATTATGTAAAATATTTATATATCCCATAGGTTTTAGCATCACTCATCCCTCATCCAAAATATATGATGTTACCTATATGTACCAACCAAATAACCTATTGTACAACACTTTGATGCATAAAAACAACATAAAACGGTCATAGTACACACCTCAGACCCTAAAAAACCCAAAATTTGGGTTTTTTTTTTGCGCTTTACGCGCCTCGGGTGACATGCCTTGAGCTGGGTGCGCCTATGTTGATATAAAAACTATATCCTTGAATTTAGTAGGGTATTAAATATACAAGCATAGGAAAATATATTTATAGGGTATTAATGGTACTAGTAGAAAATATTGTTTTTTAAGAAAACAGAAATGTTAAATTGATTTGAACATGATTTTTAAGAATTACATAAGCATATATTTAAACTGAACCATTAAGAAAACAGAAATGTTAAATTGATTTGTGCATCATTTTATAAAAATGACATGAATGTCAAAAGCATATATATAAACTGAATCTGGTTCACGTATCAATATTGGCATATGAAAAAGACATAGTTAAGAGATTTGGGAATTCGAATGTAATTTGGGTACCATATATTATTTTGAGCATGAAATAGAGAGTTCTTTCCAAGAATATGCGAATCTAAAAAAAGGTGATTAAATATAGTTCCCACACTTTTTTTGTTTTGTTTCTCTACCATAGTGTGGACTCTACCTT